>OX457025.1:92725730-92872704 GCA_949752745.1 Protula sp. h YS-2021 | reverse complement strand
TCTCTGCAATTCACAACAGCGTCTTCATGACACACTTACGTTTTATTTTTTTTTTTCAGTGTGTTTTTTTTCTCGTTAACTAAAACAAGATCTCAAGGCACTTGTGGAAAGTTTACTGTTGCAAGTCCACAGAAACTCATACTAAAGTCAAACAAGGGCCATTCCCGCATCACTAAACTAGAGCAGTGTGCATAGCCCACATATTCCCCACAGGCTCACCATCAGTTAAACACGGCCATCAATAGTCAAACAAAAGCTGAAATTTTCTAAGTCTAGCTGGTCCACTTTCCTTGGACGAACCTGGCCCATTTACAATACCGATCTGTTTGTTCCCATAGAAGCTACACACCAAGTTTCATGAAAATCCTTGTACCAGTTTTTAAGTTATCGTGTTAACAAGCTCAGACAATAGTCAATCAAGAGCTGAAATTTTCAAAGTCCAGCAGGTCCATTTTTCTTGGACGAACCTGGCCCATTTACAATACCGATCTGTGTTTGTTCCCATAGAAGCTAATACCAAGTTTCATTAAAATCCCTGCAGTTGTTCTTGAGATATCGTGTTAACAAACTCATTCCGATGCTGAATAATTTCCAGGATTTGGTAAATTTTAAAGTGCATTTGGCTCATTTTCCTTGGGCAAACCTAAACCATTGACAATACCGATCCTTGTTAGTGCCCACTAAAGATACACACCAAGTTTCATTAAAATCCTTGCAGTTGTTCTTGAGATATCGTGTTAACAAACTCATTCCGATGCTGAATAATTTCCAGAATTTATTAAATTTCAAAGTGCATTTGGCTCATTTTCCTTGGGCCAACCTCACCCATTGACAATACCTATCCTTGTTAGTGTCCACAGAGGATACACACCAAGTTTCATGAAAATTCTTGCAGTTGTTCTTGAGATATCGTGTTAACAATAGTCAATCAAGAGCTGAAATTTTCCCGGTCCAGCTGGTCCATTTTCCTTGGACGAACCTGGCCCATTTACAATACCGATCTGTGTTTGTTCCCACAGAAGCTACATACCACGTCTCATAAAAATCCTTGCAGGAGTTTTTAAGTTATCTTGTTAACAAGCTCTTGATGACAGACCGACAGACCGACCGACAAGCGGTCGATCGCATATATTCCCCACAGGTTCTACTTGTGGGGAATAAATAAATACCAAAAGTCATCCAAGTACACCATAACACTAAACTAAAGCGGCCAATGCACAATAACATTAGTGTACCCGATCATGTCAAACGTTTTTATTAGTCAGCCATTGCCGGTTTGTTTTGTGAACATAAACAAATGCCCCCCCCCCGCTCCCTGAGAGCCCCCCCCCCCCCCCCCATCCTTTGCCAGCGTTTGACCCCTACATAAATATGTCTCGCTGTGCCCAGGAGTCGGGCTACGCAACACTACTTCTGAAAAGGGGAGGTACTTAATATGATTGTACGTGTCTTAATCTTCAATTTCTTTATGTGTTCAGCTGAAGGTGTGGTAGTGTACAATATGGTCACTATAAAGGGCTTATACCGTACGTTTTTTTCAATCTGGGTCTAGAATGTGGTCGCTCCAAACAGCGGTCACCAAATCAAACCATTCCAACTAATTTTGAAGTTGATCCGATGTTAAAAGAAATCGGGTATCTACAACAGACACATACACTAAACCCTCCCCCCGCCACACACACACACACAGAATGCACAAAAATAAAATTCTTCCCTTCTACGAAGGAAACATAAATTCTTTGAAAGAACTTTGTGAATAGTAACAACCCAGCAATCCAAGCTCATTACCTCGCCAAACTGAAGATAGTAGTACGGATCATCTTCTAAAATCATGATGTCAAATTCACTGCATATCTGAAGAAATAATATTATAGATGCCCTTTCTTTATTATATATTATAATGTAATTAATGATGCAAAATTGACAAGTATTTCGCCTTATACGTTGACAATCCCCATTACATCAAACACGACACGAAAGAGGTGTCATAGAAAATACAAAGGTATTCGAATTCACAATAAAAGTTTACAAACCGCCCATATAACCTCCAATTAAATATAAAAACTAATTAAAATATTAAAAATATTATAGCCTGTTATTGAACTAGACCGTTTTCACTACCAGGAGACGAAAATTACACTTGTAGCCACAAAAAAATAACCCGGTACCCGGTGATGATTTGGTACGAACGGCATTTTTGCATGTAGACTTCCATAATCATCGAAAACCCGACGTGACTGAAGCGGTAAAATGTTTACTGGGATGAATAAATTACTCTAGCGTCACAAACATTAATGTGACATTTTATATCGTTACAGTCTTGTAACAAATGCACGGATCACTCTTTGTGTCTTGTTTAACGAGGTAAGGAAACCCAAAGTTGTATTGATAGTAGAAACAACATAAAAGCAAGTGTGGAGGTGAGCTACCACGAAATGTGGGTGATAAGCATCCCCGCTCTGCTGTTCAGCCTGAGGGTGATGATACAGCACAGCACATATTAGTCCACCCTTTGGCGAGAGATCAACAGCTTGCCTGTACTGTTAGCTATATAAATGCTTCAGTGGCGAAATTTCAATATCTTTTTGTGTATAAAATATTAATGAATTTCTCAACAAAGCTGAGATGGACCATCTAGATATGCTTCAGTATGTTCTCTGCCAGATCTGCCCTAGCGCTTGCCGTCTCACAGCAGTTCGACTAACAAGGTTATGGTGAATAAAATGACTCATACGATAACACTTTACCGAATCCTGCGAACTCAATAAACTATGAAGACTGAAAATACCTAAGTGTATCATTAAAGGTTTAAATTTACACACACACACTCACACGTTTATAAATTAACATAGTTCATATCACCTCATATAAAACTTAGTTCTGTGACGAACATTTTTTATGAGTTTACTGATTGCTACAATCGTGCTGTCTTTAGCAACCCATGGGCCCTCCCCTGTCCCTCAGTTGCAACCATGGACCCTCCACACCAGATTTCAGTCACACATGCCAGGAATATGACAGCGCATAAACATTACTTTGAAATCACATGCCCCTTTTTTTGCACCTAGCCATTGTGAATGACGTCATACCTCGTAGATCTTCCGCTTCCGGTCCACGGTCAGCGAGGCGCCCGTCGGATTGACGCCATTGGGCACGGTGTAGAGTACCCTGGGCACGCCTGACGTAGTATCCCGGGCGTCCGCGGGCTTCCATCGGGAGAGCGCCTTAAGCAGGCTCTCTGGCTTCATGCCATTGCCATCGGTTTCTATGGCGATGAGATTACACCCCAGCGGCCGTAACTGTACATATTGAGTGACAGAGCTGGGCTTCTCGCACCACCACAGACTTACCACTCGCTTTCTAGCTTCTATATATGACGTCAGACTGAATCTTCCCAAACATTCTCTGAATATATTGTTTCGAGATACAACAAAACTTGCAACTAAAGCGAAAGAACTTCTTGACTGTTTTAAAAGCAGTGCAATTACATTTTCTGGACTTAGTAAGGACCGCTTTGTCATTATGAATGTCCTTGATTTAGATAAAAAGCCAAAGCTGATACGTACAATACTGAGAGTGCCTGAGTATGTTGGGGAGTCGATTATTACATTATCGCCCTCAGAAATCATCATTTCCATGGCCTACAATATACAGATGCAAAACACTTTAGGAGACACATTGTACTTAATTTCTGTACGATACTGATCCCAATACATAACTCCTCATACATACTGATACAGGTAACGGCGTCATGTGACAGTTATTACTAAAACACCCACAGTGCCCAATACATCGATTGGTTGTGAATACTTGTATGTATTATGAATTTCACCAACAAAAATTCTTTTTCTTCACATTTTATGTGGTTGAAACTTAACAGGAATTAGCATAATGGTGCAGCTTTTGCATGAGGTTCAGACTTCCCATCAACAAATAATAACACACAACGAGTGATTGAAAATTATGAAAAAAATGGGTATGACACAATATGAAATTAAACCCAAAAGTTGTAGTTTACCTTAGCTAAGCCGTCTTGGGCACCGATAGTTACGGTCATATCCATACCTCCCAGCTTGGGCGCCCTTTCAAACGTGGGCGGGTTATGTTGGTGCTTCTGTAGCTTCTTCAGCCAATCCAGCAAGTCCGCTAATCTGCATAAAAATACTGACTCAATATTCACTAAAATCTCAGTGCAGACTATATCGCGTATTCTAATAACAGAAATTCCGAGGCAAATTATTAGATTATCCGATATACTAAATAAACCGAACTTCCGGTTTGAGAGGAACCCAAGGCTACCGTTAATGATGAAAGATAAATAAAAACAACAAATTACCTATTTCAACTCTTATTAACGATATCCAACATACATTATTCCCTAACAAGTCGTTGCTCATGATCAAATAAATATCCATCTGATCGCTGTGTATTTTGCGCTAATTTCAGGCCAAACGCCAGTTATCCATTCATTTGCTGCGTTAGAGTTATGAGTCTGTTTTTCACCGTGTTGTTTTTTTTTTTTTTTTTTGCAAAAATGCTCCTTCTTACACGCCAACGCTGTATCCAACTATCAGACGGTTCGAAATCCAGAATGCCCAGTTCTTTAGCAAAATTATAAGCTTTTTCTTTATGCAACGGGCCATTGACAGGGGCATTTCTACTTTTGACTTGTATGAACCAAGCACTGTATACACAAGGCACGCGCAGAATTTGGCACGCTGCGGTAGTATTTAAACAAGACCTGCTGATAAGCAGCAACGTAATATCTATTGTTCTATACTAATTGCATGTTCCCGTCGCACACCAAAAGGGCAACTATATGACCGTGTTTATTAGAATAGCCGATGCTGAACCCATATTTTTTCCCCGATTTTGTATTAAAATAGCCGGTTTATTTTAACAAGGGATATTAGATTAACCGGTGATATTAACCATTAGTGGTTATGGAGAGGAATCGGGAATTCGAAAATTGACTTAGCCGGTTTATTAGATTAACCAATATAGAATGGTCTGTCTATACAAACCACAAAACGCTATTTCTAAAATGAACAGTCGCAAAATGTAAATAATTTTCTTTACATAAAGTGTGTGAATTAAGTCTTCTGTACAAAGACTCGTTACAGCTGCATTCCAAGTATATGAGAGTTGAAATGTGTGTTTCAGCACAACTTACCCAGCCGTTGGTGCATACTGCAGAGCTGTCGTCATTCGCTTCTCGTCCAATAACAACTTCTCCCCATTCCTGTGTGCAATCATCATGCATCATACTAAACCACAACGAAAGTTTCCGGTATTTTTTACAAAAATATTGCACTCTAAACCAAAGATCTGATCTTGTTTCAAACTGCAGCCTTTGGAAAAGGGTGTCTGGTCTTTATATATATTTTCATTAAATACTTTGCCTTATTATTCCTGAAAAGAAAATTAAATAAGAGAAATTTCTATTGGTGAGACATATTCACAACAATACGGTCCGGTACTTAACGGCGCCAGACTAAATACTTCGAAACAGTCTCACAGTGAAGTGTTTCTAAACACGACAAATTTTAAGAGATCAACCATCAAGTAAATTAGCCGTTCGGTAGATAAACCTGACTTTTTTTTTTAAATTAAAATTTGTGTTATGAAATTTTACCGGCCAAATCCACTCACCTTAGTTTGATTTCAGCTGATTCAAAAGGAAAGAGATGTGGGTTGGGCATACCGCCTGCCAGAGAGATTGTTGTAGGCGGACTTCTGGCAACCAGAGCCGCTGTAAACGAACAAAATAGTAAAAACCTTACATTACTGTACTACAATACCGCTTAAAATTAAAAAAAAACATAAAAACAAATATATCTATAGAAGACAAACAATGCATTCTATTTATTACAAGCGTGCACAACTTCCTTAACTAATAAAAAGTTATCTTACTTAATTCTCTAATGGCCGAAGGTTGCCTCCGGGCGCTAACAGCGGTTAAGAAGCGACTGTAATTCATGTTTTAGTACCAGCAGTCTGCACAGGTAAATACATTTACCAGAATACCTGTATTGTAAAAAAAGTAAAATACATGTGTAGCTGTATATGTCAGAACACACGAAATGAAAAGAATAAATAGGATGTCATGACGACAATCAAGCCATAGATACACGGTTTCAAAATACGGGAAATATCTTTCAGATTGGAAAAAAAGAAGCCTTGTGCAACTTCTGAAAATAAGACCGTCAAGTGACGGTGCTCTTGTGCAACTTCAGAAAACAAGACCGTCATGTGACGGCGCTCAGGCGCCTCAGAGTAACAAGATACAAACGGGCACTGCGATTTTTCCAGAATACGATGGAATTCTCTCATTAAATATTTTGTGTATTCCTAACATTAATTTCGTTCTGTTCCACAAATTGTAGCTTGTATTCATTTCGACAACATCCTGGCTGAATAAGATGCAAAGTTGCCGGAGTCACTTTCATTTGGTTTATGTTGACCTGAAGGCGCATTATCCCGACAACGATGCTGAGGACACGCACACTAAAATCCACTACGGAACACACGATATAATCTACTCCGATGCCAACGCGCCTTCGCTAATCTCACTTGTATTCACAGTGGTCCTGACGTGAAAGTGTTCTAGACAATTTACACATGAAACAGAGAGAAAGGAAGATACGATCGAATTTGTTGAGGCCATTAATGGCTAAAGTGCCATAGCCAATTTGTGGTGTTAATTGAGGCTTTAACGTGGTGAAATCACCACTACAAAGGACTAGTTTGAGGTATTTCCTGTTACCTTTTCAAACTTTGACAACAGCAGTTTTGTTCTAAAGGTTTTTATTTTGCGCAAACTTGTGATGTTTTGCTAAATAATTTAAGAATTCGGACTGACATCTGAAAACCGAATGCACTAGCAGATGAATACTACAAGTGTTAGAGTAGTTTGAAAAGAGTGTTTGTCACAATAAACAATTAAAGAATTTAATCTGGTTCGTGTTAACTGACTTACGACTAAGCAAACTTTAAAATATCAGAAACATGCATAGTAACTGAACCAGAATGGCAAAATTAGAGTACCAAGATATGCCTCCCCCACTCCCAACATTTGTATTCAGTACGGATTGAAGAATGGCAGGTTAGTATTCGAATATGAGCTCTAAGTCAGATAAAACGAGTTTCAATTTGTAGTTAATGATGAATTTACCATAAAGAACCCCTCCCGACTTTAGCGCTCGGACCTTTAGTTTCCCAGAACTGGTCTCAGACTTTTTACCCATTTTTGATAAAATGCCAATCTGTCAACTTTTGACCGATTTGAAGAAAATAACGACGTTGCACCTTTGCAATATATACACACACACATTATATATATATATATATATATATATATATATATATATATATATAGAGAGAGAGAGAGAGAGAGAGAGAGAGAGAGAGAGAGAGAGAGAGAGAGAGAGAGAACAAATATTCGTTACTTCGAACAAGCTGGGGCCGACGAAATTGTTCGAATTAACCGATATTCGAACTAACCGATATTTGGCTTCAGATTTATTTTACATCAGCAAAGCTATGGGTGTTAGGGGGTGAGCTGTAATCGGCACACAAATAAAAAATGCTTGATCATAGAACAGTTGTTTATTGCAAATAAATACCTACAGAAAAGTTACAAATTTACAATGTTATAAAAAAATGCAATCGTGATGAGTGCTAATTGCAATTATCATGATCGTCACTTACATGAAATACACTCACAATAATTATTTATTAGGGTAAATCGGGAGTAATTCAATCACAGCTCAATTGTTTCTTCCTGAAAAATTTGCTTGCCTATAGTTTCTTGAAATAGTCTTTGATGTTTGTTTTGTGTTGTATTAACAGCTCTGTTCTTTTCCAAGAATTCCATCACAATATTCAAATGCTCAATCATCGTAGCAGCATCTGCACAGGTTCCAACTGTCAAGAGAATATCCGCGAGCATTTCAGTTGCCTTAGACAGTGTTGGGACAATCCTTTCCAAATCAACTTCGGGCTCGTATTCCGTACTTTTTTCGCTCTCATCTGCTTTGATGGACGCAATAATAGCCTCGTCAGTGTGCTCTTCGGAGCACTGGATGTCGTTGTTGACTTGAACATATGCGCTGAAAATACGCGCAACTACCGCCATGCCAACGGAGGGATTTACTCCAATGATGAGTAATTCACAATTGCAGATTTTATAGGTTAAAATAGGGTACTCCGTACACTATATCTTAATTCCATTGGTTAAAAAATACAAAAGGAATTGATGTGGATTCATATTCACTTCAAAATTGCGTCATGTCACCATTGATGTTCAGTAATTTCATGAGCAATTTTTGAGTTAAAACAAAAAAATAAAATAATGGCCACTTTGCATTTTGTTCGAATTAACCGGTATATTCGTTAATTCGAATTTTTTGTTATAAATGTGTGATAAAAACACGTTGGGACCGGGCACTTTTGTTCGAATTATCCAATACCTCGAATTAACCGATTTCGAAGTAACGAATATATACTAATATATCTTAAATATATATATATGTATACATATATATATATATATATATATATATATATATATATATATATATATATATATATATATATATATATATATATATCATATCTCTGTGTGTGTCACAGTGCGCATCTCACGACATCTTCGCCAAGAGAAATGTCTGGATCAGAACAATCCTGTTTGCTCGGGCCTGACAACGGCGTTTGACACCATCAACAGGAAAAAAGCTGTCCCAACAAACGGATCCACATCATAAGATCCATGGCGTCAATGGTGTGTTTAGCATAATATATGGTGTTACACAAGGCTTCGTGCTGGCGCCCACATTCAACCACTTTTCTGCTCGCACCAAGATCACGGAAATGTTGGTAAGAGAGCTGTCGTTCGTGGACGATTGCGCGTTCTCAAGCCATAGCCAAGATTAAATTCAAATGATGGTCAACAGGTCCACTCCCGCAGCTGCGCTGTGTAATGTTTCAAGTGCCTTATGTTACAATGAGATTGGTCCGGTTTAAAAGAAAGTGAAGATGTACAGTAGTACGTTAGTGAACACCTCTTCTTAATGAACATCTCTATATAATGAACGATTTTTCGGTCCCAAATATTGCCCTTGGCTTAACCATAGGTATTTAATTGTAATTTCTCGTTAATGAACACCTCTATACTCTGAACAGTGAACACTTGCTTGGGTCCCAAATGGTCAATGTCAGCGCAAACAAACATTTAATTAGTAAATACAAGCTATTTTACCGATACATTTTCCCAGCTTGTTTACACAATTACTGGCTCCTTATCTTGCCCCATAAGCAGTGTAGCCCATATAGGTGGGAGATTAGTTATGTTTACTTCGTTGCGGCCTGAGTTATGTACTCATCGCCTCCATTTACTTTGGAACAATAGGACAAAGGGGTTGAAATAATGACACATTACGCGTAGCAGTGGAGATCAAGACGACAAACAAGAGGTTTTGAAATAAATCGAATTACTCAAGGCATTTACCGCATCGGACAATAGTGTTTTCAATGCTTATAAAGCTTATGTATGGCAACCTTTTCTGTATAATTAAAGTGTGAGGTATAAACAAATATTTTATTTGAATCTAAAATATCATCTTCTGACTTAAGAAAATCTTGAACCTCCCGACAGTGAACATCTCGATATAGGGAACATTTTGCTCGGTCCCGGGTGTTCATTATATAGAGGTTTTACTGTATATCAATGTACACTGTTTTTGTTTTATCAAGTCAACAAATAGTCATGAGCCCTCCCCCTTCCACCCACCGCCTTCTCTCAACTGTCGCTAGATCAACTGTCGGTAAACCGTCAATCCCGACCCATTACTACAAGGTTAGATATTATACCCGTGAAAGTTTCTCCGGCCAAAATCTTTGTGGCGGCATTTTCTCTGCAGATGCCAAAATCGCCGGGAGGAGGTTGTCTCATGGGGCGTTTTCTTTCCACGGGGCATTTTGACGTTTCTTGTGCTTTCTTTAGTATAACAACTACAGCAGAGTGCATAGCCCACGTATTCCCCACAGGCCCCTATCAGTTAAACACGGCCATCAATAGTCAATCAAGAGCTGAAATTTTCCAAGTCCAGTTGGTGTATTTTCGTTGGACGAACCTGGCCCACTTACAATACCGATCTGTGTTTGTTCCCATAGAAGCTACATACCAAATTTCATTAAAACCTCTGCAGCTGTTCTTGCGATATCGTGTTAGCAAACTCATTCCGATGCTGAATAATTTCCAGGATTTGGTAAATTTTCAAGTCCATTTGGTTCATTTTCCTTCGGCCAACCTAACCCATTTACAATACCGATCCTTGTTAGTGCCCATAGAAGCTACATACTAAGTTTCATTAAAATCATTGCAGTTGTTCTTCAGATATCGTGTTGACAAACTTATTAACAACAGTCAATCAAGAGCTGAAATTTTCGAAGTCCAGTTGGTGCATTTTCGACGAACCTGGCCCATCTACAATACAGATCTGTGTTTGTTCCCATAGAAGCTACATACCCAGGTTTCATTAAAAACCTTGCAACAGTTTTTAAGTTATCGTGTTAAAAAGCTGTTGATGACAGACCGACAGACTGGCACACGGTCGATCGCATATATTCCCCACAGGTTCCACATGTGGGGAATAAATGAACGAAAAATAAAGACGGATTGAAAAAATCTGTCCAGTATAGCGGGTTCTCCGGTTTATCGAGGATGTCCGTACCAAAGGTTTACATATAATATATATAGCATAAACCTGCGGAGGCCTGAAAATACGACAATGATAATGGCACGACGAGAACTAAAAGACGAAATAGAAAAATGGAACCAAAGTCCACGACACCCTGCTACAACAAGGTGTCAAATGGAAAATTAATTCGCCAGCTGTATCCCACTTTGACGGGATTTGGGACAGAATAATCAGAATGGTGAGAAAACTTATGTGTTTAATCATGAAAGAGCAGACCATACATCTAAATGATAATAGTCTCAATAACATTAATTTGTGAGATCGAAAACATATTGAGCAACAGACCATTGACCGAAATTTCGGACAACCCAAATCAGTTAGGGTTTCTTACACCGAACCACTTACTCATGCTATGCTCGCAGACCAAATTTGTTACCGGATTCTTTAATCAAAATGACAACTACCCCCCCCCCCCTCCCACCCGGCAGATAGCGTCAAATACAATATCTGTCATATATATTTTGGGAAAGATTGAGAAAGGAGTACCTTGCTTTTCCTCAAACACGTCAAAAATGGGAAATATCAAAACAGAATATCAATACAGGTAATATTGGTTTGATAACATGGAATGCCCTCGAAATTCATGGAGTTTACTGAGGGTCGTAGAAATACATAGAGATCGCAAGGGCTTAGTTAGAGTAGCTAAGCTGCAAACCAAGTCAAACACTTTAGCACGCCCCATACACAAATCGTGTCTTATCTTAGAAGCTTATTGAAAATGCTTCAATTTTTATCATTATCATTGAAATGTTTGATAAAATATTTGCTTTAATTGTAGATATGAGTAATGTATGTTGAATATGAACGCTGTATATGCATTGTATGTAGTAACAATGATGCGAAGCATCTGGTATCTGTCAGTTCAAACTAGTCACAGTTTAGATCATGTATAACTTCTGTTTTAAAGGGAAATGCGAGTATCCCTGCGCCATCTAGCGACCGAAATGAGCATAACATTGAATATCGCTGAGTTTAAATCCATGTTTACACAATATAAATAACTACTAAATCCGTCTCGATCGAAAAATTCCTTTCAAAGACAAGAAGGGTCGTGTCTAGAAATGGTCTGTATTGATATTTTGTTCGTAGAAGGGCCAGTGTTGATATATTATCCATTAAAATCATATGACACTGTTTTCACCATTTATCTATTGAGTGAAGGGATTCAGTCGAAAAGATTGTATAATTCTGTTATTGATACGGTGCCACATATTTTTTATTTGCTTAAAACATTTCGTATGACGTGTTCTTCAAACAGGGAAAATTGAGGCAATTGTCAATTGTGATTATGTGTGAATTTTGCATTTTGATTGAAATTTCTTGGTTTTCCCAATGGTTTTTATAGTAAAAGTACGCGACCTTTCAGTGTCTTAATTTTTCTTATAACATCGGTGACCCTCCTTTTTCTTTTCAATTTTAAATGTATACTCTCAAAGCATTAAACTGTGAAAGTATGAAGGAAATGTCAATTGCAGGTGAGACAATCGCATTTCCCTTTAGGACTGATGGATCTTGCTTGTGTTCGTCTTGTGCTGTGTTACAACTGTAAATAGTTTCACTTAACTAGAGGAACACGTACTCCAAATTATAAGGGACAAAGGAAATCTAAACGATAGTATTATATCTGATCTTTCATAAGATTAAATGCCCAACAGCATTTAATGGGGAAGGTGTTACGGCCATATATGCAACATTTCATGGTCTTAAAAATTAACAACCAATTTCATCTACTAGGAATAAGATGTCGCTATCAAAGGCATTAAAGCATTTTTCTGTCCAGAAATGCCAAGTGTAAGGTGTTGCTTCAACCCAGGAAGTCCGACGTTTCGACGCAGTTGCCAGTGGACTATTCATTGCCAAATTCACCTTTCTGTTTAATATTTTTTTCAGTGTAACCCAAATCACACTTTGTGTGTTTTGAATAAAATGCCTAAGAATTTTTAATTTCGACTGCGAGGGGACCGGCCCTCGAGTTTATGTTAATTATCGCTCAAACTTTAACAGCTACATATAACACTTGAAAATGTCACGCCACGTAATGCATATAATAAAACTGATATATGGCTTCTCTATCAATTGCAATTTTCTGACTTAAAAATTTAAACACTATTGTGTTGATCTGGCCAAAAAAAAAAAAAAAAAACTCGTACTTTCTTGTGTTTACTTTAAAGAATGGTTATGGACAGGTGCGTTACACGGTTAGATAACTTGCCCAAAGTCTCATCTTGCGCAGTGAGAGCAAGTTTCCTATCAAAATTTGAAATCACGAATTTCAAATCAAGTGACTTCTTTAAAAAAAAGCCTACAAATTCTATATAGACATTACTATTCTACCTCTTAGCTAATAATTTTCTAAGGGTACTATTTACATATTTTGAACTGCCGTATTAACAGAAATAATGTAAATAGTTGCAAGTTGGATTACGCAGCAAATGAATCTTCAAGGTGGCTGTGCTAGCAAAAATTGAACCCGGGCTATTTTATTTCGTTGCTGAAATTAAAGTTTTAAATTTAGTAGGTATGCCCTATTCACTGTTCTCACGTACAGAGGTTCTTACACAAGGCTTAACCTCAAGTGGCTTTCAATATTTTTAGAGTCGGGGCTTTGCAGATTTATTTTCATCTTTACAGGCGTACTGTCAAAACACAAGCACGCTTTCCTTAAAAATTTGAAGTATTTTGTTTATTAGTGTCCATCATCTTAGACTGCAATGACGAATTGTATCGTTGAAAGGGAAAGGGGAAAACAGCTGTTATCTATTAGGATATGTGGTTATGAGATTTCGTGGAAACTGTGGATTATTATTTTGAAATAGCTCATTTCTGGTTAGTGGCTCGGCATGGTGCCAAAATGCAAAACCAGTACAAACACGCTGACCTCGCCTACTGTATACACATGGTTCTTGTGCATTACGTGGACTAAATTACTCTTGTTTTTTACAAAAATGGCAAAAAAAATCACTTTCAAAACTATATCAGAACTTCAACAGTATTTGAAAATAAGAGATGTATCATTTAGTGGAAAACGAAAGGCGGAATTGTGTAAAGCTGCTCATTCATTGGGGGTACAGGTTGATCCGGATGGTTTTTTTTTTTTGGAAGACAGGGATGAAGTTATTAAAAGTAAACTGATAAAATTCTTACAGGTCCAATGATATATTTGGTAGCAGGTCAAGGGAAGAGAGATAAACATGTTATACACACCTCAGTGACAACACCCCCCCCCCCTCCCGCACCCACTCCCCCCACCCACCCAGCGGTTTTCCTGTTCAGCGATACAAGAATAAGAATAATAGCTAATAACATGAAAAAAAATGAAGACACTAGAGGTGAATATGCTTAAGTGCAATGCAACCCCCCACCTCCCACCCCCCCCCCCACCAACCGACGTCCCTTTTTTATGCATGTTCACTGTATATTCAGGAATAATATATGATAATGTTATATGAGTTTCGCTGTACATTTAAAAATTACACATGTCAAACATTTCTTATAATGTTAGCGCATATTTTTAAAGAATAGTTTTCTGGTCTAATTTGTAACTCATAAATACAATGTTATTTGAAGAGAAATAACAATGAAATCGTGTAATGCATTTCATTGCCTTACCTTATGAGCAGACATATTTATCAGAATTGATATTATTGACGTCAAGTTGTTCGTGAGGGCGATTGCAGGCCTTTACCCATGTCATACATTTCTCTTTTTTCTCTTCGGTTTAGGAAAACTAATAAAAAAGGTGTTTTTCTATGTCTTCGTGCTTGTAATAGTAACGGCTATGACTATTGTAAGTGCCCCAGGAACATCGGTATATCCTATTCGATTTTTTTTGTTTCTCTAATAATTCAAACTTTTTCGTATTGTCAAGAGCCATTTTCAAACGGCATGTAGTATTCAGGGATGTAAACGTTAAAAAAATGTGGAGATGAGAAGCATAAATGAATCCAAAACTCAGTATCATCTGCAGTATACACTGTTTACACAAAACAGTAGAGCGGCTTAGTTTGTACCAGTTTTGCCTGTGGGCACCCTGCCAAGCCGTTAATCAGATCAGGCCTATTGTCATACCGCCTTTGTGCATCTCGCTTGTGCATAACCATTTCCTCAAAATGGACGACCACGTCAACATCGGAAAAGAATCGAAGCTAAACAATGTAAGTACGAGTTGTTCGTGAAGTAAAATACAGAGTTTATGACTGTTATACAACCATAATCGGAATGTACTTTTTGTAATGTTTTGCACACTTTAAAATAGAAGATATGTAGCTCCAAGGAATGGTTTCCCGGTAGTTAGCCCCGAGTCAGTTCTTCCTTCAGTAGTCCCAGCTGACCCTTTGTATCTTCCTCGGGCAGAATAGGCCACAGTTCCTGCAAAAGAAATCGCCATTGATCTCAATTTTCGAGGCGCTGTATCTTTCGGTGCACGTTCAAGGACACAGAGGGTTGAACTGGCAGGCTTTTTCATAAGCTAATTCGCACTTTTGACTTTTCCCGAAAAGTTTTTGCGTTTCGGCTGAATTCAGTTGGGATAAGGATATAAAGAAATGATAGGAAAAAAACGGCCAAAATCAACAAAATTCCATTTTGTCAGAAATATAGTCACATTTTTTTTGTTAAAGGGACTGAATAATATGTAAAATAATTTTTAAAAGATCATATCATGGCTTCATAAATTCGAAAGTGTGCATGTTGACTTAAAATTAGAATTTTGGTGTTTTCCCCTTATCATTTCTTTATAATTTATCCCCCAACATTTTCAGTCGAACCAACACATCTACCGGAAAAATCCGAAAGTGCGAATTGGCTTATTAGAAGCACACTAAGAAGTACCATGGCGCATTATTTTCGACCTCAGCGAGACTCCCAAACTAGAGTAAAGCGTGGTTTTGCAACTGTGGATTCACTGTTGTGGACGATAATGAGGGATTCGATGTCCTGATCTCAAGAAAACACATATTTTTCGCAGTAAAAAATTGTTATCTGATCATAAAACTTGTGCGCCATAATTTATAATTGGGCCATATATATGATGCACCCTTTCGAAAATAACGCCGTTGGCCCCAGTCGTGCGCCAAGATTTGAAAATTGACATCAATGACATTTCCTCTTATAGGAACTATGACTCTTGCTGTCATAGTAAGACCGCAAGAGTCATCTAGGACTATTCCTTTAGCGGCCGTGCCTATTCTTGCGGACACCTTCATGCAATGCATTTTGGGTAACTGAGGGCATAATGAGCGATATTTAGAGTTTATCGCACTGTTTTATGCCAATGCAAATTCTTCGATATTTAACTTAAGTGATAAAATCTTTCTAAACGGTAAAAACGGTTTAAAGAACTTCCTGGCATGTGACAAGTAGGCCAAAATGTATGCAATCGGCCCAGAACAAGAAAAATACCCTGTTATATTTGGTATAAAACAGTGAGAAAATACGCGTTTTGCCCCGACGCAAGCACTGGCACTTTTTGATCAAGTGATGAAATAGTCCCAGCGGAGCCTTTCTATCTTCCTAGGACAGAAAGGGTCACAGTTCCTGGAATAGAAATGGCCATTGATCTCAATTATCGATGGCTCAGGATCTTTCGGCGCACGTTCAAGGACATCGAGGCTCGAACTGGCAAGCTTTTTCTTTAAAAGCACACTGAGAAATACCCTGGCGCATTAATTTCGACCACAGCGAAACTACCAAACTAGAGTAAAGCGTGGTTTTGCAACTGTGGATTCACTGTTGTTGGGGGCGATAATGAGGGATTCGATATCCTGATCTCAAGAAAACACATATTTTTCTGTCAAAAATTGTTACCTGACCATAAAACTTGTGCGCCATAATTTATAATTGGGCCATTTATGTGATGCACCCTTTCTAAAATAACGCCGTTGGCCCCAGTCGTGCGCCAAGATTTGAAAATTGACATCAATGACATTTCCTATTATAGGAACTATGACTCTTGCTGTCATAGGAAGACCGCAAGAGTCATCTAGGACTAGTGATGAAAATGTTAATTCTCATTGGTGGATGTAAGGTTGTGACGTGAACTCGTCCTCAAGAATACGTACAATCGCAAAAAAGAACCCATTATACGTAGTCATTGCAGGTATAAGAAACCTTTGTCTACTATACGTACAGTCAATTTGAAGTTAATGAATTTAACTTTATTTTCAAAAACTAGTATATAATAAGCCAATTCGCACTTTGACGTTTGCCGAAAGGTTTTTGCGTTTCGGCTGAATTCAGTTGGAATTAGGATATTAAGAACTGATAGGAAAAAAATAGCAAAAAGCAACAAAATTCCATTTTGCCAGATAAATATTCACATATTGGTTATTAAAGGGACTGAATAATATGTAAAATAGTTTTTAAAAGATCATATGATGGCTTTATAGATTCGAAAGTGTGCATGTTGAAAGTAAATTAGAATTTTGATGTTTTTCCCCTCATAAATTTATTTATAATTTATCCGAAAATATTCGCAGTCGAAACTATACCTCCACCGGAAAGACCCGAAAGTGCGAATTGGCTTATTTATAACAAAATAGACCTGCTCGTAGTTATGAACAATAACTGGATGCTTCATTACTTATCTTCGGCCGAGAAATTATAAAAAAAAATGAAACTGTACGTATAACGGGGCTGTATCCACTATACGTACAGTCGACTTGAGTAAATGAATTTAACTTTATTTTGAAAATCTAGTGTATAATTAATTACCAAGTAGAACTGCTCTTATTTATGAACAATGATTGGATGCCTTGTGATTTATCTACGGCCGAGAAATTATAAAAATTAATTCCTTTACAAAATAGAAATGACTGTACGTATAACGGGACTTTGTCCACTATACGTACAGTCAACTTAAGTAAATGAATTTAACTTTATTATCCAAAAGAAATAATTAGTCATGTGTAAAACGGTTTCTGATTGACCTGAAGTAAATGTTTTCTTGAGATCAGGATAGGGAATCTCCATTATCGCCCACAACAACAATGATTCTGCGATTGCAAAACCACTCTTGACTTAAGTTTGGAAGTTCGCTGTGGTCGAAATTAATGACCAGAAATTTTAATAAAGGGGTTATATATAGTATTTGTAAAATATATACTTTAGTACTTGATAGATGCAGAATAAGGCGTTTTATTCTGAACACCCACAAACAGGGTCCCACGCCCCTTGAAAAAGTCTGGAAAACCTGAAAATGAAAACCCGAACCTTGAAAACCTGGAAAACATCTGGAAATCAATTCCTAAAATTTTCCAGGTTCCAGGTTTTTGTTCAAGACTTTCCATGTTTTTCTTGTGTATTATTTTTACTTTGTACCTTCAGAAAATCTTCAGTGTCTTTGTTTATTGAATACATTAAGTATTTTTTGGAATAAAAGTGGTTTAACCCTTTGCAAGTGTGGTTTAAATTGGCGATAAAATCACGGCGATAAGGCCGCCAAATGTTGAGGCCGCCAAATTAGTTCTGGAAGGTAGTGAATATATATATATATATATATATATATATATATATATATATATATATATATATATATATTAGACCACTCCTGCATGATAAAGTGACCGTAGTGGCGGCGTTTCTTGACAAGTAATCTAAACTTTTTCACATGAGTTATTGTCAATTTTGTTTTGAGAACCAGTAGGAGTGATTCTTATCACAATGATTGGAGAAAGTAAATTTCCGAGATACAGATCGGAGCACTTCTTTCTTAAGGTACAGTTATAGCGAAATAGATTTTTTTTCCTTATAGAGGAAGGTCATGTTCATTTCAAGTTCCGAGTGGTGTTTTTGTTCAAAACAACCGAGTGGTTGATATGCCCCTCGCCTTTTCCTTTTGTGAATAGTTTTTTTTTTTCCAAGAAAAGAAGTTAGAATTGGAGAAAATACAGCTCTGGGTAGAAGAAACAAAGTGTCCTCGGCCAAGTGGGCTTTGCTGGTCCACATACGTGTCGACGCTTATAGACCATTACAGTGGCATCTCTACGTGAGATCGGTGACTAATCGAGCAAACAGCTTGTCAATTCTATCGAATTTGAAATTTTACAGCAAGATTTACTGAATTAATACGTTTTGACCTCTTGTTACTCGACCTTGGGCTGACCTTGAGGCGGCGGTAGCGTACGTTGTAGCGTAGTGACGTAGCTATAGAAGATTTCTATGTTTGGCTTCCGGTTTTGCTTTATTTGTGAAAGAACCCGGTAAATGTTTCTCAAAAGCTGTGGCTGCTTAATGATTGGTTTCGTTTGTAAGAGGATTTGCTGCAAGTAAATGACATTTACAATATAGCCTTTGAAAATGAGATTCTCTTGGAATGCCTTATACGTGAACACGTGAATAGCGCGAACACGTGAACACTATCGTGAATAAGATGCTTTCAGAGAGAATTTAACTGTGTAAATAAACAGTACAGATGAATTTGTTGATACCGGGTAATTGTCAGAAGTGGGTTAGGACTCAAGCATTAAAGGCATAACTTGCTCTGAAAAATGGGTGATGCAGTTAACCGGGTTATCTTATTTATCGCCAGTTCTGGATAACGTACCCGCCATTTACCGGATAACGTGCCCGTCATGTACCGGATAATGCACCTTCTGTACCGGATAATGCACCGGCCATGCACCGAATAATGTACCCGCCATGTACCGAATAACTTGCCCGTCTTAAAAAAAAAAAAAGAAAAACAAACAACTTTTTCGTACTGGTAAGAAGAGTTTAGTGAACGGAACACGGTATTTAATTTACAGTTTGATCAAAATCAACATGTCACAATGAGTGCTCAGTGTTTAAGTAGTGACCTCCACTTAGCTTCTAGTGCCCTGGGGTATTCTTTAGACAATTTTCCCTCCCTGGGGCTGGCGTTGAGCACTATGTAGTTTCTTGTTGTGTTTTGGTTTTTAAATTTGAAATCTCGCATGAGGTATTGGTTATGAATATTAAGTATCTTCAATCGCGGTCCGTCAAATTGATTAGACGGCTCTTATTTGTCGAAAATTTGCTTTTCTTAATCACTAAGATAATAAAATGCAGTAGTTATGAAAAGTTTATGTAAATGCATAGTTTTATCTGAAAAAAATGGGCAATTCATTCAAACGAATTCAAACTAAACTTTGTTTATTTTGAAAGATAACAGAATTTTTTTAGTGTGGTTACTAGCGTGACATTTTTGATCTGGTTACTAGCGTGAAATTTTTTTAAAGCATTTTACGCATGTGCAAATTGTTGCTTATGGCTACTGAGATCGATTTGTGATGTCGCATAATGCGACTGGCATCACATCACAAGCTGTTCACAGTCGCTTGTTATTTGATGAATTTAGTGGCTACAGTGTAACTCGGTCGGAAAAACATGATAATTTATGTCATATTTCTTCGCCTCCACCCTGTATCTGTCCTTAGCAAGTAGTGCTAATTTCGCTTGCTATCTTTTCTTTGATGTGCAATTTCACAATGCCCGATGATCGATCTCGGTTGATAGCATCAGCTAGCACTGTACTTGCCCTGCTTTGTAGACCATTGATTTATCGAAACTGAGTGACGAGGAACGATGGCGAATAGAGCACCAAAAGCTGCACGAGAAGCACAGGGGCCACGAGGCTATGCACGCCGAGATGGTGCTCATTCTCCTAGGCACCCTCATTATCGCCCAGATTCTACTTGTGCAATGGAAACAGCGTCATTTCCGCACGTACCAGGTTTGTGGTGTTCAAGATGCAGTTCACTTTCCGTTTGTAAACATCTAACAATTTCCAATAACCGAACATTCGATTTCCAATGAACATTTCGTAAACCTCTGTGTTGTGAACATTTGGTAAAGCCCACGCAGTGATCATTGTCAATAATTTGGCTCTAATATGTATAAATTGAAAGAAATTTGTCTGAAAATGAAAGCTCTTATCAAAATTCAGTGCAATAGATACGTGTGAAATAATGGGTGGTTTTCATGTTTGTCTCGCTCCGCTGTTGCTATTTGCAGATCGCTACGTTGGTGGGGATGTGGACGATTCCAGTCATCATGTCGCTCAAGTTTGAGTGGTATCGCTTCATCGTCATATGGTCCGTCTTCTCAGTGATTACGTCATTCGTGACGTTTAAAGCCACGCGGAAGCCGATAACTGGTTCCACGCCGAGGTATGACTGTTAAGATTATGATAAGGATTTTGAAAGAGAGATGATGCTAAAAATTTAACGAAAACTGGAATTAAGTACTGAAAACAAATCAGATTCGATGACTGATCTGTACAAAAAGTTTCCTAGAGGTTTGTGAAGCATTCTTGTCTACAATATACTCTTCTGCAGTTTTGTAGTGAGGTCGTTGTTTGATTTTCCGGCCTGTAATTTCTAGCCTCTCTCGAGCGATCACGAAACATCGAAATTGAGCTTGCTAATGACCGCGTGAGTGACATTTTGGTTAGTTGTCCCCAAATGTGTGGTATACTCATTATGTAAAAAATCAGAGCTGGTGATGAAATCGCACTGGCTGCCAGGTTACTGACATACACATGTATAACGGCCTCGCTTTGACAGGCTTGTGTACAAGTGGTTCTTGCTCATCTATAAGATCAGCTACGGCATGGGCATCATCGGCTATCTCATCATCATGTTCACGCTGTTTGGACTCAATATGTTGCTGTTAATCAAGCCACAGACGGCCATGGACTTCGGCTTGTTGTTGCTCTTTTATGGACTTTACTATGGCGTCGTTGGCCGAGATTTTGCCGAAGTGTGCTCAGATAAAATGGCCTCGCATATAGGGGTAAGCACAACACCTTTTCTTTTCTTTCTTTTTAGCCCAGCTTACGGTACACGTAAGCTGGGGTATTCCTATCGGTCTGCGGATGGCGTCCGTTAGTTAGTTAGTTAGTTAGTTAGTTAGTTAGTTCGCTGTAAACTTTGTTTCAGAATGCATCTCCTCCTACAATTCTGATCCGATGTCATTTATTTTTGGTGTGAGGCATCCCTAAGGGGTCGTGCATACGGCTTGTGCTTTTCTAGTCGATCGGGTGATTTTTTAATTTTTGGCGAATTTTTAAAGAAAAAAATTAAAAATGTATCTCCTCCTACATTTTTGACATGATGTCATTTATTTTTGGTATGAGGCACCCCTAAAGGGTCGTGCATACGGCTTGTGCTTTTTTAGTCGATCGGACAATTTTTGTATTTTCGGGGATTTTTTTAAGCAAAAATTTTGAAAAAAATGCATCTACTCCTACAATTTTGATTCGATGTCATTTATTTTTGGTGTGAGGATTTCCCAAGCGGTCGTGCATACGGCTTGTGCTTTTTTAGTCGATCGGGTGATTTTTGAATTTTTGGGGATTTTTTGAAGAAATTTTAAAATGCATCTCCTCTTACATTTTGGACCCGATGTCATTTATTTTTGGTATGAGGCACCCCTGAAGGTTCGTGCATACGGCTTATGCTTTTTTAGTTTATATTTTTGGGGAATTTTTTAAGCAAAAATTTCGAAAATAATTCAAAATGCATCTACCCCTACAATTTTGATTCGATGTCATTTATTTTTGGTGTGAGTGCATACGGCTTATGCTTTTTAGTCGATCGGGCAATTTTTGTATTTTTAGGGAGTTTTTGAAGAAAAAAACTTCAAAATGCATTTCCCACGACAGTTTTGAACCTTTTTTTTTTGGGGTTTGAGGCATCCCTAAGGGGTTGAGAATACGACATTTATTTTTGGTATGAGTGCATACGGCTTGTGGTTTTTAGACCGTCGGGCATTTTTTGTATTTTTAGGGAGTTTTTGAAGAAAAAAACTTGAAAATGCATTTCCCACTACAGTTTTGAACCTTTTTTTTTTTTTTTTTTTTTTGGGTTTGAGGCATCCCTAAGGGGTTGAAAATACGATATTTATTTTTGGTGTGAGTGCATACGGCTTGTGCTTTTTAGTCCATCGGGCAATTTTTGTATTTTTAGGGAGTTTTTGAAGAAAAAAACTTCAAAATGCATTTCCCCCTACAGTTTTGAACCTTTTTTTTTGGGTTTGAGGCATCCCTAAGGGGTTGAGAATACGACTTGCGCTTTTTAGTCGATCCGACAATTTCTGTATTTTTTGGGAATTTTTGAAGAAAAACTTCAAAATGCATTTCCTCCTACAGTTTTTATCCGTTTCATTTATTTTTGCTATGAGGCATCCTTAGGTAGGTCTCGCATACGGCTTGTGCTGTTTGACTCGACTTGGGAAGTTTTGATTTCGGGGGGAATTTTTGATGAAAATACCTCAAAATGCATTTTCTCCGGCAGTTTTGATCAAACATCATTTATTTTGGGGCTGAGGCATGCTTAGGGTGTCGTGAATATGGCCTGTCTTTTTCAGTCGATGAGAGAATTTTCGAAGAAAAAAATTCAAAATGCATTTCCAGCTACAGTTTTTATCAGATTTCATTTATTTTCGATATGAGCCGTCTCTAGGGGGTCATGCATACGGCTTGTGCTTTTTGAGTGAATTGGAAAACTTTTGAATTTTTTTCGGAATTTTTGAAAAAAAAATTAAATGAATCTCCTCCTCCAGCGCATAAACGCAAGTTAAATAAACCAAAATAAGCACCTTGCATCAACGCAAGTTGAAAAAAAATTAAATGAATCTCCTCCTCCAGCGCATAAACGCAAGTTAATAAACCAAAATAAGCACCTTGCATCAACGCAAGTTGAAAAAAAATTAAATGAATCTCCTCCTCCAGCGCATTAACGCAAGTTAAATAAACTTGCGCAGTAGTCAGATTTAACAACCGCACATCGGCGCAAGTTAAAAAAAACATTCGCAGTAGTCCAAATTAAGTACTCCGCATCGATGCAAATTAAATAAACATGCGCATTGGTACGAAATGTGAACTGCGCATCGACGGAAGATAAATAAAGATGCGAACTGGTCCAAAATAAGCACCGCGCATCAACGCAGGTTTAATAAACATGCGCACTGGTCCGAAAAAAGAACTACGCTTCGACGTAAGTTGAATAGACATGCACCGGTCAAAAATAAGTACCGATCATCAACACAAGTTAAATAAATATGCGCAATTGTCCAAAATGCGAACCACGCATCAACACAAGTCAAAAAAAAACATGCGCGCTGGTCCGAAATGCGAACCGCACAGCAACACAAGCTAAATAAGCAAGCACACTGGACCAAAATAAGCACCTTGCATCAACGCAAGTTGAAAAAAAATTAAATGAATCTCCTCCAGCGCATAAACGCAAGTTAAATAAACTTGCGCAGTAGTCAGATTTAACAACCGCACATCGGCGCAAGTTAAAGAAACATTCGCAGTAGTCCAAATTAAGTACTCCGCATCGATGCAAGTTAAATAAACATGCGCATTATTCCGAAATGTGAACTGCGCATCGACGGAAGATAAATAAAGATGCGAACTGGTCCAAAATAAGCACCGCGCATCAACGCAGGTTAAATAAACATGCGCACTGGTCCGAAAAAAAGAACTACGCTTCGACGTAAGTTGAATAGACATGCGCAGTGGTCTGAAATGCGAACCGCGCATCAACGCAGCCTAAAGAAACATGCGCACTGGTCCGAAATGCAAACCGCACATCGAGGCAAATTAAGTAAACATGCGAAGTGGTCCGAAATGCGAACGGCGCATCAACGCAAGTTAAATAAATATGCGCACTGCTCTGAAATGAGAACCACGCATCAACACAAGTTAAATAAACATGGGCAATGGCCTGAAATGCGAAGCGCGCATCGACGGAAGTTAAATAAACATGCGATCCAGTCCAAAATAAGCACCGCACATCAATGCAAGTTAAAGAAACATGCGCACTTGTCCGGAAAAAAGAACCACGCATCGACGCAAGTTGAATAGTCATGCGCAGTGGTCTGAAATGAGAACCGCGCATCAACGCAAGTTTAATAAACATGCGCAGTGGTCCGAAGAAAGAACCATGAATCTACGCAAGTTGAATAGACATAAGAGTCGGACATCGACGGGACTTAAATAAAAATGCGTTCTGGTCCGAAACGCAAGTCGCGCGTCAACGCAAGTTAAATGAACCTGCGCACTTGTCCCAAAATGCGAACTGCGCATCAACGCAACCTAAAGAAACAGGTATACTTGTCCGAAATGCGAACCGGATATCAACGCAAATTAAATAAACATGCACACTGGTCCGAATTGCGAACCGCACATAAGCGTAAGTTAAATAAACATTTGCACCGGTCAAAAATAAGTACCGATCATCAACACAAGTTAAATAAATATGCGCAATGGTCCAAAATGCGAACCACGCATCAACACAAGTTAAAAAAAACATGCGCGCTGGTCCGAAATGCGAACCGCACAGCAACACAAGCTAAATAAGCAAGCACACTGGACCAAAATAAGCACCTTGCATCAACGCAAGTTAAATAAACATGCGCACTATGTCGAAATGCGAACTGCCCATTAACGCAACTTAAATAACATGCGCACTATTCAAAATAAGAACTGCGCATCAGCGCAAATTAAATAAACATGCGAACTGCGCATCAACGCAACCTAAAGAAACAGGTATACTGGTGCGAAATGCGAACCGGATATCAACGCAAATTAAATAAACATGCACACTGGTCCGGATTGCGAACCGCACATAAACGTAAGTTAAATAAACATTTGCACCGGTCAAAAATAAGTACCGATCATCAACACAAGTTAAACAAATATGCGCAATGGTCCAAAATGCGAACCACGCATCAACACAAATTAAAAAAAAAACATGCGCGCTGGTCCGAAATGCGAACCGCACAGCAACACAAGCTAAATAAGCAAGCACACTGGACCAAAATAAGCACCTTGCATCAAGTTAAATAAACATGCGCACTATGTCGAAATGCGAACTGCCCATTAACGCAACTTAAATAACATGCGCACTATTCAAAATAAGAACTGCGCATCAACGCAAATTAAATAAACATGCCCACTGGCCCAGAATAAGAACCGCGCATCAACTCAAGTTAAAGAAATATGCGCATTGGCTTGAAATAAGAACCGCGCATCGACGCACGTTAAATAAACATACGCAGTGGTTCGAAATGCGAACCACGCGCCAACGTAACTTAAATACACATTTGCACTGGTCTAAAATAAGCACCGGCCATCAACGCAAGTTGAATAAACATGCGCACTTCTCCGAAATTCGAACCGCGCATCAACGCAAGTTAAATAGACATGCGCGGTAGTTCGAAATGCGAACCACGCTCCAACGCAAGTTAAATAAACATTTGCACTGGTCCAAAATAAGCACCTTGCATCAACGCAAGTTAAATAAACATGCGCACTGGTCCGAAATTCGAACCGCGCATTAACTCAAGTTAGATAAACATGCGTAATGATCCGAAATTCGAACTGCTCTTCAAGGCAAGTTAAATAAACATGCACACTGGTCCAAAATGCAAACCGCGCACCAACGCAAGTTAAATAAACATAGGCACACGTCCAAAATAAGCACCGTGCATCAACGCAAGTTAAATAAAAATGCAAACGGGTCCGAAATGCGAACCGCACAGCAACACAAGCTAAATAAGCAAGCACACTGGACCAAAATAAGCACCTTGCATCAACGAACCGCGTATCAAGGCAACGTAAGAAAACTTGGGCTGTCCGAAATAAGTACCGCTCATGAACGCAAGTAAAATAAACATGCGCATTGGTATGGAATAAGAACCGCACATCAACACAATGTAAATAAACATGCGCACTGATCCGAAATAAGAACCGCACATCAACACAAGGTAAATAAACATGCGCACTGATCCGAAATAAGAATCGCACATCAACACAATGTAAATAAAGATGCGCATTGATCCGAAATAAGAACCGCACATCAACACAAGGTAAATAAACGTGCGCACTGATCCGAAATAAGAGCCGCACATCCACAAAAGGTGAAAAAAAAACATCGGCCCTCGTCAGAAATGCGAACCGCACATCAACGGAAGTTAATTAAACATGTGCACTGTTCCAAAATGGGAACCGCGCATCTACGCAAAATTAAATAAACATGCGCACTTGTCTGAATAAGAACCGCGCATCAAGGCAAGTTACATAAATATGCGCACTGGTCCGAAATGCGAGCGTTGTTTGAAGGTATGTATGGCAGACTATCCTGTCTACCAGAGATACAAAAAATCTGTTTCCCATTTTTCTGGGAAAGAAATCTTTGTATGCATTTATCGATCTATGTTCTGGCCCGGTGCTAAATTAATTATTGGGCTAGCTCTTTGCCGTCTCATCTTTTGAAGCCAAATTTTTCAGGAAAACTCCCTTGCTCATGCACGCTGGAATTGGTTTTATTGCTTTTCGTAAGCTGGGACTTTGTCCTTGGACAAACTTTTTTTTTTTTTTTGAGATGGGCGGGGGGGGGGGGGGAGATAATTTGCAAAACAGTACCAACTTTCCTTCCTATCAAAATCAATCTGTAGATACTATCAACGTAAAGCACGGTGGTGCTGCGTAGTTGACGATAACATGCGAGTGCTGGATTAGGAAGGTGGTCGAAACACCGCTAAAATGCTGTGGATGCTGCGGTTATATATCTCCCTTATATCTGCCCTGTCACTTGCTGTACTTATCCCTGTCACTGATTACACGAGTCTGGGGGGTTCAAGAGGCAGGGTACCCACACGGTTACTTTTTTTTGTCATAATTTGGCGTGGGAATGAGGAAAAAACATTTTACCATTTAAGCTTCAGGTTTAGGTGTTGTAACATTTAGCCACATAAACCACAAAATAACATAAACGGAAGATGTTCATCAGTGCTTTGCTGTCAATTAGTACCGTGTTATTTTGTTGATAGTATTATTCGGCAGACGGACTGCCAAAGCGGAAGCTTGACCCGGGCGTGTGTGCCGTGTGCAACAACCGCATCCTGGTACAGGATAACGACGACGCGGTGGTGGAGAGAACGTACAAGCTAGGCTGTGATCACGTGTATCCTTTGACATCCCTTACAGCGGTTGCCTAGTTATCCCTTGTAAAAAAAATGGGCATTTTGTAATTTCAGTGCTTATTTAGCGAAGGATGCAGCGCGCACACTTATTTTAGTTTATATTGTCTTTTGTGTGCCTCCGGGTGTTTATAAATGCTTGAAAAGTGCATGTGGTGGAACTCATTTATAGGCGCAAAATTTAAACGGAGAAATCTGCCGCTGACGTTATTGATTCGTTGATACTATCAACAAAATAGAAAGATTCCACTGTTTTTCACGTTTTTTGTTTTTCCTTTAATTTTTTTTTTTTATTTTTTTTTTTATAGTTTTTATGTATTTATTTATTTATTTTGGGGCTGTAATGATATTTTCATCCTGTTTGCCTTAACCGTAGTGATTCCAGATTCCATGAGTTTTGCATACGAGGATGGTGCATTGTGGGTAAAAAGCAGACGTGCCCTTACTGCAAAGAAAAAGTCGACTTAAAGCGAATGTTTAATAACCCGTATCCTTTTTGGAAGCAGTTAAGCTTTAAGGATTTTTCATAATACAATAAAAAAATACGAGTTTTTTCCTGAACCAGTAGCAGAATTCGCAAATGTATTACGAAATAGGCCATTTTCGAGTCTGAGTGAAAAAGCGTTTATGGCAGGACTAATTACGACTATGCTGAAGTATGGAGAGCTCAATATGTAGAAGAGCATTTTCGACTTCATTCTATAATAACATCACTCTTTCTTAATTTAAAGTTTTCTTAAAAGTTTAAAACGACGAAAAATATCAAATCGATATTGACTTGATTTAAATGTGTGCCTTAACTCTGCTCCAGTTGGGAACGACCGCACGTTTTATACGGCAATTTATTGGACTGGATCAGATATTTAGTTGCCTGGCAACCGGTTATTATAATGCTAGTGCAAGGGATAAACTGGATCCTAGGATTAGAGTAGCGATTGAGTAATTTTTTTTTTAGGCATTTTCAAATTGTGTGAAATCTAGGCATCAAGTTATGTAGAAAGCACTGCCTGAGTGGCAGGCTGTCGCCTCAGTGATTCCATTTTCAATTGTTTTATGTTGACTGGCCAACAGCTGAAGCTAGCTGTGCAAGACTGAAGAAGCGTGCAAGATTTTTGCATAATAGATTAGTGAAATTAAGGGCGAAGAGGTATAAATAAAGTAAACAAAGAGTCGGTAATGGGAGTTCATTTTTTTGTGGTTAAATCTTGCAATTTGGTTGATTACTTAAAACTGTTGCTCTTTGTTATTGTGCTCTCTTGCGAATTTATTTGTTAATTTGCACTGTTGCTCTTTGTTATTTTTATCATGCCTCTTGTTCCTTAAGGTTTATTCGCTGGAAGTTTTCTAACATCTGTATGCGTGACAGCAGCCCCCCCCCCCCCCCATTGAAGGTAAGATTTCCAAATTCAATGCAGTGACGACGTATGTGCTTGGCAGATTGCTGCAGCAGTACCCGGATTGTTGATAGGCCACATATGCTATACCCATCGTGTGAGGCCTTTCGTCCGTCCGTCCGTCAGTCTGTAAAATTTTGTTGATTTTTTTCCTACTCGTCTTTCAGTTTTCGTTAGATCGCAGTGAAATTTTATGGAAATATGGCCCACTTAGGGAGACAAATGCCCATTTCATTTTCGCAATTCGCTAATTTAGCGAGCCGATCATCACCTTTGCGAAAAAAAAGCCTGCTCCTCCTGCAAATTTTGGAAAATTAATTCCATAGCCGATTTTTGATTTTCGCTAATTTTGCCAAATCTCGCCAAATTTGTGCTAAAAATATATTTTCTCTATAGTTTTTGTGTTCTCTGTGAAATTTTTAACACTGGTGCCTCCAGCGTCGAATTGTGTCATTTTTAACCCAGCCGACTTTGTCGGACTGAGTTAGTCGTATCACTATAGGGGGCTTGAATGTATGTGCGTATGTTCAACTTTTTCTTTAAAATGCTACTTCTACTATAGTTTTGCTCCAATCGTTTTGATATTATGCAGGAATATTCCCTGGGTGGTCCCCCACCTAGCTACCGGGGGTTTCCGAAAAAAAGCCCAGGGCTTCTATTTGGAAACTGCCCAATTTCAGGCGCTCATTTAGAAACCAAATAGAAACCCCGGGGCTTCTATTAAGAAACAGTTTCCTAATTAGAGCCCCGGAGTCTCTATTTTTAGAAAGGGGGGGGGGTTGTCGATAAGTTTTTATTGGAAAAAAAGAAAATTTACCATTAATCTCCCTATTAAAGCACTACATGCTGCGGATATCCGCAAAAATAACAAAACTGATAAAAACAACAGTAGCTAAAAAAGTCTGGTAAAGTGGAGGGAGGGGTTGCCTTGTGCGAAGCACAGGATTAAGCAACGACGCAGAAGGGGTTTGCCTCACATCAAAGGATTAAGTGCATCGTGTCTGCATTGCGAGTAAGCACGAGTTGTAAAAAGACTTTCAGGGAAGGAGAGGCAACATCACGCCGCCCGTTTCAGTACTCAGCCCGTTATATTTCCAGTAATACTCCGGAGTAAAGGTGGCAGTGGGGAGGGGGGTGTCTGTTCGCCTTGTGCAAAGCATAGGATTAAGCAACGACGCAGAACATGTCTAGAGGCTGCCTCATATCTAAGGATTAAGTGCACCGTGTCTGCATGCGAGTAAACCGAGTTCTTAAAAGACTTGCTGGGAAGGAGGGCGCTTTTATTAGGAAACGATTTTTTCAGGTCTTTATTTTAACTCCAAATAGAAGCCCCGGGGCTTCTATTGGGAAACAGTTTCCTAATAAGAGCCCCGGGGCTTTTATATGGGGGGGGCTTCTTTTCGGAAACTCCCGGTATTACTTTTTTGACGATTGACGAGAAACTGACAAAATGGCGGCACTTTTTGTGCCGGTTTTGACCCATTTCTAAAATGCTTCTCCTACAGTTTTACTCCAATCGTTTAGATGTTGCGCAGGGATATTCCGCAGGGGTTCGCCTACCAGGCTATTATTTTTTTTCGCGATTTGCTAAAAGCTGTCAAAATGGCGGAACATTCTCAAGTTTGGCAAAAACTGGAATAAATGGTAGTAAATAAGTGATTTGGCAAACCATTCAATTCTCTCAGTCTTTTTTTTTTTTCAAATAGTTATAAAATTTTAATCGAAAGTTTCTTAGTTACTTCTCCACCTGGACTTTGCTTTTATTCGCAAATGACAAATGACAAAAAAATGCCGAAATGGTGGAATTTTAAAAATTTTATAAAATTGTGTAAATGTCGGTAAATACGTGAATCGTCAAAACCGAACCTCTCCAACATCCCTTTTCGGGTAGCTTCCAAATTCGAATAAATGCATTTTGCATACTTCATTTTTTTGGCCTAACAGTATGTGTTTTTCTCTCTTTCCTTGTTTGCTAACTCGGCTGGGTAATGTTTATGGACATGCTTGTTTCTAAACTGACTTAAAATTGACTAAGGCCAGGGCATTTAGCATTTTACACAGTGAATACATATATATATATATATATATATATATATATATATATATATATATATATATATATATGCAATGTTGTTTTATTTATTATTTTTGAAATCACCTAAAAATTGACGGGGTGAAATTATATCAAATATTGATAAAATTGCAAGCATTTTGCATCGGGACTTGTGAATTTGGTCCAGAGAATTACTTTGAAAGTTTGAAAAAAAAGTATCAAAATATTCTAGTGCTTCCGCCACACGAAAGTCATAATAAACACCAGATAAAATGGCTTTGGCACTTGGACAATGATGACCTCAGTAAATTCAATTATATGGTAATCCTTGTGTTTGATGTGTGTAAATTTTCATATTGTCACCAGAGTCAACACACTGACTGGCCAGAATGGCTAAGGCGCGTTGGCATCAATAATCAGACTTGAGTCGGTTATGCGTTTTTAGTGTGCTTTTCACAACATTTAAGTGTGGAGAGTGCTCCTTCACGTCACCATAAACAAAGTGAAAGTGTCAAAGGCACCTTTTGTCTCTTGTTCAACTGTGATGTCGTTGGCGAAATGAATACAAGCTGGAATTTGCAGCCCAGAACGAAATTAGTGTTGAGTATATGTAAAATATTTAATAATAGAATTGTCCTCCGTATTTTGATTGAAACGTGGTAGCACTTCGTGTTTTGTTCCTCTGATGGCACCTGGGCACCATCAGTTGACGGTCTTGTTTTTTGTGATCCATATTTTAGTTAACGATGGTAGATCATCGGCACTTGTCAAGTCGAAGACTTTCAAAGAATGTATTGCGCTTAACGTCGAACTATTGTAATTTAGAAAGATCCGTGACGGTAAACGTAGCCACAGCTTCTTGTCTACAGTACCCGTATTATTATTAATATTATTATTATTATTATTAATTATTGGTAATTATTAAGTGATTGATCTTAGATGACGACTGATTCAGTTGCAACTTTTTTTGGGTTTTTTTTTTTTTGTTTTTTTTTTAAGTGGTCCATTCTTGGATCAGTAGTATTGTATTGGTTTATGCGAACTGGGTGGGGGGAGGGCAGGAGCAGTGAATTGTTATGAGGCAGCAGAGGTCTCCTTTTTGTTCTAGGTACATTATAAAATAACGTTCAAATGAACTGTTTTTGCCATTTGATAGGAATATACTTAATCTGTTGTGTAATTGTATTGATAGTTCTTAATATAAACGAGAAATAGCCTCGCGAGTCGTTTGCTTTCTCTGTACTGTTGCGGATCTCCCTTACAGAACGGTACCGGTCAAAGGACATTAAATGAGATCGTCGATGCATTTATATTTCATCCTACTCGTACAAGAAACCTGTACTTCACGAAACATTGATTAGTTGTACATAAAAACATGTTCTGTGGAGTGCTCTAATAAATACAGGTTCATAACAAAAACTGACTCGGAAGTAAAAGCTAGCTTGGTTCCGACTGGAACATAGATAGGATCAAGAAATGCTGGAAACAAGAAGAGAAAAAAGTAAATAACAAAATATTTAGGTGCTGCATATTTACTGTAAAGCATATTAAAAACTCGAATATGTATTTAAGTCACCACACCTATAACTTTTCAGAGAGAAAGTCAATTATATTTCTAACCCAGATTTTAAGATCATTTAATGTAAAAGCTTTTGCTTCTCTAACAGACCGTAAATAATAAATATGCTAGACTGTAACAAAACGCTAGTTACCTTTCACGCTGTGGTGCCTTGCAGTACAGGTATTTCACCAAACCAGGTGAAGGTTCACAAATTATAATGCGTTCACAATTAAGTAGTTGCGAATAGCGTTAACTGGGATGTCACATTATGTTTTGAAACAGTCCAAGATATTACACAGCGCTAATTCAATCAGAGAACGAAACAACGAAAATGTTTACTTTTAGTGAAGCGGAGAGAAGGGGCTGGAAAAATACAAGGAGACATACAGCAGACAAGACGAAATCGACGGCACTGAACACAATTATTCGCACTAAACTATTCAATGTTCGTGTTATTTGTGTTACCCTCATATTTTTAACCTCTCCATTATTGTAACTTTTTGTGTATTGCTACTAACATTTTATGACCGTGAGTGTCGACGCTATTATTTCTTAAGTCACTTATTTTTATAACATCAACCATACTTGCAACCAATACCTACTATTATTATCTACCTTTGTGTATTATTATCAGATGTCATGAATATAGCCTACTACTCGTTAAGGAATGCTGCTGTCTTAGCTACTATCGTATTTTAGCGGCCCCTGAGTGATATTTCTAACATTTTGAATAGCAACTGAAGCTGATTCATTGTCTGACACGACTAACTGAGGACTGATTAACACCAGTGTACCGACTGCAGTTAAAGACGAGTTTCCTTGCCCCGTTCATTGCAACGTTCACAGCTCAGGACCGATAAATCTGTATGGATTGTAATTGTCATTAGCGCTTAGGTTTATTTTGTGCGTTTGCATAACGCTTGTAGCTATATATACTACACTGTTCAACCCCAGTAGGTAGTGTCCTGAACACAACAGTATAGCTTTGCTCTGGAACTTTGAGAAAACATATTCGGTAATATTTCTGGCTGAAATCGCTTCGTACTTAGCAATTATCTGATAAGACGGATTTTTGAAGAAAATTAATAGAAATAATATCGAGACCGACCGTTTTATTTTGTACACCGTCCCAAATAATACCCACTGTATTCCGAGAGGCGGCCCCTAGACTGCTGTCCATCAGACGGCAGAAAAAGACGTGAGAAAAAAATGGTGAACTGAACAAGCCCTGCATTTTATTTTCAAACCGCATTTTAGCGATTGGCTCATTTAAGCTTATTAATATTGTTTAACCAGCCATGTCTACAAGCATGGTGACTATTAAGCTTATACAACGAGACAAATAACACTTAACTGTGGCATCAAATGGACTGATTCTTCAGGTAGGCATCAGATTTATGAAAGGTTAGCAACAACCCCACCACAAAAACCATATTTTAATATTTTAATATATTTGCGTAATATTGTCAAGGTTTGTTTGCAGTAAGACATTTGAAAGAATTTACGTTCTGTTTATGAATATGAAGGGATTCTAGTAACAACCCACAATTTTTATGTTTACTTTGATCAATAATCAATTGGCAAATGTTTTGAAGGGACTGTTTATTTGTTTACCTCAAATGTTTACTGGTATTTCGTTCACCGATGGCCCCCTATCAAATGGTTACTTCGAATGCTGACAGGTAGCTACTTGGTCAACATTAAATAAGAGACATCAGACAGCAGCTGTGATGATATCGCATTTTGACGCAAACAAATCAATGTAGCCGCGACTTTATTGTGTTCCTCGCCACTCTGAGTAATATTTCTAACAAACGATGGTCAATGATCAATCTCTGAAAGAACAAAACGATTTATACATGGATTGATCATGAAAATAATGTACAATTTTCGACTGTTTTCAGTGTATGGACTGACCATGCGCAGTTTTAAGGATTGTTCGATAATCAACTGACAAAGACCCAGATAAAATAAAACATGCCATTAAATAAAGTATGCTTAAGGTTTTTGTTAAATGAATCCTTTTGGTATTTTTTCGATAATTATCATTTTGATAATATTATGACTGTAATTATGGCATTAATGATTGTAATGATTTAAATAGTGATGATATAAATTTTATGCACATCCTGCATCAATCTTTTATGTAATTGAAGTTATGCAATACTATACGTAAGATATTTTGTGGACATATTCATAATTTAATACACTGTGTTGTTTCAACACTTTCTATAGTTTTAGAAATAGTACTGCAAATTATGCAAGATAATTGTTTTCCATCGATGAATTTTATAGGTATCACAAGTATTGATCCGTATCTGTGTGATTTTAGTTGACATGTTTGATCGACTGAGTTAAATCTCACCCGCATACTTGTTAATTGAATAGATGATTTCCTGTGTTTTTTTTTAAATTCAGTCAGAATTTCCTCAAAACAGTAGGGATAGGAAACAATTCTTGGCATAACAAGTAGGCGACAACCAAATCTTATAAAAAAAATATATGGCTCTTTAAGCAGGAAAATAAAAAAAGGCGAAAATTGTTGAATTGATATTATTATAGCAAATATGTATCGTTTGTAAATTCAGTATTGCACATCATTTGTTTAACAATAACTTTTTAATCAACTGCTCTTATGTGGCTTTGGACCCATTATAGAAGTTAACATCCTGTCGCTGTTAGCCTTATCATTCTGGTAGGAGAGTGTGTTTCTAAGCTGAAAACAACATGGCGATGTAAACAAAGTACCTTTGCAAGAAAACCTCACAGTTTACGAGTAGGAAGGACAGATTTTAAGTCGAAGCCATAACAAAAAGGCATTTTGCACCACTTGAATTTGAAATTTATAGTTGTGACAATTTATAGGTAACACTTCTATATTTATCAATGGAAATGGATTTGAAAGTTTACCGCAACTTATAACCAGCTTTGAGTTAACTCCGAGTCAGCTCTTCCTCAAATAGCCCGTCGCATATCTCTCTGCCAGGGCTACGAAACATTCCATTTCTCTGCTAACAGGGCCGACTTCAAATTGTCTGAGCCGTGCATCCTGCATACCAGTCCCTATTATTCAAACATTTACTGAAAACCCTTTTTGCATTAGGCTACATATCTTTTACGAATTTCTTCTTTGAACTGTTGAAAAATCAATTTCCTGGCTCACTTGTCAAATGTTTGTTTGCGTTCTAGGTTTTAAATGTCATGTGACCAATGTCGAGTGACCAAAAATTTAAAAGGGTATTGATTATCTGTAAAATGTGTACTCAGGTAATTGGTAGATGTACTCGTAGATTTAGCCATACATTTATTCTGCACCCCCACAATGTTCAACATTTTTTTCTTTCATACTTTTTGAAATATCGATTCAAAATTTTTTGGTGCAGAATTACAAAATTTACTGTCACTTTTCACCTAATAAACCACGCTATCTGGATGCACACATATGTCAGTTATAAGCCGAATCACACTTTGGGTGTTTCTATTAAAATGCGCAAGAATTTTTAATTTCGACTGTGAGGGAATCGGATAAAAAAGGAAAGAAACGATAGTGAATTATAGAAGAAATATAGCAAAAATAGCTCATGCTCGGAACATTAAAGAAATTGAAACTTAAAACTGTTTGTTAAAACTTAATAAATTAATAAAATGTACGGGTTGTTAAAACACGATTGCTCTTTGTTGCAAGATAAATTTGACATTTAGGCGAAATCTCTTTATCATTTCTTCTATTTTTTGCCCGATTAGTTTGTATTCGAAACGCGGAATCTTTGCGCATTTTATTCGGAAGGCCCAAAGCGTGATTTGGCTTATTGCGCGAGATTTGTGGTTATTTCCGTAATCTTTTATTTTAATTAAAGCGTAACACAGAAGGTAAATATCATTGTAGTTGTACTTTGAGGGTAACTGTTTTGGCAAATGTAAATAAGGACTGTGCGTCGTTGAATCTTATACAACATTGCCACAGAGGTGCCTCAAAGCTAGCGTAGTTGCGTACTTGTCGTATAGCGAGGATTTGAAGCGGTAGCCTATCCCCCAGTAGTGAGCTGTTTCGTGAAGCTATTTACTTTTTGTTAACAGAAAGGGTCCCAGGTCTGACAAAGGAAATGACCATAGATTTTAAAACGGTAGCTATATATATCATGGCGTTCTCTTTTATGGTATCGAAGTTCAGTCTGAATAATCTAATCCGTACTCGTATTACACGAGTGCGACTTAGTCCAAGTGTTCCTTTTCAGGACAGAAAGGAGCACTGCAAGAATCCTTTAGGGCTAAGTGCGACGTGGCTTCTTGCACACTGCTTTTTACTTGTGCTCCATATATCTCTGAGCTGCAACACATTCCAATCTTTCAACATTCCGTGTCCTGAGACTCTAGTTCTGCAATGGTGTGCCGATTTTATCGTAGACGATGATAAATCCAAGCTCAAACCCTTCCTATCTTCCCACAGTAGATAAGGTCACAGGTTCGCTAACTTAAATGACTATAGGTGTCAAATTACTGGGCTGTCGATCTTATGGCGCACGATGCAGGTCAGCGAGGGTGAAACGTCAGGAGGCCTTTTCTCTCGAAAAACACCCTGATAAACATCATGGCACCTTATTGTCGACTTTGACTGAACCCTCAGTCTAGGCCAAAGAGTGTCTTTGTAATTATCCCCCGTGAAACGGAGGGATATAGGTTTGAGATTGTCCGTCCGTCCGTCCGTCCGTCCGTCCGTCCGTCCGTCTGTCCGTCCGTCCGTCCGTCCCCTCTTCAAGCTAAGGACTTTGTGGACACCACTTCTATATCAACGAAGCATAATTCAGCTTTCATATTTCATACAGGCAAAATATAGGGTATAAAGATGTGCAACGTCAAGGTTTCAGTTTGATCGAAGCAAAATTGACAAATTGACAGGCTTTTGAAAATCGTCGAAAATAGACATATGTGCACATGTATAGGACTTTGTGGACACCACTTCTATATCAACGAAGCATAATTCAGCTTTCATATTTCATACAGGCAAAATATAGGGTATAAAGATGTGCAACGTCAAGGTTTCAGTTTGATCGAAGCAAAATTGACAAATTGACAGGCTTTTGAAAATCGTCGAAAATAGACATATGTGCACATGTATAGGACTTTGTGGACACCACTTCTATATCAACGAAGCATAATTCAGCTTTCATATTTCATACAGGCAAAATATAGGGTATAAAGATGTGCAACGTCAAGGTTTCAGTTTGATCGAAGCAAAATTGACAAATTGACAGGCTTTTGAAAATCGTCGAAAATAGACATATGTGCACATGTATAGGACTTTGTGGACACCACTTCTATATCAACGAAGCATAATTCAGCTTTCATATTTCATACAGGCAAAATATAGGGTATAAAGATGTGCAACGTCAAGGTTTCAGTTTGATCGAAGCAAAATTGACAAATTGACAGGCTTTTGAAAATCGTCGAAAATAGACATATGTGCACATGTATAGGACTTTGTGGACACCACTTCTATATCAACGAAGCATAATTCAGCTTTCATATTTCATACAGGCAAAATATAGGGTATAAAGATGTGCAACGTCAAGGTTTCAGTTTGATCGAAGCAAAATTGACAAATTGACAGGCTTTTGAAAATCGTCGAAAATAGACATATGTGCACATGTATAGGACTTTGTGGACACCACTTCTATATCAACGAAGCATAATTCAGCTTTCATATTTCATACAGGCAAAATATAGGGTATAAAGATGTGCAACGTCAAGGTTTCAGTTTGATCGAAGCAAAATTGACAAATTGACAGGCTTTTGAAAATCGTCGAAAATAGACATATGTGCACATGTATAGGACTTTGTGGACACCACTTCTATATCAACGAAGCATAATTCAGCTTTCATATTTCATACAGGCAAAATATAGGGTATAAAAATGTGCAACGTCAAGGTTTCAGTTTGATCGAAGCAAAATTGACAAATTGACAGGCTTTTGAAAATCGTCGAAAATAGACATATGTGCACATGTATAGGACTTTGTGGACACCACTTCTATATCAACGAAGCATAATTCAGCTTTCATATTTCATACAGGCAAAATATAGGGTATAAAGATGTGCAACGTCAAGGTTTCAGTTTGATCGAAGCAAAATTGACAAATTGACAGGCTTTTGAAAATCGTTGAAAATAGACATATGTGCACATGTATAGGACTTTGTGGACACCACTTCTATATCAACGAAGCATAATTCAGCTTTCATATTTCATATAGGCAACATATAGGGTATAAAGATGTGCAACGTCAAGGTTTCAGTTTGATCGAAGCAAAATTGACAAAATGACAGGCTTTTAAAAATCGTCATAAATCGACATATATGCAAACGGAGTGGACTTCAAGGAAGGGTGTCCAGCTTAGATATTGCTTAGGGGTAATATTTAGGGTTTCACGGGGGATATTGCTGCTCTCTGACAGCATCTAGTTGTATATTTATTGCTGAAATGGGAGTTTCAACATTCTACCCGAAAGAAAAAACAAACTTTTTTTCTCAGTACAAAGTTATTGTTTGGCTACGTTTGTAATGGAGTGGTGATGCACTTTTTTGAAGTTCGCCATTATTCTGTGTCGTGTGCCGGGATTAGCAAATTTGATTTCTATTACAAGTTTTGTTATCGGAACTGTGACTCTTGCTGTCATAGATAGAGCGCAAGAGTCATGAACGTTTGTGCGATAATAGAATGATCCATGTTCGAATCCCATGAAAAGCGTATTTATCTCAATCCAGACTTGTTTTTGACTTATAAATGTGTGCGTCATAGTTTATAATGGAGTCGTTTATATGATGCGTCTCTTTTGTTAAAAAAAACGCCATCGCACTGTGTTGTATGCCAAGGCAAATGACAAATTCTACCCCACGGTCCGAGCACGGTGAAATAAAACAGGTGCCAGTTTTATAAGTAAAACATGTATCGGGTCAATGTGACAAAACGTGAAAATTGCTTTGTATTTAATAAAGAACAAAATCTGAGTTGTAAGCCCTTTTGGATAATACAATAAATTTATTTTTCTACACCATATATATGGTTAAATAACTCAAGATTTAAAAATTATTGAGAAAAATCAAATTTTTTATTTTTCCTTTGATACTTTTTTTTTTTATTTTTGCTTCCCTAAAAGCAAAGGTTTCTGTGAGAGCAAGTGGAGTATGAAATGTGATCTGTAGTTCGTGTGTTCCTCTGTTTGAGACAGCGACGGGACAGCGAAAATGCCTTTCGAGTGTCGCTTCTTGTACCCAGAATAACTCGGTCACATGTATCACATGTGTACATTTGCAATGCTCAACATTGGTTAAAACTCGGGCCGGTGTGTTTCAACTCCGCACCGTTCCACAGTGATCTTCAGTTGCAGCACCTACTGGAATACAACATTTATTTCTACACTATTTCATAGTATCTACATTCCTGCCAAGATATGATCTTATTCTTTACACATGTGCTGTTCCCTGTTACTGTTTTCTCTTTGCAGTATTATTTTAAGAATTGTGTCAGCAGCGTAAAGCTTTGAATTGAACTCTCTCCTCCGTGGCACTGGTGTTACATTTTAATTTGCAAAGATTTCAACCATGAAATATCAGATATTGGAAAGTGTGTGATTAGATTCTGCATTATGAGGTTCTTGTGTATGACCCACTCTATGTGTGAACATGATAAAAAAAAATGATGGCGTGTTTTGTTTTTAGTTTAAGCATCATGTCATTGGTCCCCGTCAGCCCTCGACGCGAGAGGCAGAACCGAATGCCCGCCGTGGACACCAAAGGCAGAACTATAGTTGCCCTGGACTATTCCTTTCTCGATGTCACACAGATGAATGGTAAGTGCGCTTTGCTGCTTCTATGTGTCGCCGTTGCGGACACTCATAATCTAAAAACTAAATAATAAAGGTCACATCTTGTAACTAAATGCCGCGTTGTCAAACTTCATGAAATAATGTTAGATTTGAGATAGTAGAAATGGTAAATACTGAATAAAAAGTGCTGTCTTTTTTTTTTAACCTGTCCAGATATAGAGAACGAAACACCACGACCGCATGTGCTAAGAAGGAAAGTACCACAGGATGACGAGGGCAAATTCGAGACGAACTGTATCCGTATTAACAACAATGTTCTGCAGCATCTTAACGGCTTCGCCCAGGCCTTACAGCAAACTCTACTTCATCCTGATGAAATAGCCTGGCTTGATCTCTCTCAAAACGAACTCACCAACATTGATCCGGTAGGCGTTGAACCAACAAATTTTTTTCTCACTTGGCTCATACATGTTTTCATGTGGGTGGGCGGTGGAGGGGGCGGGTGGGTGCATGAAGAGAGTACGCCTAGAACAGAAGAGAAACGATTTTTCTCGTTACAGGGAAGGTGCACGAAAATGGGAAGGTGGGGGGGGGTTGGGGGTGGTGGGGGCTGAATGAATGGAAGTATGTAATGAATTACGCAGTCATACGGCGAGAATGCTTCTGTAAAGAACATACAGCTTTTTTATATTCAACAGCTTCTAGCGATGTCTTTAAATAATCGTCTATGTCCCACAGTAATGGTTCTGTGATCTTACAAAGTAGTTAACAATGTATTATGATTTTCTTAATACAGGTATTGTGTGATTTTCGGGGCTTGAAGTTTTTGAATCTACATGGGAATTCTATTCAAGATATTTTAGAGGTAGAAAAGTTAGGAGGGCTACCGCAACTCATCAAACTCACGTTGCACGGTAACCCCATGGAGAACACCAAAGTAGGTCCTTTGTTTTTCACTGTTTGATTTAAAACGAAAAGTAAAAGACTGAAGGTGATGCCATAATGTGTTGTAAATTGAAGAAGCAAAGGTGGTGAATGTTATTTGTTTAAATGAAACCGTAAGAGACATAATTGGGCTGTTTTGCGGGGTTACTTCTCGTAAATTGCTTTCAATTTCACGTCGGTGTAAGATCGTTGAATCTGAGTGACCAATGAGATGGTACTTCCGGTGTGTTGTAGAATTACCGCATGATCGTGCTGTCCATGGTGCCTCAGCTAAAGTCATTAGATTTTAGCGCGGTTACGAAAGCAGATAGAGCTACCCTCAAAACGTGGTTCTCAACAAATCCACTTAAAAAGAAGAAAAAGAGGCGGGACGATGATGACGATTAAGCACAGGACAGTCTTATTTGATTGATTGAATTTGTACAGAACGGTTCGTCACGTGATTTCTTGACAACACAACACGTGACTGAAAAGCTGTTGGAAATATCTGAATTATTTGTGATGCTATAATATATTATATATGTATACATTTACTTGTTTGTCACAAGAAATCAGAGTGTTAATTATCGGAGCCTTACAGAACTTTAAATTATAAAAGAAATTGACTTTTAGCTTGAATTATTGTACGTAAAAGATAGACACTTATAATACATGGTTTGAATTTAAAAGTTGTTGTTTTTTTTTTTTTTGGCTACAGGTGCATACACAGGACAAAGATACTATTTTTCTTGCTATATGCACTTTAATTGCAATTGTTATTTCATAAATCCTGTAGTGAAATTTATCCCTTTTTGGAATGACAGCGAGAGTTGTATATATTTTCAATAATACATTTTTATCTGCGTTGGCAAAAATACTGTCAAGGTGTGCATTTGTATGCAGTAGAAGGTTGTGATTTTGTCATACGTAGTTGGTTCAGTATTTCAGTATTCAAATTTTAAATTTTGTATCGAATTCTTTTAATCTGTGATATGTAGGTAGTGTGCATGTTTTTTTCTGTCAGTTTTAGTGGCCATTCTCCGTTTTTTTTCTCTGTTTTTTTTTATTTGTAAAACTTGAAATTCATTTTAAAATCGGTTTTTTAATTAAAAGACCAGCATTATGTGCAGTCCACACTAGTTACAGATTAATTTTATTGTAACTAAATTTTGTAAAATTTTTTTATAAAGTGCGATGTAAGTGCTCTAACCTGGCACAAAGCACTTATAATTTTCCGCAATATGCCCTGTTGTAACAACTCCACGGAGGGCAAATGACAGTGAGAGAGAATCAGTAAATCTTAACCAGATCGTGTTGGTGCAATTAAAGTTTTAAACTAGACCCCATCATTCATTCTGCCAAAAAGGATTTTGAAAAAAAAAAATAAAGCACTGTGTCTAGTTTGTGTGATGTCTTTTATTTGTTTCTGAAATTGGTTTTACCCAGTTCGGTTATTCAAGTAAACAGACACAGAAACCATGAAGAAAAGACAGATTAATGCATTCACGGTACAGCATAAAGTCGTTAACGCGTCAACGGATAATTCATTTTATCGCTTAATGAAGCCAAACTGGACTAACTTCTAGTCCAGTTTGGGAGTCCTACGTTCGCATAGGTTACTGGTCGGACTCCGTGGGTATCCCTTGGCGAGCACCTGTTGTAGTGTAAGCAAAGGTCCTCCATGGCGTTCTTTATTTAAAAAAGAAACCGCTTATTTGATGTTCAATGACACTTGCACATCTTTGGCGGCATCCCTTCGGGCTGTGTTGATGTCATGGCAACGCTTTACAATCCACCTGAAGCACGCTGAACAACCAGAAACTAGCTTCAGATTTAGCAGGACCGTGGCGCGCCTAAAATTTTGCGGGTGAATCATCCATTACTTTTATCGCCATTTTAATGATTTTGTCATTCCAGCTCATCTACGCATCATTTTTCTATAGGGCACGTCGTCGTTGAAGAAAATATACAACTCTGCTAGAATAATGAACATCTTTGTATATGAAACAAAAGGCACCAATATAATACAGTGTAACCTATTTATCACAATTCCAGTTATCTCGAAACAAATTGGCTGCTTGTGACAATTTCGAGATAAGGAGGTTTCACTGTAGCTCCACATAAAAAATAAATAAATAACGGGAATTCTCAAGTACGAAATAGAGCAAGCATAACTCATATAATTAATATAAATTATATAATTAATATCAATTACCCGAATGATTTCCCACAGATTTCACTCCAAAAAACAAGACATTTCCACTCGTTAGTTACATTTTGCAGCAGATGCTCATAAAATTCGTGTACGGTTCATTCTTGGTATCGTTTTACTCGAACCAAAGTTCTAGTCCCATCTGGCATCATTCAATGTATTTTAACATTGGCTATTCGCACCTGTACATCATTCCAACCAGTTCGGCCGCTGCAGTAATTTGTACGAATTAAAGGATATCTACTATAATTCTAACGTTATGAATAAAGGAAAACAAACAAACAATCAGATCTTGTGTGGAGTTAAATGAAAGAAATTCTGGTTTTCGAGTATTTACAGTTAAAAGATGAAAAATCACGGAATTATGGATCCTCTCATTTTGCAGAGGAATATCACACAAACACAGTAGACAAAGTAAGCCACATGCCGTGTGTCTGTATTTGCCAGACAGTAAGTATTCATTCAAAGTCGCAATCATTTTCGTTTCGGAGAACAGCCCCCTTGATTAGTGGGAGCGTCCTCTCCCCCCCCCTCCTCCACCCCCCCCCCCCCCCCCCACACACACACACACACGTTAACACCAACAATTTCAATGGTCTCGACTTGTCTACAAAGCCGTGATCACAGCATGTCTGGTGTTTGGTACGCGCACTTTGTGCCTCACGGATTGGTTTATTAAATCAAATAAACATGCCCCCATGCATTTTTTTAAAAACAAAATTGTTCCGTCCCACAGCGATTGGCTTTTTTATTTATCATTACTGTCATTTATTATTTTATTTGTTTATATTTCTTTTACTTATCACTGCTATTAATGCGTATTTGATCTTATTTTAGATCTGGTTACATTTTTTTATTATTAGATTTCAGTGATTTTTTGGGAATGAAAAATATTATATTTTTCCTCTGCTTATACCAAAAGTTGTATATATCTTTTCAAAAAATTTGACATTTACATCACTAACACGTGCACATAATATGTGGCACCCCTCCCCCGCCCCCCCCCCCTCCCCCCGGAGAGGAACGTGTACACAAAGGAACACAATACAGGACTGGCCAGACCGCGATAGTCTGGTCATGACAGTTGTACGTAAACATGCTTAAATGCACAAGTGAACAGACGGATTATAAATAACTACACTACACAGAACTGTCGCTTATAAATATAAGGTTTATGCAAGTCTTCCGTATCACAGATTGCTCTAAAAGTAAGACATCTTAACATCAGGGCTATATCAAAGATAGACTTAAAATATATGTAATAAAAATGTACAATAAATTTGACAACTAATAGCTCTATGGACGGTTTACAAAAAAGTAATATCGTTACCCAATCATTTTATATTGACACAAAAAATTGATCCCCCATCCCCAAAAATAGTTTGAAAATCCAGAATATATTAATTAATCCGGTCGTTTCTCCAGGTTTTCTTGGATACCAATGAGAGAGAGAGTCGAAAAAAAAATCAATAACTTGTCAGAAGCTTCATTCAGCTCTTAAAACTGAATATTGCGCATTTAGAATATCTTACAAAAGCCCGCGTGATCTTTCGAAATTAATCTCAGTGTAAAGAACTTCACGAATTAATCTCGACAATGCAGCATTACTTTCAGTTATACGTGTTTACAAATATTACGAAAGTAAATGGTGCTTAACACAGAACATTCACAAAAAGGAATCCACGCAGAATATCATTTAGGAGACACGCCCTGCCCGATTCATCATTGTGTATTTCAGTCTCTTTCACAACAATTTTTTCCCTCTATCAGACAATGTGAACTATTCTGTCAGGTCTCAAATGGCGCACATTACCCGGAATATATCCTTCCACTAAATGTTGTCCTGCGTATTTTACTCGGAAAATAGTTCCGAAAGTAAAAATCTCATTGGAATATATCCTTGCGCCACCAGTCGTTCTACATGTCAAGTGTTTTATGTCCTGCACAGCTTCTAGGGCAACGCGCGAGCAAATTCACTTTGTTCAAACGAAAAACGGTTTTAGGCACGAATGCTATAAGTGGGTTTCGACTTGATTGGCATTTGACGTTATTTTCACACCGCCTGGAGTCACGGGCACAGACAGATCCTTATCAACACTTTTACGACGCTCGAAATCACGGCCAAACTGATCCACGATCCTGAACGCTTCGAGAAATTCATTGAAGTCTATATAGCCGTCATTGTTCATGTCGATATTGCGGCCCATGTTGCTGATCTCGGCCGGGGAGAGGGGCGTCTTGGTGTGCTGCCCGAGCAACATGCAGGCCTCCTTGAATTCTTCCACCGAGATGTTCCCTGGAACACAGACACTGATCTCCAAGCACGAACCTTTAGAATATTACGATGAAATAATCTACACAAAGAACGTCTTGCAATCCCAAGGTACCGGGTTCGAATTCGAATTCGGACCTTTCGCCCCTCCTTTTGTTTAAAAAAAAAGGAACGTTAGATCTAGGAGTGTGACAGTACGCCATTCTTACGGTTCGGTTCGGCATACTTCAATTATTCGGTTCGGTTTTTTCGGTACGATTTTGCAAAAATTGTTAACATTTTGCCGAGCAGGTGTAATATTTGTATTTAGCCAAATATTTCTCGTATAACAGCCAATAATGCCTTTTATCTTAGTGACAAAAACACCAGTTTATAACATTTATAATGCTCAAATTGATAAATTAGATAATATTTTTTTAAATAAGACATCAGTCCTTCAATATTTATTCGGTGACGAAGCACCTAAAACAGGTCTCCCCAAATACCTAATAATAATTTTATGAGTCCCCAGCGGCCGCGCAGCGCGAAGCGGGGACTATAGTGTTCGGGTTTGTCCGTCCGTCCCTCAGTCCGTCGACACTTGAGTTACATGATTTTGTGTAATCTATATATCAAACTCGGAGGCGAATACAGCTGCTATACCTGTGCTAAAATATTCCCCACTATTTGTAGATGTGCAAGAAGTACTTTATGTGTCGATAACTGCATCCGTTTAAAATATTTCAAAATATTTAAAAGTCAAGTAAATGACAATTAAGCATAAATACATCAAACATCAATCAATATACGTATTATTTCACGTCACCGAATTAGAGTAAGTTAAAGTACAGACGAAACCGGTTAATCGCATAACCCATTTTCCAGACCCAATTATGCGATTAACCGGTTTATGCGTTTATCCGGTACCCGATTAAGTGATTTCGTCTGTATATCCTATAACAATTATTGCAATTTTGGGCTTAGTTTAAGTATATCACATAGCAGTCACTACAGTTTTGTTCTAACTTGAGAACATTCCTTAGTTATAAATACTGCCTTTATACATATTGTAAGAAGCTTTAAATATTGAATTATACTCAGGAAACATAACGCTACTGCTGCTAAATAAACAGTTCACATTAAAATGTCAAGTGGTAACTTGACATATTTACATGTTTTTCTTTAAAAAGAGCAACATGTCAACATACTGAAGTCTTATAGTCGGTTTTCGGTTACGGTACGAACCGTAACACCCCTAGTTAGGACCAGGAAATACGCTACTTATATAGCGGCGTCTCCTAAAAAACGGTCAGATACTGGAGAAACCACAGAAGGGTGGAGTTCGGCTATTTGAACTTGTTTCTGAACTAAATGCGTTCCTAACTAAACCTTGACTTAACCACCCGAAAACAAGCCATATATAGACCATGACAACGTACTGCATTTATTACTGTATCTTGAGCGAAATCAGTCCGCCATGATAGAACAACACTACAGCAATATTGAATAATTCTGCTAACTGGGTGAAAAATGTGGGCTTACAAAAGCTTATACAAAATTGGTAATTGGAATTACAGTGTGAACAGGTTGCATAGCCGATTTTCCAAAGAAAAATATGCGTTTAACCGATCTGTGCGATACTTTGTACATGCAACAGAACCGATCTGTGCAACTCACCGCCACGCAATTACACCCCTTTTTGTCTGTACTCAAAAAGGAAATCTTACTGGGAACATACCTGAATTGTCTTTGTCGATAGCACGGAAGATAGTTTCTAAGCTTTCCTTGTTTCTGTACAAAGCCTCCGTTACGCCACCGGTAGTCTGAAAAAATATTACTTTGTCGCAGGACCTTCTTTTTGGATGATTCACGCGATAGAGATGAGTCACTTCAATGCACTATAACTTGAGCTGTTCTTTCTTTCACTAAGAATATTTATAAAGGATTTTCTAGCAAAAGGAATTGAGAAATTCATTTTAATTTTGTGTAAAGTGACTTTCAGAAACGTGTACCTTTTCCTTGAGCGTGTTTTGTACTTGGAGTTGTTCGAATGTAGTGCTGTACTGAACCAGTCCTGCAGAGTTCGACTTGACTAGCTTAGTCCTCAGGTTACGCCACGGCAAGTCCATGCAGAGCACTGACTGCATGACCGCACACCACGCCTTCAGCGTTATATAACCTACAAGAGTCAGCATATGACGTCAAAGCACTCCTTCGGCGTTATGTAACCTACATAAGACACCACTGACGTCACATCACGCCTTCAGCGTTATATAACCTACAACAGTCAGCATATGACGTCACAGCACTCCTTCAGCTTTATATAACCTATAACAGTCACCACTGACGTCACACCACGCCTTCAGCGTTATATAACCTACAACAGTCAGCATATGACGTCACAGCACTTTTTCAGCGTTATGTAACCTACAACAGACACCACTGACGTCACACCACGCCGTCAGCGTTATATAACCTACAAAAGTCGGCATATGACGTCACAGTACTCCTTCAGGTTTTTGAAACATACAGCAGTCACCACGCCTTCAGCGTTATACCTAAACAGTCATCATATGACGTCACACCATGACTTCAGCGATATAAAGCCTACAAAAGTCATCATCATATGACGTCACCCTACGCCTACAGCGTTACATAACCTATAACAGTCACCACTGACGTCACACCATGCCCTCAGCGTCATCATATAACTTGCAAGTTATCACATAACGTCACACCACTGCCGCAGCGTTATATAATCTACAAAAGTCATCATATGACGTCACATCATCCTTCAGCGTTGTATAATATACAATAGTCATCATCATATGACGTCACACCACACCCTGCCGCAGCTTACCGCCCGCTGCCTATCGAAATATGCGAATATAATGCAGTAAAATATTCACTCTACTTCAACTAAGTACTGACTGCACTTTGATAAAGTACCCACGAAAGTAGCATCACCCATTCAAACATTTTTTTGACAGTCCTCCATAACAACCAGAAGAGTGCAAACATTTCTCAACCCAGACATAAAAACTTCCCAGTAGAACACGAAACCCACCTGTATTTTGAGGGTCGTGTTTCTTGAAGTGTTCAAGCAGCGCAGTTTGATGCGCACATATTTTCTCCCTCAGACTACGCATAGCAGAGGCTTCTACCATATTCACTCTACAAACAGAACCCGACCAGACGTATCTCTGTGCTGCACAAAGGCTTTCTATTCTCTAAGAGAAAACCTGGCTTTTGACACTGAGTATTGATATGGTGTAGAATCTCTTAGTTTCTTACAAATGTAGTCTCAAAAGTGAAGTACACATGCACTCACTGTACCATAGAACATAAATCAACAAGTATACCAATGAGCTGGTCACATCCCCCGCCGCACCTCCGTTTTTGAAATAAAACAGTTCGAGTGACCTTGACCGTTGACCCAAGGTCACCAAAACCTAATCAGGCCAAGATCCTTCAGTTGAAGTGCCTTTGCCCACCATTCTACCTACCAAATTTGGTTGAAATCTGTCCAGTTGCAATTGCACATTTTCACATCTCAAAAATCTGGCAATTTTTCAATTTTTGAGAAAAACAATAATTAACCACGCATTTCACACTTCCAATGTATGTACTCTCTCTGTGCAAAAAAGAAATGAAATCACTGTATTAGTTACTGAGATATGGCGCGTCCAAACTTAACACTATAAACAGTGGTTATCACACATTTTTACAGCATTTCAAAAATCTGGCAATTTTTCAATTTTAGACAAAAATAAAAAACAACCATGCGCTGCACACCTCCAATATACGCTCTCTCTCTCTCTGTGCAAGAGAAAAAATAAAATCCCTTTAATAGTGACTGCGATCTAGTGCGTACAAACTTATCACTATTCATCGGGGCAATTGCACATTTTCACAAAATTTCAAAAATCTGGCAATTTTTCAATTTTTGAGAAAAATAAAAAATAACCACGCGTTACACACCTCCAATATATGTACTCTCTCTTTCTCTCTCTCTCTCTCTCTCTCTCTCTCTCTCTCTCTCTCTCTCTCTCTCTCTCTCTCTCTCTCTCTCTCTGTGCAAGAAAGGAATGAAATCACTGTATTAGTTACTGGGATATGGCGCGTACAAACCTACCACTATACATGGGGACAGACAGACGGACGGACACGGCCCGTTTCATAAGTCCCCCGCTCGCGCGGTGGCGGGGGACTAACAAACCCATTTTGCAGGATACTTATTAACCTAATGTTTTAGCTTCTTTCTGACCTACTTTCTGACCTACTTTTTGCTGATGCTCATCTGTCGCTGTGCCTGTCTGCTGACAACAAACTGTACAACGCGGGGCTGAAGGTTGCTCCCTAACTTAATATATGCTCCCTTGTTGCTCCCTACCGCGTAGTAATTGGAAGCAGAGAAAATAGTAAGCACCTGGCAAAAGAAGAGAACTGGGTTTAACGTTTTTTAAAGGTTGACATCCAATGAAACGACACGTTTTAATGCCCATGAGATACACACTGGTATTAAAATGTTACTTGGGGGGAAAATAAGCTCTGTTCTTTATTACGAGGACGATGAAATAACAGGTTCAGGACTAACACTATTGTAAAAATTCACTTTATAAACAACAAGAAAATGGTTGTACTTCTGCTGATCATTTATACTTTGTCTTATGTTTTAACAGAAGAAACGGCCAAACAAAAACATAATACTTTTGATACTTGCGATTATGTACTTTTCGGAGAAGATCACAGATATACAAGTTGCAGATATACAAACATGCTTTATCATTCACAGTGCATGTATTCATAGGATCATTTGCATACTTCGTTATTATGCATGCACAGGATCATTTGCATACCTTGTTATTATGTATGCATTCATATTAGCATTTGCACACCTTTTTTGTTATGCATGTATTCATAGGATCATTTGCATACCTTGTTATCATGCATATATTCATAGCCTTCCTGCTTGCACTCATGTGACCTTATGAGCATTTTAAAGCCATGTTTCGCCAATATATACTGCGTGACGTCAGGACCCCAGTAGACTCCGCCCCCGCGCACCTCATTGGGTATGATCCCAGGCTTGCTTCGCGGATCACTCCATAAAATGTCTAAGACCTGCTCAAACGATGTATTGTCTTACTCTACGAAGTTGAAGCAATGTCTTCATTTTCTATTTTATCCATTACTGTACTGATATTTATTTGTTTATTTATTATAACTATTATTAACAGGGTTACTATTATTATTTGCAGATGTACCGAATAAAATCAGAACACAGTATGGCGCTAAAACACCAAATTTACCTTTGATTATCGCAGCAAATAAAACTAAAAATTTAACGCATGTAGCGGTGCCTAAATGGAACACCTGTACTTCCTTGTAGTTTATGAAAAGCAGTTACCTGTCTCCACTCTAAGGCATCTACACTTCCGCCGTCTTCTTTCACAGGCGGTCTTAATATTGACACGTACTGTAATATATAGGAGAACTGTGAGCTTAACAAGTACAGTATAAATTTGTTTTATACCCAGGCAATTCGAGAAACAAAACTATATCTTTAAGCGGTATGTGCGCAAACGCACGACTTTGATCGGACATCTGTCACATGGGACGTACATCGACATTAGCAGGTACTGTACTCTGCGTCTGACAGGGCTTTGTTGAATCGTGAATTCTATGATACTATGATACATATTACCTACTGATTCATATTTAAATACACTGGAACCTCAATACAAAGATATGACATTATGTAATAAAAGATCAAATAATTAATGTCTTTTAAATAGCATTCCAAACCGCAAGTGCAATGGCCATTATAGTGGCAGAATTTATGCGTCTTTCTTCGCTCACCGAATGCCTGTCGATAGAAGACAAGTAATGGAGATCTGTTTTGTCCGAAATGCCGCCGTGTGTGACCAGAATCTGTTTGTCTATAATCGACGCCAGAGGGAGCCAGCTGAAGACCTCCTCGAACAGCGTCACTAGCTTCGGTGCGTGCTCCTGCAACAAGGCAGCTTAATTAACATAAATTATGCAAATTACGACGCATGCCCACCAACAGCTGAAAACGATTGGGTAAAATGAACTCTTTAATCTATAAAACAACGTTAAAGTTTCAATAAAGTAGAAATAGATTTTTTTCAATTGATGAAGGATTTTCTCGTTCTGGAGCGAGACGTCACACACACAGTTGTTCTGACTCGGCCTGTTAGACACATTTATGACTAGCTGAGTCTATTTCGAGATTTTTCTGTTTCGCATTGTCATTTAAATTAATTGCAACTTGAGAGAAACAAATCAGCATCTTAAACTGATCTCGAATTAAGGAATCTGAAATTAACCCCGAATTAAAAAACCTTGAATAAACATCGAACTGAAGAATGCGCCATCTAATATAAACCCTGAATAATTCCCGAACGTCTCCTTTTGTCACACACACATATGTACACACATAGATATAGTAAGTTGCGATGAAAAGATACGTTCGAAATAATTCGAGCTTCAGACAAGACAGGGTATGTATAATTATAACATATATATCTATTTGTACACATATATTTATGTCATATATTTATGTCACATATATATATATATATATATATATATATATATATATATATATATATATATATATATATATATATATATATATATATATATTATTATTATTATTATTATTATTATTATTATTATTATCTATTATATATATTATATTATATTCTATATATTACATATTATATAATATATATATACATATTATATGCACTTCCCTTCCTTCCGACCCTAGATTCCCCAAACACAATTATCACGCAATGTATTTAGAAGAGTGAGCAGAGACCAGCTTGAATAATATTATACATATCTTATATATATATCTTGCATCTTATATCTTATACATTACCTTATATTTGTTGACTATTTCCTTGACAAAACCATACCTGGGAAAAAGAAAGAACTTCCGTTAATTACACGGTACAGTTTACTAATAAATGAGAAATTTCCCACAACACCTCAGGCTATAATTACGGTTCTGTGTAATTGCTGTAATGTAACAAAACTGGCTTTGTCTTATACTGAGCATTTTCCCAGTGTGTATGTGTGTTATCTTCTCAGTGGGTGTGTGTTATTTGCTCAGTGGGTGTATGTTATTTTCTCAGAAAGTGTGTGCTATTTTCTCTGTGTGTGTGTGTGTTATTTGAGCAGTGTGAGTGGGTTATTTGGTCAGTGTGAGTGTATCTTCACGAAACCAGCATCGCCAGCCATTTCAATCAGCAAGCTCACATAAACTCACTTCATATCGCTCAAAAATATGCAGACGACACTCTGATTAGAGGTTTTATTTTCATCTCGCCAGAGTAACAGGACTGGTTCGTTTTGAGTGATGACATCAAGTGCTGTCCAATCAGAATTGGTAAAATTTTGTCAAGATATGTTTTCATTGGACAACACTTGATATCATCAACCAAAACGAACATCCCCACAATAACAATAGCATCTCTTTACATAAATCTACACTGAGTTTAAACTGAGTTTAAAGTATTAATTTATAGTCTCTAAAAACAGAAAAGGTGGTTATATATCGCCGGGGTATGCCACATCATGGCGGCACATTAGCTCGTTTCCCTGTACCTGAGATTCATCACGTGGTCTTCATGGTTTCCCCTATTGATATACACAGATTCCGGAAACAGTAAGGAGTAGGCGAAGATAATGACACAGAGCTCGACGGACCACTGGCCGCGATCGACGATGTCACCGTTGAATAAATAAGGGTTGTTTCTGTCAGGAAGGCCATTCTAAAACACGAATCAGACACAGGGGCTATATGAGATCAGATGTCTGAGGACATCGTGTCAGATATAGGTACTGACATAAAACTGAATACAATACCAAAAATTGTTAAATCAATGCATCGTTTTTCTGACTAGACACCCTCGGGAATATTCCGCCCGCAGTCAAAAGCAATGTGATCAACATTAGGCATGGGTCGCTTTTTTTTTCAAGTTCAAACATCAGAAATTTGACCAACTTCTTGCTAGAAGAAACGTCTTTGGGATATAAGACATAATACAGAAACAAACTAAAGACAAATGTCTTATTTGTTCTGGAGTGTGCATCACTTCAAGCTTCGACTAAGGACTGGGAGTTTGATGTTACCCGTACGAAGAAATAACCTATATTTCACCCATAAATTACCCATATTATGGCCGTAAACTGTAAAACTACACTCCGTATTTTATGGAACAGTGGTCAAAACGGAGAAGCTTTGTTCCGCGAGTATGTTTGCACAAAAAGATGAGCTTTATTTTCAGTACAAAAAAGCCCTACTTTCTTCAACTGATCTCTCCTCAGTATTCTACGCTATTACGACACCTCTTTTCTGAGGATTTTACAAACAGCGTGTGTGAGGTCCTGAGATAAGGGGTTTGCAGTGACTTAAGAGACATATGGCGATTGCTGTCGTCACTTAACAGATCTAAGAGCCCCGGGGCTGTATTCATAAAGCGCTACAAGCTTCGTTGTCCTATTACTGGTGATACTATTGTATTAGCCTGGTAGTAATATACAGCGCTTGTGGTGCTTTATGAATACCGGCCCTGATTAGTACAGGATTGCGGCATCACAGTGTTTACAACACGTAAGCTCCACTGCACTTTTTTTTTAAAAAAAAGTCAGAGCTGAAAGACTCAATGGGTGATAAGTATGAATTCCGTATTCAGTGATCTAACCCATTGCACTCGCCTAGCCGAAGTAACCGTAGTGAAAGCCAATTCCCTGCTTTCCAGCCCTGGCAGGAATCGGACCAATGACCTTGGGATTACTTGACCAACGCTCTAACCAGCTCAGTCGCCGTCCCCACGGCACTTACTTTAAAAAAGATCATGAGCAAATCGTCGAGTTTGCCGTGCAGATCGCCTATGATGGTGAGCTCTTTTTTCTTGACGGACAGGCGCTGTACGTTAGGGAGAAGCTTCAGCGCCCGGCGCGCCTCGTGCAGGATCTGAAGGACGTACTTGGCATGCAGTACCTGAAAAACCAACGCCATCATATAGCAATACAGTGTGAATATCTCATGCACCAGATGCGTGAAATAACACCAAAACAAACAGACGAAAAGCTGAGGAGATCGGGATATACGCATGTTACCGTGACAACGTGCTATCATGCTGGTCACTGCTCATGGAGGCATAACAACGTGATTTATAAGGTATCACTGCCCTCTAGCATGTAATTAACCATTGAGCGTAGCCCCGTGTCTGTGACTCTGTGAATACAGCAGGAATTAGTCGGTCACTCACATGAATTCTCTCGCTTCCGATATAAATCACGGTGAGTGCTCCTTTATGAGGGTGCTCCCTTCGACTCCTACGCATTTTGTTGCTAGACGTGAAATGTGTGAGGTAGGGGTGGGATGGGGGGGGGGGGGGTGGGGCGTGGAGTTTTCTCTAACCTTTTCTGTTTTTTACGTATTTTCAATAATCATATTATGTATTTATCATTACTATTATTATTATTATTATTATTATTATTATTATTACTGCTGCTACTAGCCCTTTTCGCTGGGGGAGGGGGGGTGGGGGTGGAGTTGGGGGGGGGGATTGGGGAGGGGATTGTTGACTGATACCTCTCTCCTTCTGAATGCATCCGTGAGCGCTTCGATCTGATTGGTTGTGAGAGGGAACGTGACGTGCGGGCCTTGATATGATGCCGGAAGCTCGATGGCGTCAAGATTCGTCTTCTCCCACAATTCCTCATCCTCTTCCTCCATGCTCTCGTAGTCTAGCAGATAAATATATTACATTTGATCAGACACGTACGGGGAAATAACCGATATTTCACCCATAAATTACTCAAAGTATGGCCGTAAAATGAAGTTTGTGGTTTTATACAGGTCAAAATTTCAAGTTTTTGGGTCAAAATTATCACCCTTAATTTTAAACCGGGTCATGGTTTCATTTTTTACCCATATTATTGAACTTTGCGTTTTTTGTTCTGCATTAGACTTAACTTAAAAATAAATAAATAAATAAATAAAATCACAGTGTGCTAGTACAGTGTGATATGGTCTTGAATAATGGATCTACCTAGATAACAATCTCAGCATAATCAAAGTGAATAACAGCCGAACACATTATTTTTTTATTATCATAATTATACAGCCGAACACATTTTTTTTTATTATCATAATTATGATATAGTGGTTGTGTTGCTTCCAGTCATCAAATTGTTGCTGGAAATGGAAATTTTAAGAATGGTTGCGATGCGCCTCACCTCCTTTTGTGTGATGCAATTCATTTGATTTTCTCGGTGGGGGGGGGGGGGGGGCGGACGGACAGACGGACAGACAGACGGACAGACCGAAAAGTTCAACACTATATCCCTCCGTTCCAAGGGGGATAAAAACATCTATCACCCATAAAAAAATTATGCAACATCAGAAAATGCCAACCATAATTTTCCGTTTCTTTCGAGAAGTTTTAAAGTGGAAGTGAACGTTTGGGGGAGTCTAGAGGAGAAGGGTAGGAAGTGAAAATATGCTGCTCTTTCATCCAGCATTCACACGGCTGTTCAGGACAACCACGAGTGAATGCTAGTAGAGAAATGGGACAGTCCGCCGGCTGTGACGCGTAACCAGGGCAACCAGGAGGGAACAATAGCAGAAAAGCGGGAATCCACCGGATGTGACGGGTAACCAGGACAACCAGGAAGGAACAACAGCAGAAAAGCGGGGAGTCCGCCGGCTGTGACGCGTAACCAGGACAACCAAGAGTGAACAACAGCAGAAAAGCGGGGAGTCCGCCGGCTATGACACGTAACCAAGATAACCAGGAGGGAACAACAGCAGAAAAGCGGGGAGTCCGCCGGCTGTGACGCGTAACCAGGGCAACCAGGGCAACCAGGAGGGAACAATAGCAGAAAAGCGGGGAGTCCTCCGGCTGTGACGCGTAACCAGGACAACCAGGAGGGAACAATAGCAGAAAAGCGGGGAATCCGCCGGATGTGACGCGTAACCGGGACAACCCGGAGGGACCAAGAGAAGAAAAGCGGGGAGTCCGCCGATTCCATCAGCCCTTTTATTGCTGACACTAGTTATGAAATGAGAACAGCATTTTAACCCATCCAGTTGGGCGTTGCATCTCAGTGGCAGTATATGTCCTGAGTCCGTGCAAATGCCCCCAGAAATATTTCAGTTTGTTATCGTTCTACACAACAGCAATAAACAGCCCTGTCGCTGGCACCGTTTTATTTTACGCACTGTCGCATGATAACTTCTCCTGGAAAACCTATCCAGTAGTCGTGCAAGAGAACATAAGCCATAAAATAAGTAATTAAAACGAAATGAGTACACCATAAAATGACGAATGTTGGGCGAGTAAACACCCCCACCCCCCTAACTAAGACAGCAACAAAGTGGTAAGGCACGGTAACTACCCAATCCCTCCCTCCACCTTCCCTTTGGACATCTTGTTGTTACATAATGAGTTTATTAATTGAATTAATTAGTTAATGTGTATTTAACGTCTTTGTGTACAACTCAATGCAGTTTCTCGACCTGAAACTGAAATGCAATCCACCAAAAATTTGAATTTCGATTGACCTGTACCTCAGATCGATCCCCTGTTCTTCGTTACGGTAACTGCGCATGACTCACTTTGTTTACATTCCCCATCCCTCCACGCGGCAACTGATACACGCTACTCAATAATGCAATGAAAAAAAAAACAAACAAACAACAACTCACTGTGATTTTTCCTGAACAAGGACATGGCGGCTATGACACCCTTCCGCGACGAATCCGGGCCCTCTGACAGCGTGGCCAGCTCCAGCTGCGTCATCATGTCATTGAAGAAATTGTACAGCTGCAACACGAACAACATCAAAACAATAAACAGTGTACGTCACAACCAATCTGTGAAAACCGCCGTTTCCTGAAATGGCAAACTGCATTGGAAAATTCGGGTTATGCCTGAGACCTTGGCTAGTTTTACGAAGTAGACTAATTTTATTAATTATATCACGTGACACCATTTGAAATGAAAATGGGTCGAGGTATCACTGAGTGACTTGTGTGATAACATCTGAGTCAACGGCTAGTCAAAAGAAACAAAATAATTGCAATTAAATTTTAACTGAATAAACAGAAAAGGACAACGGACTCTCACAGGAGCCTAATTATTTTTGGTTTCACATATTTATCTATGTTATTTTTTATATATATGCAAACTAGAACAACATATTTATTTGCGCAATGTTATCAATGCAGTTAGTCATTTCACGAAATAGCAGGTGTCATATCCATTATCAGGCACACTCACACATGATATGCCTTTGTCAAGAATTTGTCGAAAAGTTGTCGGACTGACAAGAGATTGACTAATTTGCCTTGTCCATTCTAAATACAGTTAGCCATTTCATGAAATAGCGAGTGTCATAGAGTGTCAGAAACATACATACACCGGACAAATACCATGTCTTCAGAAATCATTATTGCATGACCGACAATGATCCATTACAGAATCCCATTTAAAATAGAACAACGACAGAGATGACGTCACTTCCGAAAGCGAGTTCGTCGTCACAATTCTTGTAGTATTTTGTAATTAAAGCATTACTTCACTTGTGCTAATTACTCACATACATAATTTGCTGAAATTCGTTTCTTAAGCCTAGTAACTGTTATGACTATTATGACAAAAACCCGCGTTCTCCAGTACATTAGCCAGAACGATAGATGAGTTTTGCTGTTCTTGACCCAGGTTTTCATGCACGTATCACCGCCACCATGCCTTCACTGCCCCATGTCGACGTGTCACCGTCACCATGCCTTCACTGCCCTATGTCGACGTGTCACCGTCACCATGTCGTCACTGTCCTATGTCGACGTGTCACCGTCAACATGTCGTCACTGTCCTATGTCGACGTATGACCGCCACCATGCCTTCACTGTCCCATGTCGCAGCACGTCTTCCGTGCCTTAACAAGTCTCATTACAACGCTGCATGACATCAGCGTTTCCATTCAAATCACATGTCCAGAGCTGACAGCTGTATCACGTCATAACAGTGACAGCAGTACCATTCCGGTTACAGTGACAGTGACAACTGTTCCGCGTAATGCACCCCCTCCCCACCGGGGTTCTTTTGGAACTGCCCTCCGCGTCTGGTTAAATAGGGGGTATTATTCAAACTTCACACTCTGGATTTAGGGATCGTTTTAAAGGGCCACGGACACACATGGTACCCATGCTTGCCCCTCCTGCCATCCCCCTTCCCGCCACACTTTCCTAGGCTGACTCACTCGTAGTTGGTCCTGTTCTCCTGCATACTCAAGGTTCTGGAAGATACTCCACGTGTACTGACGTTTGGCTTCCAGTCTCGCTAAGTACCGTCTGTACCACCGCTGTATGAGCAGCGCTGCCTTCATCGCTGTTTGACAACGCCAATAACAAATTTATGTACCTTAAGAAATGAGTATTCAGTATCCAACTTACTTCGATATATAAATTAGTTCAAGGTGACATTGAAATGTGCGTAACAAGTACAAAATAAAGCTAACCAAAATATAATGCTTCCATACTGCTAAATTATAATTTTACAACCATGCTTCGTTTTATGTTTTATTGTAAAAATTCGAATGAAGATTTAACGTGTTTTTAATAAAACTAATTTTCAAGCAAACAATTCACAGCCAAACGGAGTTAATAAGCGGAGGTAGAAGTCAACAGCGTGAAAATTTAAAATGCAACCGCTAAGGCAAAACTAAAAAGGGATATTGTGAATGGACAAACGTGTGACCCTTTCTCTCTGGAAACATGAGAGAAAAGCAGATTCCTAGGTAAAGAAAACTTTCATTTTAGCAAAACCAGTAGTTATTGTACAACATGGCTCTTCTAAGGACAACTACCACTACACTCTAGAATCAAACTAGTGACAAAGTGAGATCTTCTGGGAATGACTCAGAAAAGGCAAATGTAAAACTGTGCAAGGCAATTTCTTCGGTTGTACATTGTTAGTCAGGTAACAAGATTCGGGGCAAAGTATTACTTTTGAAACGAATTTCAACAATAAAATTGAAATCGCCAGAGAAGTCTAACGGAACCACAATTGCATTTGAAAAAGCTTGTTTATGTGAAAAACGAGTCACATCGGTCACGACGGAACTGCAAAATTACAAGAAAATCACCACAATAACTCACAACAAAATGGTCAGAGCTACTCACAACGAAATCGTCATGGTAACTCACAACGAAATCGTCATGGTAACTCACAACGAAATCGTCATGGTAGCTCACAACGAAATCGTCATGGTAGCTCACAACGAAATCGTCACGGCAAGTCATGAAGAAATCGTCACCGTGAGCAGCACCACAATCGTCACAGTAACTCAAAACGAAATTGTCAGAGTAACTCACAGCGAAAAATCGTCACAACAAGTCAAAACGATATCGTCATAGTAACTCACAGCGACATCGCCATAGTAACTCGCAACGAAATTGTCATGGCAATTGATAAAGAAATCGTCACGGTGACTAACACCAAGATGGTCACAGTAATTCACAACGAAATCTTCATAGTTACTCAAAACGAAATTGTCAAAGTAAGTTACAGCGAAATCGCCATAGTAAGTCGAAACATAATCGTCATAGTGACTTGCAAAGGAATCGTCATAGTAACTTATAACGTTTATCGTCATATTATCAGCGACAACGTCAGAGTAAGTGAAAACGAAATCGTCATTGTAACTCGCAAAAAAAATCGTCATAGCAACTCTCACCGAAATCGTCATAGTAAGTCAAAACGAAATAAAGACATCGTTATAGTATCTCACAAGCGAAATCGTCACAGTAATTCAACACGAAATCGTCATAGTAACTCGCAAAGAAGTCGTCATGGGATCTCACAGCGAAATTGTCACCGTAATTCAACACGAAATCGTCATAGTGACTCACAACGACATCGTCAATGCAATTCACAAACAAATAGGAGCATTCAACACAAATTCCCTGGATCACAACGACATAAGCCGAATTACACACATGGAACTGACAAAAATGACCCACTGCGTGTCCGTGGATGGAGTGTGAAATTGCCCGATTGGTCACTGAGGGAATCACCACACATCGTATTGATTATGGTACTGAGAAATTGTCGCAGAACTGACCACCACTACGGAATGAGGCAATGCCACTGTCCTATGGTACAGTTTTGAAATACAGACGCAAGTGAAACCGTAGAGAAAACAGAGGTACTGCAGCAGTTACAAGCAAAAGCGGAACGAAATGGTTTTCGAAACTACTATAACATATGCGTTACTATGGAAACAGCGTAGCGTAGGCTCTATTTTGGCACAGCATACTTTGCCGCCGACAAGGGCTTACGGTGATCGCGGTTTTGCCAATTCACGGGCATATAATATCAGTCGACCCCAGTCTCTTGCTTTGGAACAAGCAAAGCTTTGTGAACACAATACGTACTCATATTTTCGTGGGGAGACCGGAAGCACATTAAGCAGACAGTTCGATTCCACGAACATCTACTGTACAAGCAGAACAAGCAAAGCGCGCGTGGATTTCTAGTTCTCACGTACTACACATATCATACATACTTACAGATATGAGGAGCTTTAGGCATAATTAAACAAATGCGACGTAAAGTATATACGGCCAAAGCATATCCCGCACACATAATCTCTGCACCAGATGTGTTTTTAGTACAGATATTTTATTTTTAGATTAAGCAAAACTGCAAACCAGCAAGCTAAGCATTGGTTAAACACTGCAAGGGTTTGAGCAAAAAACATTTTTTTTCTGTGGTAGGGTAATGAATTTAACCAAAAGCGCTTTCCAAATTGTCTACCGTTAAGCTACAGAACATACCTATCACAGCTAAAAAGGGGTTGGTAAAACAAAATTAAACTTAGAAATTAAAACATATGTTTACATTCAAAAACTAGAGATTATATCACATTGATAAAAAACAGTTTAATTTCATAAATAATAAATAAAAACTTTAAACAAAAGTGAGGAATCCAATGGTTAGTGTTCAACTGTACTCGTGTACTTCGTAAAATCCAGTGTTACACTCAATTCACGTATATCGTTAAATTATAATCGGTGTTTGAAATAACATGAACAGTCATCCGTTCTGCCAAAACTATAAATAGCATTTTGTTCAACGGTTTTTCTTGACAATCACCAGCAATCAAAGTACCCGGATGCACAGAGCGACGCCTGGCGGATGTCAACGTCACCAATTATAATATTAATCTTTCGTATTTCAAATTTCTTTAATACTGCATATTTCATATGTATGCCGTGTCAAAATCAGTTAAAAACTCACATTTTTCAGAACTCTCTAAGCCCCTATTGGCGGCACTGCTCGAAGCTCCACAACCCATGCTGATGACGTAATCCGAAACACGTGGTCAACTTAGGAGATGCTGTGACGTCACCATTCACGAATACTCGCACTCAGGACGAATTCAGTTTTAATGTGGCGTGGGCAAAGCTTGAACGACACCGCATGGAAGTTCTCCCACGCCGAATCACGTGACTTCCGGTCCCGCAGACGACATTGTGATTCTGAAAGAAGAACCGATAAAACAAAAACATTTACAACAAAATCGCAAATAAGATATTATCATTAATGACCAGGCACTGCCAAATTAACAACAGGCAATGCAAACCTTTGATCTGTTACCTGTTTCTTGAAATCACAAGTCTGCCATATCTCTACCACTTACTCATCCACATCACTCATTTAGCCACATCAGTCAGTTATCTGCATCACTCACTGAGCTAAATCACCCATTTATCTACATCACTCACTGAGCTACATCACTCATTTATCTACATCACTCACTGAACTACAATACTTACTTATTCAAATCACTCACTTGTCTACATCACTCACTTAGCTACACTACTGACTTATCTACATCACTCACTTATCTACATCATTCACTTATCTACATCATTCACTTATTCACATCACTCACTTATCTATACAACTGGCTTAGCTACACCGCTCACTTAGCTACAGCACTACAGCGCAAATTAAACCAAAATTCCGCTCATCTGTTGGCCACGTCGATTGGTCACGTTTGTTGGTGCGTCATCTAGGATCCCACACAGTGTTATCCTGATTCTGAGTTCATGACAGTGGTCAGAATCACACTTGCAGCACAGTATGACAGTGTTCAGATCCACACTTGTAGCACAGCATGAAAGTGTCAGAACCACACTTGTAGCACAGTATGACAGTGGTCAGAAGCACACTTGTAGCACAGTATGGCAGTGGCCAGAACCACACTTGTAGCACATCTTGTAGCATTTGGCTGCTATGTTTACATTTCCAGTAACAGGTACTGTGTTTCTAACAATAGCACAGCAGCAACAGCAGACACCTGTTATACTTGTTACACCATGGTTATTTTATCTGTGTGAATGTGACACGGTTGACAAAGGGAGAGGAAATCAACAATTACCACGGTCCTCTTTCATGCGCCATAAATAGAACATAAAATGGCTGGCAACACACGGCAGCCAAGTGGACGCCTGCTCCCTACTCTGCTCACACAGCTTTATTTCATGTCAACGTCATTTGATCTATTAGTCTTGTGGTAAGAATATAACATTTTGGCATTGCTCATAATTGCAGGAATTCTTGTTCGGAATTGGCGCACCACTAATGACGGGCTTTCCAGGTGACATTAGTGCAAACGTCATCCATCTTGTGTCCATTGTAGCGAATTGATAAACCATTCACTTAGCCTTTCACAATCCATTAAAGTGTCAATTATTTCAGATATTGCTTGCAGCTCGGGGAGGTGGGGGGGGGGGGGAGGGGGAGAGGAGGAGGGAGGGACAGGAAAGCACAAAAAGAAAGACTCTGAATTGAAACAGTTGGTACTGTTTCTTACTCCACTTTTAAATTTAAGTTAATTTTTAATTCGATGTCGGAATATGAGTGAGTCTTAAACGGCCCTACCACGTGATACCTCTTCGGCTACCACGTGAGACCGCTTCGGCTACCACATGACACCTCTTCGGCTATCACGTCAGACCGCTTCGGCTCTTATAGAATAGGAACTTTGGAACAACCCTGGCGTAAAGTACTACATCGACCTCACGGAAGGCCGGTGTGAAAGTGTTTCCATGCGGTGCTCTATGTCTTCCAAGGAAATTTGGCGAGTAACTGTTGAACCGTGACAAGCATAGTGGTAGCACTGAAATGGCGGTATCCACGCATGGAGTGGCAGGCGAATCCAGGCGCTAATTCGTAATACATCACCCCCTCCCCCTCCCCAAATGGCCTTCATTACCCGGCTAAAAGCTTATTCTACGTCATTTATAGCGTCAAAGTGATGCCAAAAATGATGTTTTGTGACGCTTTCCACAGTGAATACATGTGTTCATACTGGATGGAATTTTGTAATTGACATTCTGATTTGCAAAGGTGGGCATTACATGGACGTTTTAGGTGCACTTGCACTTAGGCATAAAAAATACTGGTATCGAACTAGATGAATGATTTGTGGCCTGGACTCCCTCTTGAATCCCCCCGCCGCTTGCCTGTTTCCCAGGTACTTGATAAGGGTTTCTCAAAATAAAACCGCTAACAATGCGATTAGAATTCTTGGTGAAAAGCTGCTAATATCCCAACCTTGCCCTGCCCTCCACAGCGAAGTGCGGAAACACTCAAAAATCTATGAGCATCTTGGCCTGCAGCAAACACTGAATAATTTTGGTCCTACCCTCAAATACTACCCGATACTGTTCCAACTGATAGTATTTTCAAATTCATAGGTGGTGCCTCATACGTCGTCTCGTGGTCGAATTCGATCCAAATCTATAACTTTTCCTTACTAATTGCACTTACTTTCGTCGAAAAAGTCTTGATACATTACCCAAAGAACTCAGATATCTGACACTTTATATTTGAATAAAGCAAGAACAAAAGCTGCAGTTCCTGAGCTCCTGCAGGACATGTGAAACAGCTCGTTCTTATTAAGTTGTGTTCTAACTAGACCGAATGCCGCGAGATAGCCGGAATGACCCACTAGCAAAAACCTCAAGAGAAAAATGTATGTTTTACATGATGGCCGAGTCAACAGCTATCTTAAGTAATGTCTTTTAGGCCACCAACGGTCGAAAACCTATAATCATTTTCGAGATAATGTCAACTTCCGGTTTATGACCTTGAAAATGACCAAGAAGGTCAAGGTCATCAAGATACTTCTATATAGCCTTTTTTAGACTGTATCTCAACCACTGTATCGCTGTATCACAACCATTTTCGAAAAATGGTCAACTTTCGGTTTTTGACCTTGACCATGACTGAGGTCAAGGTCACCGCGGTAACTCCTACATAGCGTCTCTCTCTCTCTCTCTCTCTCTCTCTCTCTCTCTATCTATCTATCTATCTATCTATCTCTCTCTCTCTCTCTCTCTCTAGCTGTTTTCGAGACAATAGATAATTTCCGGTTTCTTACCTTGACCATGACCGAGAAAGTCTAGGTCACCGAGTTACACCTTATGTAACGACTTTTAGGCAAAAGCAGTGAACGGTTTCGAGATACAGTAGTCACGTGACCTTGAACCTTGACCCTGAATGTCAGGATTCAGATCGCGAGAGCAGTCCCTACTTAAACCGTATGACCTGTTCAAACAAGGATTTCTGGGCCATATCTAGCTATTTGTGTGTTAAACAGGGGCTTCGAAAGATATTGTGACTACATAGGTTGACCTTGACCTTGAAGGTCACGGTAAAAAAATACGGGTCTCACGAGGTATCATTAGCCTCTATACCTGTGCTAAACGCCGTCTTTACTGGTCAAACACTCTATGAGTTTTCGGGAAACCATTTTGAGGTATGAAATACGCTGACCTCAATTCGACATTGATCTTTAAGGTCAAGGTAACAAAAAGAAAATGAGGATTTCACGACGTCTCATCATACTCTTTCTCTGAGTCAAATTTAATCTTGCCATATCAAATAGCCCAGCAGGAGTTTTTCTGAAAACCTTCCGACGTGAAGAAAAACAAAGAAGAAAAAAACAAACAAGAGCGGCCAGTGTACACCAACGTCATGTGCCCGATCATGTCAAACACTTTTATTAGCCAGCCATTGCCATTTTGTTTCCACCCACACCGTCTCCCCCTACCCGTATCCTTTTTTACCGTTTAACCCGCCTTCGCTTTATAAAGTTTTATTTTCACAATTTTGTATTACGAGACTTTTTACCTCGAGAACTACGAGACTTACCTCACGTACGTCAGTACTTTTGAATATGCATATGATGTACCCAAAAGTAGGTTTACGGAATACCTTTAACCCATTCTTGAAGGCAAGGGGGGAGCTACATAACCTGACTTATGATTATCTTAATCCTTAATTTCTATATACGTCTAGGTAAAAGTTAGTCAACATGGAATGTGGTCACTAAAAACTAGGAATATACTCTACACTTTTTTTCAATTCGGGTCTGGAAAGTGGTCATTACAGAGGCTTTACTTTAAGTCTTTTTTATCCAGGTCACTACTAACAGGTGTTACGGTTCATCTTTTTTATGCGATACTGGAAGGTGGTCACTACTGACAGGTTTTACGGTTCATCTTTTTATGCGATACTGGAAGGTGGTCGCTATAAACAAGTTTAAGTCTCTTTCCCGGGTCGAGGAGGTGGGAACCACAAACAGAATTTAGTGTACCTCTTTTTAGCCGGATCTTCAAGGCTGTCGATACATAGAGATTTTACCGTAGTCTTTTTCGTGTCTGGAAGGTGGTCCCTACATAACCAATATCCCAATTTCATTGGTAGTTTTTAGCTTACCGCCCCCCCCCCCCCCATTCCTTCTCAGCGCCATCCCATTACTTACATCCATGCTAAATATAGCTTGGTTTCACACATTTTCATCTGCCAAAAAGTACAAGAAAGGTATACTTAACTGTACAGTAGATGACACACCCCTGTGGGGAAGAGGGGCGGGGGTGAGTATATATGAGCCAAAATTGTGAGCTGCTTGTCAGAACAGATGATACCACATGACCCATTTAAAAATAATTCCAGACACAGTAAGCAAATATTACATAACTTCCCACATGTAAGGAATAGCTTGGCAGTGAAAACAACTTTCTTGTCAGGCGGGTAATACCAATAGATAGTCCTGGAGAGGCGTTCAAATGCGACCATAACAGCAAAAGCCCACAGAAAACGCTGTGTCATACTATGTCCAGTCACACACAAACACCAGGTGCGACCGAACCGCCCTTTGCCGAAATTCATAGGCGAAGATGGTGCGGCGCGAGTTTACAAACACGTTTTGATGTTGTGGCGTTTCGCGTTGTCAAAATGCGTCAACAACTATTGCATCCGGCAGGTAACCTAAGACATAATCCCACCAAGTTTGAAGTTGGTCCGACTTGTCTTTCGAGAGTTTTAAGAGTGTTCAAAACACGTTTTGACGTCATATGACCTCATGTGTTGCTCTTTATCCACCAAATACAGTACGAACCGTCGGACCTACCCAAGGCATATTCCCACCAAGCTTGAAGCTGATCTGACGTTTCGCTCTTAAGTTAGTGATATAGTATGTTATACGTTATGACGTCATATGTTGTCACTGGTTGTCTAACATGCGTCAAATACAACCGCAACTGGCGGACCCATCCGAGGCACAATCCCACCAAGTTTGGAATTGATCCGACTTGTCGTTCGACTGTTATCCTGTTGACATAGTCTAATGTCCAAAACACGTGATGACGTCATATAACGTAATATACCAAATACATTGTGAGCCGCCGGGCCTACGCAAGGCAGTATGCTACCAGGTCTCAGGTTAATCCGACGTTTCGTTCTGTAGTTATAGTGATGACGCAACTGTCACGTTTTGACGGCCCATGAGGTCAAGCTTATCCAGTACAGTACAATTCAGTAGCGTTGTCAATTATAGTCCCAACCGGCGAACCAGCCCAAGGCGTAATCCCACCAAGTTTGATCCGACGTTTCGTTGAGAGTTACCGTTTTAACAAAACCAAGTGTCTAGTACAGACGCAAACATTACACACACACTCTCTCACACACGCGCAGTCTTTGTGTGACGTTTTCGTCACCCTGATGTGGTACTCAAGCCATAAAATGACGCAGACAGACATCAAATATACAAGCAGGCAATCACCTCAAAGAAACTGACGTTGCGATACAGTTCAGCACAAATATGAGACAAACAAACAAAAACACAACAAACAAATGTACAAAAACCAAAAAAAAAAAAAAAAAAAAAAAACCGGCCAATTTGCCAATTGTAGAAATATTATTAGTCAGCTCTTGCACATAGTCAAAGAAATACTTCAGGGACTTCATGAGCTGATAAAAAACTGTTGGACAGCGCCTAGTAAAAAGTAAAGACGGTCGTCACCCCCTCCCCACCATCACTCAGCACTAAGCACTTGCTCTTGGATCGGGATATTCTGCATACCCTGAATTATGGTATTGGGGAGCGCGTTGACGGAATTTTCTTTTCCGTTTTCAAAGGAAGATGTACTTTTTGGCCCAGTTTGGCGGATTTTTTACAGCGCTTAAATATAACCCAGTTTATAGTGCGGGGTGGTGGTTGGAGGGGAGAGGGGCTGGGGAGTTGTCATTTGGGCATAGACTCGATAATACATTATAATAAGGAGAAAAAATAGAATCCCCATTCTAAAGCCAGTAGAAGTGGAAGGACGCCATTGCGCTACAGCTGCAAGAAAACGGCTACTGCTTTTAATTAACGCTAATTAGGTTTATATGACTGACAAGATGATGACATAAACACAATTACCTCCCCCCGCCCCCACCCCGCCCCAACCCCGCCACCTCCTCTCCTCTCTCTCTCTCTCTCTCTCTCTCTCTCTCTCTCTCTCTCTCTCTCTCTCTCTCTCTCTCTCCTGGATGGGTGAGGGACAGTGCACAGGTCTGCTGCTGCTTTAGAGGAATGGAAAGTCTTTGGGTTCATCACTGAATGCTCCGTTGGCTGAAGGGGGCGGGAGGGGGGGGTCACTCACCTGTAATTGTTGGTTTTGTGTCTCTATCACTTTTTAAACATCTCTTTTCACTACATTATACAGTAAAACCTGCCTACACCGGACAACGGGGGGACTGGCGGATTTTGTCCGGTATATAGAGATGTCTGGTATTTCAGGGGTCACGGGAATGGGAAGAAAACGGGACTGAGAATTCTTGTCCGGTATTAGGAGTTGTCCGGTATTTCAGGGTTTGTCCAGAATGAGGTTTTACTGTATATTTGTTAAGACAGGTGTAGCTACAGTGCACGTCATTGCAAGCACAGACCGAGAACTGTACAAATACTTTGATTCAATCGGAAATGTGTGAGCATAATGTTTGTTGGAGAGTAGTCCCGAAAGAACAGTCTGTAATATCACGCGCGGCTACATATCCCTGCAGGGTTTTCATACAATTATATTGATTACCCCACCCCACCTTGTTCTCATACCATTAAGTATTTACACCACCCCCCCCCCCTCCCCCCTGCCCCATTCTGCGAGGAATTTAAGATACATGTATAACTTTAAAAAATATTCTCGTACGGAAAAGAATCGCAAACACCTTAGCAACAGAAAACCTTCCGTTCATTTCAACACCTCTAGTGACAGCAACTGTCCCCCTTTCCCATGTTCCACGACACCAAACACTTTGTTTTGATATCTCCTAGACATACATTTATGCGTAATTAAATACACAAGTGTTATCTATAACTAGGCCTTCACCTACTTGTTGTTTGCAGCTTTCACTGGACTCGAAACACGGCAACCAATTTACGTTCAGTATCCTCCAGTAAGCTGTTTTATGAAACTTCCTTGTTGGTTTTTTTTTAAAACTTGAAATCATCCAAGAAGCTGCAAATTTAATAAAACAATCTTGGCGTTACATTAACTCTATAAACACAGATATCAGTACAAGGCGGGAATTAAGCGTACACAATCGTGTTGTTATTGCACAATACATAAAATACCTATGCATATCAAACGATCCAGAGAAGCCTGTGTCAACACTGTTAACGCGGATCCAGGTCACACGGGTTTATTAACTTCGCCTATATTTAGCAAGAGAGAGATTTGTCAATAATCCACTTCATGAGTTAGCGCAATTCGTCACACGAAAGTGAGCTTTGGCGAAAGGATTGACGCTATAGGCCAGCTCGAAGGGCTGTTGTGGAATATCAATTAGCCGGTGCCGTTGTCAAGTGCTCATAAAGCTGCTATTAGCACATACAAATATGTTTTAGATGCAGTTACTGTCTGGGGAAATCCAGTACGTTAATCGTAAGGAGGCACGTCAGTTTTTTTTATGCAATGCATGCAAGTAAATGACTTGCTAATCACGCTCAGAGTCTACCCTGGTTGGGGGAGGGGAGGGCATTGAGGGGTTGGCTCATATTTGCCGTCATGAGCAAAGTGTCGCAGTTTGACCCAGTTCTTATTCTTCTACTTAAGTAGGAAAACATCCAGAGTCTTTTTATTTTTCAAATACAAACACAGGAAGGTGAAGACCTAGCGTAAATCTCTCGCTCTATGAGCCTATTAAACCCGTGAAGTCACTGACTTCCAAGTACCGTGGCTAAAGTATTTGAAGTTCAACCTCAGAGACTAAGGAAATCATTTTGTTTCACAAAAAGGCCGTGGTCAAGCATGAGAGATACTGAAAATTCCAGTGCTTAATGTTTCCGACTTTTATATATTTCACCAGCAAATTGAGGATTGTTATTTGGCGGCGAGTCACAATTCACTAGCTTAAAGAATGTAATCTCGAACAGAAGTGGTTGTATGGTGATCAAAAGGGCAGAATGTTAGCTCATTAAGCAAGGGAAGCCTTTTTCACACTGTGTTTCTATCAAAGCAAAAACACTAACTTATCATATTTTCTATAATAACCGTTGACATATTAAAGTAGGGAAAAAAGCGCAGCAGGCGATCAACAGTTTCTATTTTTGAGCCTCGTTCGTGATATCAAACAATTTGTAAAAACAAATCTGTGTCGTTGTTCATTTATCTATTTTTCTTGAGAAGTTTCCGTTTGGGCTTTTCCAGAAATTGCCCCTCCAATCCCCCCCTAGATAACATAGAGTTGCCGCTATAGAATACATGCGGCTGAAAACACCACCCTTGCAGAGGTCGATATTATTGAATGCATTTCACTCGATCACAACAATATGGTCATTGGCGATAGGTCAGAATGACAACAATAGTTTAGTCACTTACGTGTCATTTCATCGAAGCCATGTCCGATTTCAATTCATATCCAGCTCGAATAATAATGGGCTATTTTTTAAGGTTGTTTATCACTGCCAAGCGCTCACTGATGAAGTTTGAACAGCAAGAAATCTTTTACCCTGAGCTATAATATGCAAATAATATCACCTCAAGTGAACAGAGTATCCGCAGATTTAGATTAACGATAATCCGCTATGCGTCTCCATGTTTACATTGCGAACGTCACTGTCAATGAGTTCTCACACCAAACAATTTATCAACGTCTCATTACTTTTTTTTTTTTTTTTTTTTGCAATAGTCTGATTTTCTATTTCTTCATTTTCATATTTGTCTCATTTTTCCGCTAACGTTTCGTTCATTATGTGACAACAGCTTACTCTCCTGGCCCCGGTATTCACAAAACTTAACTGCGCAGTTAACTGTACACCGGGGCCGGTATTCACAAAAATTAACTTCGCAGTTAACTGTACGCCGGGGCCGGTATTCACAAAACTTAACTGCGCAGTTAACTGTACACTGCATAAGGAATGTCAGCTGATTTAGCTAAATTACGCAAACAAATTTTACACGAATTTGTGTTAACATAAAAGTAAAATTTATTCATTAACTTAAGAAAAAAACTGGACAGTTAGCTTATTGAGAATACGGCCACTGCTGTTGATTAGTTCCCATACGAGAAAATTATCCTTTTCTTAATTATTACGAGCTTGTGTAAACAAAACAGAAACCATAAAATGCAACGAAACCCCTGTCAGTAAATACCTGTACTTAGTGCACTGTCTCTAATCAGTGAAAGCTATTTTCTTCCAGTGTCGATCGTTTACTCTGAAGTTCGCCTACCTTTCTTTCAAACATTCATGTATAAGAGCATTTTACCCGGTCAGGATTGTGTTCATTATGAAGACTTTTAACTGCACGTGACCTGGGACAAGAGCGTGCCTAAATGGCCCTGTCAACACATCAGGGCTAATCCCTCCCCTCAACACGCAGAATGACCGTGTCAACACATCAGGGCTAATCCCTCCCCTCAACACGCAGAATGACCGTGCCAACACATCAGGGCAAATCCCTCCCCTAAACAAGCAAAATGGCGGTGTCAACACATCAGGACAAATCCCTCCCCTCAACAAGAAAATGACCGTGTCAACACATCAGGGCTAATCCCTCCCCTTAACAAGCAAAATGGCCGTGTGAACACATCAGGGCTAATCCCTCCCCTCAACAAGCAAAATGACCGTGTCAACACATCAGGGCTAATCCCTCCCCTCAACAAGCAAAATGGCCGTGTTAACACATCAGGACAAATCCCTTCCCTCAACAAGCAAAATGACCGTGTCAACACATCAGGGCTAATCCCTCCCCTCAACAAGCAAAATGGCCGTGTCAACACATCAGGGAAATCCCTCCCCTCAACAAGCAAAATGACCGTGTCAACACATCAGGGCTAATCCCTCCCTTTAACAACAGAGTAACTCCCTCCCATCAACAAGCACACATACATGAAAGCACACATATATGAAACGCATGCATATGAAAGCACACGTATATAAAAGCACATGTATGTAAATGATACTTGCACTAACAGCTTAACGACATTTCTCTTAGTTAAATAGTTAACAGGCCACCTGCTCCACATCCCCAGCACCCCCCCCCCCTTTCTTCCTAGCCCTAAAACACATACACACGCGCATACACACAACAGAAAGTACTGTTAAGTACTTTAATGTACCATTTAAAAACACGACGAACAATTAAAATAATTTTTTATATATTGTTCTGTATTTTTCAAATTCTTACCTTAAATAAGTGTGAGCCGTGAAACGATATGGCCACCTCCAGGAACTCTGTGAACGAGTTTCTGTTATCAAAAAATGATTCAGTAAGTGGTTATCGCATGCCCCCCCCCCCTCCTCAGCCCTCCCTTCGCCCCCTCCCCGCCCACTCACTCCGCCATACGGTATGACCACCTCCAGGAACTCTGTGAACTCAAGTTTCTGTTATCAAAAAATGATTCAGTAACTGGTTATATCATGCCCTCCCCCCTTCCTTCAGCCATCCTCACCCCCCCCCCCCGCCCCCACCCACTAACCCCACCATACGATATGACCACCTGTAGGAGCTCTGTGAACAGTAGTATCTGTTGTCAAAAATGGCTCAGCAATTGGTTATCGCATGCCCCCCCCCCCCCCGCCCCCCTTCCCATCCACACCACCTTGTATGCATGCTAATAAAACTGTCTAAACCCATTTTCAGAATTTACAAATGGACCTGCAGAACCACATTTTTACCACGATTTTAGCGTTTTCACCAATACAAGAATTTGGTCTTTTTTAAGATGCCACACAGAATAACCGCGCAATATTTGTATTTTGAACGCACATTAGAAAATATTCCATACTTAACCTTCGGTTTCTTTTCACAACGAAGAAATCACCAGCTTACCTTACGAGTGATCATTCGTTTGTAGCGGCCATGTCAAACATTGAGACCGGGGCGAATTGCGGAGAGGCACGTCAACACAGACACACGTTATTCTGGACTAATTATAGCTCATTAGCCAGAAGCTACACAGCCAGTCGTAAACAGGAAGAGACACAGGCTCGTGGGCTCCCTGATTATATAGTAAAAGATCGGGGGGGGGGGGTCGGGGGGGGGGGGGAGTAGCTTCAAGAAACACTAAACTGTGGAGGCACTCGGGTCTAGGTGGAGGGGAGGAGAGACTGAAATGCAAAATCACCATTTCGCAGACCCCTTCTTTCCAAAAGTCACCACACAAAGAGAATGCTAATGTTTAAGTCCGCAGAGGAGAAGCCGATTACTTGTATGGACTGAAGGCCTCCCCATGCATAGCCTAACATTTTCAGCGACGCCCTTCCCCTCAGCCCTTGCTGGATACTGCGGAAGGTACGAACTTTCTGTTAGTCTCAAGCAGCAACGGGAAAAGCCTTTTCAAAAAGGACACCCTGAATTACTACCAGTTTTGAATTACCACCAGTTTTTGAAGTAGTACCAGTTTTTGAATCACTACAAGTTTTTGAATTACTACCAGTTTTTGAATTACTACAAGTTTTTGAATTACCACCAGTTTTGCATTACTACCACTTTTTGAATTACTACAAGTTTTTGAATTACTACCAGTTTTTGAATTACTACCAGTTTTTGAATTACTACCAGTTTTTGAATTACTACCAGTTTTTGAATTACTACCAGTTTTGCCCTTACATTTTCAACACTTCAGCTTTAATTCTTAATCAAATGAAGTGGCCCGATTGAAAACCTTTAAAAAAATTGTTTTTTTTTTTCCGAGTCACTGAAGTGTCACCGCGTGTTCTGGCAAACTAGTCGACGCTTAATGGATCTGCCAAAAGGCTACTGAATCAACACTCAAAAGAATTATCCCTGTAGATATTATTTCAGTCAAAAAAGAAGCAGAAAGTACATATGAATGAATAACAATTCTTAGTGCGTCTTCTTTTATTCCGTTTCTCTCATGAATATTAGCCACCTTAAAGACATGAATGGCTTTGCAGAAAGTACAATGCTGTTTGTGGAAAAACTCGCGGTAATGTGACACTAACTGAAGCCATATGGAAAAAAAAAAACCGCTGAGCACTTGTCTGGGTGAGACCATAAAGGTGCAAGTAGCACGCGGTCACCTTAGGAACATCAAGGGACAAGGGGCACACGTTCACCTTAGGAACATCAAGGGACAAGGGGCACACGTTCACCTTAGGAACATCAAGGGACAAGGGGCACACGTTCACCTTAGGAACATCAAGGGACAAGTGGCACACGTTCACCTTAGGAAAACACAGCAGGCCAAAGATGGCGAAAGCCACATGGACAAATGCAACTCATTTTCGGAGCTGCATGTCTCAGTCAATTAGGACAAAATATCTGACACTGAATTCGCCAGAAACTTTACCCCAGGCTTGAGAAATTCATCCTATGTGTTGCAGTGACGTATCCACTAAACACAAATTTATAATTCATATCCCGAATAAGTGTGGATCAATGCACCCTAATAAAAGACGAAAACAGAGATGTCTACGAGTTTTTTTATTTATTCACTTCCTTTTGTTACACGACAATTAACAACATGTGGAATCTCTACATAAAGCAAAATGTTACGACAGAATTCAACCAATGAATGAGGAGGCCAAAAGCATCAACCAACAGCTACCCGCCAGCCCAAAATACACGTCACGTACGATCAAACGTATCAGCTACACGCCGACCCAAAACACACTCCACGTACGATCAAATTTACCAGCCCAGAATACACTTCACATACGATCAAATGATCAACTACACGCAAGCCCAGAATACAATCAAACGTCAACCATGTCGTTTTTTCATCTTAACCGAAAATGTGAACAACTGTGCGAATAAAAAAATTGTTAAATGCTCAAAAATATTATAAGATCATTTTACTGCACCCCATGGTCAGACAACCCAAAAAATATTTTTGCCGTGGCTATACTGATTTTAATTACAAATCCACGTCACAAATATTTATTTGAGAGTAGAAAGAAGTTCTTAAGCATCCAAAACTTGTAAAACAAGACCAGTTATAATATACGACGGCATTACGCAACTCCCGGCATGCACGGCTAAAAGTACACCGGAGATGTATTTTGTGAATTTATGTAACGTCACTTGCACCACAAATAAATAACCAGTGAGACCAGCTGAAGCTGTACTTAGTTTTTCTGTACCACATACTGCAATACATTACATGACTATATCAGCACGGGCAACTAGGAGATTCTTCAAGAGCACTCCTCATGCAAAACAACTGACACGTTTGCGATCACTACGGTCTGAGATTACGTGTACTTCTAAACACTTGCAGTCGCTAGCGAGAGATCCAGATGACTTGTTCTTGTTACAGAAGCGTCCCAGTCAGAACCTCTGTCCTTCCAGTGTTCCAGGGTGGCCACAGTAATTCCGGACTCATTCGTCCTGACTTCTTACCCCTATTCTTCCGGACTTCCCCGTCAATTGTTTCCGGACATTTCAGGTTCTGTCTGACATATTTATCCAACTGTCATGTACGACATACAAACGAAACAATCGACCACTAGTAAAAGGTTTTTAACACACACACATACACCCGGTTCCTTTCTCAAACAGCACACACCATCCACACAGAATGCAGGACCACGCGATCCGGTCATTGCACGCAAGCTGATCTCTATGACGTCACAAATCCTGTCATAATTTGCAGTGTCGCACAGATCTCGGGAACGGGAGCGTGTCCCGGATATTATCGCAGCCCAGCAGCATCATGAGGTAACGCTCAAATCCTAAACCGAACCCTCCGTGACGGGCAGGACCAAAGCGCCGGAGATCCATATACCTGAAAGTAAACCAGCCCACATCCCCGTGTACACTGTATTTTTTGTTTCCTGTTTTTTTTGTGTTTTTTTTTTTTTGGGGGGGGGGGGTGAGGGCACGTCCATACCGAGCCCGGCACTTCATTTACAGTAACTGTTTTAGATCACGAAACGAGCCTGGTGCCAGTTTATGGTTCTTTTACAAAAGACTCACACCACGCAGTAATATCTATAAAAAGCACCGAAATTTTAAGTGAAGACTGTTTCTAAGTGTTACTTTTTTAGCAGATAACCGTTGTTTGATAAGTATACAGATGCAAGCGGGGACAGCTTTTTTTTCAAAATCTTAAATTTTTCCAAAGCATTTGGATCGCAATTATGATAACTGCTACAGCAATAAACATTCTTCGGCATATGAAGCACGATTGTGCTTGCATTTTAGATGTGAAAACGAGACGGTCATTTACCAGTCTAAGCTTTTTTCAAGTCCAGCCTCAATGAGTTTTTTCTCGAGCACATCGCACCGCTCCTCCCTCAGGCTCCCGCCACACAGCTCCCCAACTTCCGGTGCGATCAGATCCAGACAAGCGACCTGCGCAACGGCAATGTGCATTACAATAACTTCAATTTCTTCATTCTTTTTTTAAATAAAAAGACTACTAAATAGCTGCATGAGAATTTTCAACTTGACTACGTCTCGAGGAGTACGTCTATCCCCCGTGGGGGATATGGTTTGTGTAAGGCTGTTGCGTGTTGACTACGCAAAAAAAAAACTTGCAAGTGGAAGGATATAGGTCGACGTAGTGTCTAACATTTAGACGGATGAATCCATTAACCAGTATTCGCGTGAGACTGTCGTAGGTACGCTAAGTACAGCGCCGATTTTGAAAAAATCCGCCATTTTGTCAAGTCCCATCCGGAAAATGCTTGATCACTGCACTGCGGAAGGTGCCAGGGAACCCGTGTGCAGAATTTGAAACGAATCCATCCATTAATGTGGCCTGTAGACGCGTGAAACTGCCGTATACATAAAGTCCAGTGCCAATTTTCAAAAGTCCGCCATTTTGTCAATTTTTGGTCGATCCGGAAAATTCTTGGTCACTGCACTGCGGAACGTTCCAGAGAAGCCGTGTACAAAATTTGAAACGAATCCGTCTATTAATGTGGCCTGTAGACGCGTGAGACTGCCGTATATACGCTAAGTCCAGTGCCGATTTTCAAAAGTCCGCCATTTTGTCAATTTTTGGTCGATCCGGAAAATTCTTGGTCACTGCACTGCGGAAGGTTCCAGAGAAGCCGTGTACAAAATTTGTAACGAATTTGTCTATTAATGTGGCCTGTAGACGCGTGAGACTGCCGTATATATAAAGTCCAGTGCCAATTTTCAAAAGTCCGCCATTTTGTCAATTTTTTGTCGATCCGAAAAATTCTTGGTCACTGCACTGCGGAACGTCCCAGAGAAGCCGTGTACAAAATTTGAAACGAATCCGTCTATTAATGTGGCCTGTAGACGCGTGAGACTGCCGTATATACGCTAAGTCCAGTGCCGATTTTCAAAAGTCCGACATTTTGTCAATTTTTGGTCGTTCCGGAAAATTCTTGGTCAATGCACTGCGGAAGGTTCCAGAGAAGCCGTGTACAAAATTTGAACCGAATCCATGTATTAATGTGGCCTGTGAGGCTCGTGAGACTGAAGCGTGACAGACGGACAGACAGACGACGGACGGACAGACGGGCGGACAGACCGAAAAGTTCAAAACTATATCCCTCCGTTTCACGGGGGATAACTTATAGTTTTTTTTTTGACCGTACCAAATGTGCGCATCAACAACACAGCGTTACTAACGGTCTTTACTCAGATTTAAAAATAACACTCAAGCTGTAAACTTGCGCCGTTGCCTGCGCCCGAGTACAGGATTGGGGGGTTGGGGTAGGGGGTGATTATGCTGCCTGGGAATGCGAGCACTCTCCACGCATGTCCCTGTGCGAGCACTCTCCACGCATGTCCCTGTACTTACGGTCCTGCCGTCGGCGTTTGCTCTGCAGTAGAAAGGCTTGATATCTGCGGGGTAGTTCTGCACGAAGACTGGTACAGCGCCGCAGAGCGACACCAGCGCCATCTCGTGTTCCTTTAGCAAATCATTACCCCACTGCCGCCAAAAAACAGAACAACCAACTATGACAACACTGATAACAATAATAGCGGGCTGTGCTTTTTCAACGGAAACACAACATTCTCTTGTCTGCAGCAAAGCAATCTTTTGACGTGACCCCTGACCAAGGCGAGGCGATACTGTGACTGTCGCTTTTTGCGGCCAGGCTATTGCAGTGAAGTAAAACACTTTTTTCTTTAAAAAGAAAAACAAAACAGGATAACATAAAATCTGTAGCAATTAAACGATGTGAATAATTTATGCACCGCTAATCACATCGGCAAACAAGCTTGCACTGAACATACCTTAACTTTAGCTTTGAAAGCCTGGTTGCTCGCCTCTAACATCTTTACTGCTTCCTCATAATCAAGCCTGATGAATGGCTTGTCTAAAAATAGCACCGCTCTTTCCCGAAGTGTCATTGACTTGTCCTAACAAATGCATTCAGAAAACAGTTACATGATTAGGTTTTAGATTTAGAATTGATTTACGAACTACTGTGCCGTTTATCTTTCCTTATTACGTCTCGTGGACAGGTCGATGATATAAACAGAGTGGCGGAAAGCCGATGTTCCGCACATTGTAAGGACAATTCCGGTGCACAATGTGCGCCGCGGCGCATCAATTTTCTATACGGCGCACTTAACTTTTGGTCGTGTCCTGTAACAGAGCACGACTTTACCGGAGCATATCACAAAAGCCCACACTGCGTTTGTTTATTATATGGTTGTTATCGTTATTACAAAATAGCTGACCTCGGGTGTGATCTGTCTCTTATGTATAAACACAACGCGAATGTAAAAGTAGTCTAAAAGATAGTCCCGAACATCATGATCCATGGCCGTGCACTCCATCAGTTCAACTATTGTGCACAAGCTCTGGCAAAATGGCCTCAAACGAAGCATAAGGTCATACTTAAAGAACGCGAAGGCTGAACGATAAATGGTCAATTTCGATTCACATTTCACAGTCAAAATTGCCAGGGGCCATATTCACAAAAGTTAACTGTGCAGTTAACTGATTCCGTTCACGGCTCCGTTCAACCAGAACATCTGAAAGTAAGTTAACCAAATGCACTTAAAACTGCTGACGTGACACAGCTGGATCAGCCTATTTTCGCTTCTAGGAGTACAATTAACTACACGGTTAACTTCTGTGAATATCGGGGCATGCTGCTAATTTCAAAGGTTGAATCATAACTGCTCAGGAATGACTGTAGCGAGAAACAACTGCATGTGCTCGTTCTTTTATAATGATCTGCTCAACAATGTACAGTCAATGGACATAATTGTTCGTCATTTTACAAAATGGCGGCGCAATGGTATTGTTTTCATTCTGAATTCAATATCCTCTGCTAATGCAATAGGAAATTGTCTTACCTTAATATTCGGTCAAATTGCCCTTCATTTTTATTACTTCCGAAATACGATCGGGAATAGTGTCGTATAAACTTTGAATTCGGGTTTGTGGTGTATTTTCCCAGAGGTGTGTGATTTCAGCCATTAGCTCTGTCTGGTTGTGTATTCGATTTACGGCTTCTTGTAGCTTTCTTTTGATATATAACCACATGTTTTCTATTATATTTAAATCTGGGGATTGTGCTGGCCACTCTGTCGTATTGATATTGTTTTCCATTACAAAATTTTGTACAACTCGAGCCCTGTGAACCGGTGCATTGTCATCCATAAATACATAATTGTTTTTAGGGAAATGCTGTGCAATTACAGGCCAAAGGTTTTCGTCCAGTACATCTATGTATTTTTGACCATTTATTGTACCTTCAACTTTGGTAATTGTTCCTACCCCTTGATAGGTAACACATCCCCAGACCATTAAACTAATTCTGTGACGAGGTGTAGGGCACACGAGTTGGGGGTTGTACTTTTCGTCGCTTTTTTTCCAAACATAAATACGGTTATCACTTCCCAAACCTATTTGACTTTCCTCACTAAAAATCCAATTTTCCCACTGTCAAGCAACTGACCAATCTTTTCTTTCTTTGAACCATTTAATTCTTTTTTTCTTGTTGACATCTGTAACTGAGCATTGTTTTTTGCTGGACCTCCGTTGAGACCCTAAAATATTCTGATAGTTCTAGTGCAAAATTTATGTGATTTTTGTTCATTAAATAAACCAGTTATGTCCACCAAACTTTGTCTTCTATTTGCTTTAATGATCCGGGAAAGTTGGTTTTTGTCTCTTTCAGTAAATAATTTTTTCCTTCCTCTCACAGTACGATTTTCAACACCTTTTTGTTTTTCAAATTTTTTCAAAATACTACAAATTGTAGTCCGAGGTATATTAAAAATTCTTGACAATTCTGAAGTATTTCTGTTGTGTCTATAACTTTCTACAATTTTTTGTTTTAGTTCACTTCCATATTCCTTCCTACCGGAAGCCATCTTTATATGCTAAAGTTTTACATGTAAAATCAAAACAACTTGTCACAATACTTATAAGAACGTAATCTGCATTGATTTTACTATGGATACAGTCACTCATGACGTTACAATTACGTTGTCAAGTACTAAAATACAACGTCCTAATATAGAACACACGCGGTACCCAACGCGAACTCGTACAAGGTGACGAACAATTCTGTCCATTGACTGTACAATTGCGCGTGTTTCATTAATAAATAGCTTGAACCGTTTACCGTGCGTTTCAACAATACCCTAGACATCAGTAGACTCAAGGCGCATTAAAAGCTGGAGAACGGTGCCCAATACTTGCGACCCGTGCGCCACTGCCCCCACGCCGCTCGATTTCCGCTGTTATCCGTGGCATTTCATACACCACACAAAGACCGAATATTATCTTTTTCATGTTCTTTAAGTCATTCCATTTCCGCGTTGAAAAACAAAAGCAGACTTTTTTAAAAGCAAAAGCAGCGAGTCGCAGTAGAAGCCTTACATTTTGGACTTTAGCAGACGACTTTTTGTTCCAGAACTGAGCCAGATCCTCTTCGTGCTTGTCCAGCAGATCCCGAGTGACACTTTTTAACAGACCTTCCACAACCTTCAAATAAAACAAATACATAATTCCCACTTGTTTCCACAGAAGCATCGACAACCGCAGCAACATGTTTCTCACGATCATGTCCGCAAAGGATCGTAAATTTCGTCAGCAGATCTTAATTCAAACCACTACTTTTAATGTGAATTTAAGATGCCATGAAGCCTGTGTTGAAGTGATTCTATCAATTTCACATTCTACTACAAAAATAACCATTTGGAAGAAAGAAGGAACAATTCCTTCCGCTACTACCCACTGAATTCAAGTCTTCTACAGTTTCTGCGAAGTTCAATTCGGCTTCGACCATGTAGAATTCGGCCAGGTGTAGCCTCCCCGGACTGTTCTCCGCTCGGAATGTCGGGTTAAACGCGTACACTTTGTGAAAAGCCCTGCAACCATCCACACACTTCTTATTATTATGACAAAGCCAAAACCGCATACAGACAACCATGTCCAAGGACATGACCTAGCCGAGTTACCAAACAAGGAAAGAGAGAAACACTCTGAAACCAATACTGTTAGGCCAAAAAATAAACTTTGTTTCTGAAAGTAACTTTTTCATAATTTTAATACACAAAAACGAGTTTTCCCGGGTGGGAGCTACCCGAAAAGGGATGTTGGAGAGGTCGGGTTTTGAAGATTCACGCATTTACCGACATTTACACAATTTTTACAAATTTTTTTAAATTCCACCATTTCGGCATTTTTTGTCATTTGCGAAAAAAGCAAAGTCCAGGTGGAGAAGCACCTATGAAACTTTCGATTAAAATTTTATAACTACAGTATTTGAAAAGGACTGAGAGAAATGAATGGTTTGACAATTCAGCTATTTACTACCATTTATTCCAGTTTCTGCCAAACTTCAAAGTTCCACCATTTCGGCATTTTTTGGCGAACCGCGAAAAAAATAATAGCCTGGTAGGCGAACCCCTGGGGAGCATCACTGCGTAACATCTAAATGATTTGGAGTAAAACTGCACGAGTAGCACGTTAAAAATGGGTCAAAACCCGCACAAAAAGTGCCGCCATTTTGTGAGTTTTTCGTCAATCGTCAAAAAAAGTAATAGCCAGGAGGGAACCACCCAGGGAACATTCTGCGTAATATCAAAACGATTGGAGCAAAACTGTAGCAGGAGTAGCATTTTAAAGAAAAAGTTTAACATACGCACATACATTCAAGCCCCCTCTAGTGATATGACTAACCCAGTCCGACAAAGTCGGCTGGGTTAAAAATGTCAGTTAGCTCGGAATATATTTTCCATACGTATTGTTCTGCAGCCTTTCTGAAACTATTCTTTTGGGGGTCAGTGGCCGAGTGGTAAAAGACGCTTGCAAGCCATGCAGTTGTGGTTCTGTAGCCCGGGTTCGAATCACGCTCGTGGTCAGGAATCATGACGATTTGCAACCCCACCCCCACCTGATACCAAGTTAGGGTGGCATTATGGGTAGGCGATTTCAGAGACACTGTAAGTGCATGTCAAAATCAACATAATCCTGAGTTAAAAAATTGTAATCAATAGTTATATATATGTTACAGCGAATCTGTAAAACCAGCGAATCTATAGATTCGCTGAAAATTTCAGCGAATCTGTAGATTCGCTGACTCACTTAGCGAATCTGTGGAGTCGCTGAAAATTTTCGGGAATCTACAGATTCGCTGGTTTTTCACCTTTAAAATTATACAGATTCGCTGAAATTGCCTGACCAGGCATCTTTACCGACAGGATTACTTGTGTTGGGTGATATTTGAAATTTAATTGTTTTTATGTGACTTCTTTACCCAGAGGTGTTTTACACACCTTTTTCTTGTTTTTCTTTTTTGGGGGTGGGGGGATGTGATATATTGCAATAGCAACTTCTAAAATTACACATATTTTTATTGAACTAGCTTTAAAATGCATTGTTGAAATGCGAATTTCTAGTCTCAAATGAAAAACAATATTGGAAAACGTTCTAAAATATTGGCTATCAATATTAACAAAGACTTAGATTAAGTGTCTTGTTTTTTGGGAACAGGATATATTGCAATCAGAACTTTTAAAATTACACATATTTTTATTTAACTAGCTTTAAAATGCATTGTTGAAATGCAAATTTATAGTCTCAAATGAAAAACAATATTGGAAAACGTTCTAAAATATTGGCTATCAATATTAACAAAGACTTAGATTAAGTGTCTTGTTTTTTGGGAATAGGATATATTGCAATCAGAACTTTTAAAATTACACATATTTTTATTTAACTAGTTTAAAGTGCATTGTTGAAATGCGAATTTCTAGTCTCAAATGAAACACCATATTGGAAAGCGTTTGAAAATATTTGCTATCAATATTCACAAAGGCTTAAATTAAGTTTCTCTCTTTGTGTTATCGTCTTTCATAAAAGTGATCACAGCAAATCTTAATACTATTGTTTCTAAATAAATTGTAATCATTACTGATCTTCTGAGTATCATTAAAATTGCTAGTAGCCAAATTGCAATTTTTTTCTGTGAATGCAACACAAAAAATCTCTTCACCTCCGGGTGATATAAATTGCAATTGAATTACGGTACGATTATCCGATGAGTGTTAATTTTCGATGCTCCGCATACTAATAGTTTAATTTAATAGAAACATAGGGCCAGGATTTTGACGAATAGAAACTTTATCCCGGTTTGATAGCATATGAATTGCTGCATTTTCATCAAATGACCAAAAACCCTCAGCTACATGAAATGAATTAATAGCAATGGAAACAGATAATAGAGCTCGATTTTAATACATTCCCTCCACACAAAGAAAAGGGTATGTAAAATACATCTGGAGTAACGAAATCACACAAAAGCATTTAAATTTTTAATATTAGCAAAAACAAGTGATCATGTCGGTAAAGAGGGCCGATCACGCAATTTCAGCGAATCTGTATAATTTTTTAGGTAAAAAACCAGCGAATCTGTACCTTGCGCGGAAAATTTTCAGCGAATCTATAGATTCGCTAAGAGAGTCAGCGAATTTATAGATTCGCTGAAAATTTCAGCGAATCTATAGATTCGCTGATTTTACAGATTCGCTGTAACATATACATGTATGCGCACATTGTAAACCGGTCTGAGCAGGTTATCTGGAAAATCGGTATATACAATTCACTATTATTATTATACCGCAGCCTCTTTGAAACTATTCTGTTGCACAATTTTCCAGTACGATAGGCGAAAGCCGTTTCTGGAGCACATCGGTACATAGAAATTTTTAGCACTCGGCCCATACCTCTCACCCCTTCTTATATTAAAATGGGCGAGTCACTTGACCTACATTGTGCCAATAGAATGGAAGTACGTGCATCCGAATTACTACTACAGAACTGCGATGGCTCCAATGGGTGACTTTCTCAACCTCAGTGATAACAGGCCTAATGCGAATCTGAGTAAGTCATCCAAAGTGTGTGGGTTTGCGATTGGCCCTGGGGAGAGAAAGCATAACGTGTTACCCCGTTAATGCTTCGAGATGAAGCTGCCCTGACACTGTCAGATACGCCGGATTGCCAAAGAATAGTTTTTTCTTTGTTTGTTTCTCGTTTTCTTCAGACTGCAATTCACCAATCAGCTGCTCGCTGGAGGGCTGAAACAAATCCTTCATATATACGCGCTTAGCACATCATAAAGCTGCTCCAGGAAGTACCGATAGAAAAACGAGTTACAGTTAGAACATCTCTGACGCACATTACATTAGCTCAACGTTAACCCCAAAATATTCCTAATTGCTAGCTACATTCCAAAATTGTATAAGGTATTTGAAACAAATCTTTTCAACGATGAGTACTTAATTACATTTCTAAAGCAAATATGAAGGAGGATAATTAGTTGGAGAACACGGCCATTGTTGCGAGCCTCTTCCGCTGTGAGGAGACGCCACAGAGCAAGCTGTTCCATGACGTCACTTTGTTGTCTTTACCTTCACTTCAAAAGTCTCCCCGGCCCCTTCACAATCGTTGGAGGTGAGGATAGGCGTGTGTACTTCTAGGTAGTTATTCTCCTGCAAACAGAAATGCGTAAGACCTACAAAGGCAGGTGATCACAGCAACAGTAAACCTCCTCCCCCCCCCCCCCCCCACATCATATAATACGCACTCTCACCTGCGATTGGCAGTGCGTTTTGTTCTACTTGCAACATACACAAAGCCGCTCGATAAAGAAGGCTCCCAGTCTCTACCCCCACTCCCCACCCACCCCCTCTAAGATATAAAAAAAATCTTTCCGTTTTATCATGTCTTTCAGGTTTTTAGTTGAATTATTGAAATCTCCCATTATCTCACACGTGACTGCGCATATTGCCCCGAAGCAAAAATGCAAAAGTGCACCGGAACTTCCACGTGGTTGCCGAAGCAACGTGACATCACCCTGTTTATAAGCTTCAGTCAATAAGCACAAAACCGCACATTGAACAGTAAACAAAGTTCTAAATCTGATGAACCGTTGCGAAATGTTTTTCACGACATACTTTAGCAGAGAATAGTATCCAAAATTTCTATGTTCAGTTGATGCCTACCTGAAAGAAGCGATGAACGGCGTGGGTGGCGGCATTCCTCAGCCGCATGAGCGCTGCAAAAGGCACGGTTCTACACCGTAAATGTAAGTACTTTCGCAAATAGTCATTTGTATGCTGTCCTTGGCGAAATGATTTGATGGGGAATTCCTACAAACAACCACAAGTTCCACAAGTTCGACCTTTTGCGAAAACATCAAACTTATTGTGCTGATGTCAAAAAACAAACATCTATCATCCAGCAAAATGAAGAACGCTAAATATTGGGATACACACCTGAGACGACGATTCCCCTGCCACTGTCAGCGTTTCTGGTATGAGATCCACTGGCTGCTGTTTTCCCTGCGACTTTTCAAGATGACCTTGACATTCGACTAAACAGCCTAAGGTTAAAGACCTACAATACGAGATTCTTTACTGAAACCACAGAGGTCAGGATTGACTATAAATACATGACATCAGCTCAACCCGACTTCAATCTGATTAATTCCACCCTAAGACTGTTGTATGCATGGTAATGCTCAAACTGAATTTCTGCTATTTCGCAATTGTAATAGCAATGCCCCAAAGAGCGCCTCTTTATTATACAATGTATCCAATGCAAACACAAAAACAGTACACCTGTTCATTTGTTCTTTCTCCACAAAAATTTCTATATTACTTGTAAAATTCTCAAGAAAGGAGCTTACTCAGGTGCCATTTCTACCGGGGCAGCGATCTGTAGTGGCCGGGTGCAGGAGCCATCAAATATATGGACGAAGACTGTTTGCTTGTGTCTTTGAACACTGCCTAACCATCCCTGCAAACACACACACACAAACACATCATGCAGTATCAACGGTACCGTATCCTAACAAATCATTTTTGGCCATTTCCTCACTTCTTGTTTTTTTTGTTGTTTTTTTGGTTGCCTTGCATCCTTTAGCTGTGTCAAACACGCAATTAGCTGGATGGAACGTTGAGGCTGTATGCCGACCAGTCATTAACCAGGCGACGCATACAATAGGGGAGCATTAACTATCAAACACTGGCAATCATTTTTTCTTGCGATCACGTTTATGTCAATCAACTAGCCTCACTTGACGGAGTTGAACATGTTATACTATGGTTATATTCGATGAATATTTCCAGTATTTTAAAGCACACTCCAGCGTAGTCCTAGATTACCAGATTTGTGTTGCGGCTGTATCTATGTCAACAACTCCAAGTTTTGGAGTCTAATTCTCCAAAACTTGAGATTGAAATATTTCAGGATTTGATGTAGCTGTGCCTTACAGGAGTCCGAAGAATTCGCGTAGTGGTCGACCTCTGAAATGTTGTTTTCTTTTATTGATCACAATTTTCAGTTAATACCAGGTAAATAAAAAAACAAGAATATCTGAAGACATTGTGGCCAGCCGTAAAAGCGAAAACATGACAAAGGTAAAAGGAGAAACAAAGTTTAAAATTGGTAGGTCTCATGGGAAACATTGCTATCAACAGTAATTGGGCAGGTTCTGTGGGACGAACAGCATATTTTGTGCTTCAGTCAAAGCTATCCGCTTATTTGGCAGTTTTTACGGAACGAATAACAAAAACTCCACTTAAGATCTACCTGGAATCCTGGAATCAGGGACGGGAGGGAGGGAAAGAAAGAAAGAAATTAATGTAGTATGGGCCTTTATAGGCTAGTGTGGGAGGCAGAACTATAAACATGGCCTGTAAAACTGATAAGGGAGACAGTGAAAAACTGCGCCAAGGGCGGGACTTGAACTCACTACCTCTTGCTTCGCAGGCAGAAATATAAATATATTTTGCAAAACCGACAAAGGAAGACAACTAAAAAATTCGCCTTGTGATTCTCGTGATCATCAGTCCAACGCCTAACAACTTGAACTATTCAGTCTTCACACCCAACGGCTGGTGAAGAAGCATCAAGTACGAGCACATTTTATGTCGGAAACCTTCGTAAGATATAAAAGTGTAACATTCTCACAACTACTTCCTCCCGACAGCCAATCAAATTCTTCCCAATCCTCAAAGGCTCCATTTTGTAAACAGTTAAAATTTTGAAATATATAATCATGATTAAATCTCATAGTTATGATACATCATGAGCAGTTTCGAAAATAAGTGTGATAATGAAGGTAAGGTGCCCGCTGCACCCACCCAGGAGAAAAGTACCATCATTCATGAGGAAGGTAAACCCCCAGATCATTGGTTAGTTCGTTTGGTGTTAAACTCCCGTTCATGAACTAGGATGGATATATTAGGACACACTTGCTAAAGAAACAAGTTGGAGAAAAAGAAGGAAGAATGAAGAAATAGTAAAAGAAGAGTTAGAAAGAAAGAAATTCCGATTAGTCGCCTCTTACGCCATGCGCGGAACAGAACGCAATGGGTGTATTCTTAAGATCCTCCCCACCCCACGAAGTTGGCTTATGGAAAGACCTGGGAGAAGTGGAGTCGCTGGGCTCAAGAAAGGACAGTGGATCCCTTTCATGTCACTGTGGTGAATATTGGTGATTTCTGTTTCGGACGTCTGGGAAAGAATACAGCACCAACAATGGACAACGTTCAGCAATTTCAGCCTCACACCCACATAACGAAAGAATGAAATTGGGCGAGCACCCAAAAATCAAACAAATTGTAACAGACATCTTCAATGAAAGACTACCACAACCCAAATGCTTTAAAGTATGGGATGTCAATGTGGTGTTAAAATATATGAAGTCAATGGGGGACAATCAAACTCTTAAACTGTGCGAATTGGGAATAAAATTGGCCATGCCTTTGGCCTTAGTAACAGCGAGTAGATCATCCGACTTGCCTTTACTGGATACTTGGTTTATGGTCGATCAAGGAGACAACACGAGGCTGTTGTGAAACCGTTGTTAAAGCTACATACCAAGTTTCATTAAAATCCTTGCAGGAGTTTTTAAGTTATTGTCTTAACAAGCTCTTGATGACAAGCCGACCGAAAGACACGCGGCCGATCGCATATATTCCCTGTGGGGAATAAGTCAAATATACTCCAATTGACACTTAATTTGCGCTCGGTTCTGGTTTCGATTTTGACTAAAGTCAAGCACATACGTTGGGAAAATACGTAAAATACGTAAAATAGCTTTTAAAAGCTCATATGATGACTTATTTGATTTCGAAATGCGTGCGTTGAAAAAAAATGAATTTAGATGGTTTTGCCTATTATTGCCGTATAATTTATCCACAAATGCAGTCGAAGCGACACTCCCACCCAAAAGGTCCTCAAATAAGAGACAGTAATTGGGATAAAATTATGAGTTTTTAATGATTTTAGGGGAAATATCCCTTAAGTTACACAGAACAAGTATATACCCGACATTGCTAATACAAAACATAGTTTTCCTGGTATATATACAATAAAATGCACAAAAGTATAAACTGTGTTTCTAAGGTAAACAATACACAGGTTTGGGGAATAAAATGTCGGTCTCCACGTGAACCAATCGCCAGCAGCGATACAAACGATATAACAGAACCAATATGGCGACAGTCTGCACATGAACCAATCCCCAAAACCGACATAATGTTGCAGAGCCAAGATAGCGACGTCAACAAAAAGAAAGAAAAAGAAAAAAAAACAGTTGATCCATCTGGCTAGTTTTGTTTATTTTCTTTTAAACAATAAATGATTCTTTCAATTTTATGCTGCAATAATTTGAGATACTTTCCGAATTATGTGGTTCTAATTACATATAAGAGTAAAATGAGTAGAGTAGGTTTCAGCCTATCTACGTCAAATTTCTCACTTCACCATCCATCCCTCTGCACGGTCTGCGCCTTGTAAAGTGCGAATAAGCCAAATCACACTTTCGGCGTTTCGAATAAAATGCTCAAAAATACTGCCTTCCGAATACAAACTAATCGGGTAAAAATGAGAGAGATGATAGAGAGATTTCGATTAAATGTCAAATTTTTCTTGCGTCAATAGTGCTTTTAACAATGCGTATGCTATTCTGAAATTTTCTCTTGGACCAATCGTGTTTTTAACAACCCGTATACTATTTAAAAATTTTATTTGTTAAAAAGTTTTAACAAATAGTTTTCAGTTTAAATTTCGTTTATGTTCCGAGTATGAGCTGTTTTTTGCTATATTTCTTCTATATTTCTTCTCTATTTCTTTCATCAGTTCTTTCATTTTTACCCAGTTTTATTGCATTCAAAATGCAAAATGCTTGCGTATTTTTTGCGATATTTATTCTATATTTTTCTATCATTTCTTTCATTTTTGTACCCGGTTCCCTCGCAGTCGGAATTCAAAATTCTTGCGCATTTTATTCGAAACACAAAAATTGTTGTTTGGGTTATTGGCTAGAAACGAGTGCCTCCACAGTGTTGGTGAAACCCTAACCCCAGGTTAGTGTTTTTTGAAGCTAGCTTATTGGCACCTATTTGTACCAGTAACCCAGGACCGTCTGCCACTTTTCACTGGTTTTTGCGCAATAACTCTCGTGTCTTGGACGCGATCCGATAATGATTTTGTATGTAACAAATACAGGATTTCACACATGGTTTCTGTTATGCGCGAAGTAAAATGTCGTGATTTATGAAAATGTCAGGCCGCTATATTTTTTTCGGGCAGGATTTTCGGGCTGTAACTCACCACTTTATTCTATCATCCCGAAATATAAATTTTACGTGCCCATTGAATGACTTTCAACTCGCTTTTCAAAATGACTGCTGCAAGGAAGAGACAGTAATTGGGACAAAATTATGGGTTTTTAATGATTTTAGGGAAATATCACTGAAATTACACAGAACAAATATATACCACTGTCAGAGGTCAAAACAAACATAAGCTGGATGACACTTTCGGTGTTTCGAATAAAATGCGCAAGAATTTTGAATTTTGACTGCGAGGGAACCGGGTAAAGAAATGAAAGAAATGATAGAAAAATATGGAAGAAATATCGCAAAAACAGCTCATACTCGGAACATAAAAGAAATTGAAACTTGAAACCATCTGTTCAAACTTTTAATAGCTTTTTAAAATATCATACGGGTTGTTAAAAACCCCGATTGCTCTTTGGTGCAAGAGAAATTTGAGATTTAGGCGAAATCTCTCTATCATTTCTTTCATTTTTTACTCGGTAATTTTATTCGAAACGTAGGAACTTTTGCGCATTTTTATTGGAAACGCCCAAAGTGTGATTTGGCTTATTGCTGATACAAAACACAGCAACTCCCTAATGTACGGACAATAAATTATACAAAAGTAGCTATAAACTGTGTTTCTAAGGTAAACAATACACAAATTTGGGGACTAAAATGTCGGTCTCCACGTGAACCAACCACCAACAGCGTTACAGAACCAAAATGGCGAAAGTCTGCACGTGAACCAATCATCAACAGCGATACAAATGATGTCGCAGAACCAAGGTGGCGACGGCAACAAAAAAAAAAAAACAGCTGATCAATCTGGCTCATCTTATTAACATTTTTCTTGAACAACAAATGATACTGTTAATTTTATGTTTCAATATTATGAGATACACTTTCTCAAGTACGGGGTTCTAATTATATCCAGGCTTTTTCTTTAAAAGCACACTGAGAAGTACCCTGGCGCATTATTTTTGACCTCAGCGAAACTCCGAAACTAGAGTAAAGCGTGGTTTTGCAACTGTGGATTCAATGTTGTTGTGGGCAATAATGAGGGATTCGATATCCTGATCTCAAGAAAACACACATTTTTCTCAGTAAAAAAATGTTATCTGACCATAAACACGTGTAAGCCATAATTTATAATTGGGCCATTTATGTGATGCACCCTTTCTAAAATAACGCCGTTGGCCCCAGTCGTGCGCCGAGATTTGAAAATTGACATCAATGACATTTCCTATTGTAGGAACTATGACTCTTGCTGTCATATTAATACTTCATATTTATAACACAGTGAAAAATCTTTTATCATATTTTATTTACCGCTACCTTCAGAAATATATAGGCCACATTCTCTTGGACCGTCTCTAAAAATCAAGAGGTTCTCGAAAAATCGAGAGGTGTTCTCTTGGATAAGTTCTCGTTATCTAGAGACAGTTTTTTGTCTCGGAAAACTTCTCTCGAGAAGGTCAGATACAAGATGGCGGAAATGTAAACAAAGGCAGTTCTGCAAGTTATTTGCAAAAATGCATGTAAAATATAGATATTTAAGAGTATAAATTTAGTTCAAGGAAGATTTTAGACGTAATTGCACTAGGTGTAGTGAAATACAAGAGGACCCAAAGGTTTAACCTCAATTACTATAGGTTGAGGTCTAACCTGTAACACCGTTGGTACTGCTGAAGTGGTAGGGATGTTATTAGGTAAAACAGATCACATTTAAACCAATGCCCCAACAAACGATTGTCACAGGATATATTTCTGGGCATATGAATGACATATTTATCTGAAATAAGCACAAAATACCTAGATTTGTGTTTTTTATTTCTCGATTTTTTGAGACGTGTTCTTTTGGACGGTGTATCTGGAGCTTCTTTGGTCTGTTTGGAGAGTGGATTCTCAGTTTTCTGAGAGGCCCAAAAGAATGTGGCCATATACAACATTTAGGAAGACCGCAAGAGTTATCTACTCGTAGGACTAACATGTGAGCAAAAACCTGATTTTATATGTTTATACGAAGTGTTTACCTATAGCAGTTTAGTATTTTGCACTCGACAACCAGTGGCAGATATCGGGAGGTTCGGGAAAAAATGTCATTTCCGGGATAATTGTTGTTGTTGGGAGGTGGTGACAGTACAGGCACAGGCGGTTTAACCCAGGTTACTGGTACATAAATTTTAATATCGCTCATACAAAACGTACTTTAACATGTACAGAAGGAAGATCGCTTGTATTGCATTCCAAGCAGTCCTTCACAGAATCAACTTTTGTTCTTCTGCTATATCTTAAAACGCTGACACATCTCCTGTGCAAAACCATTATTGAGAATCTCGCAAAACTTCTACCAAAACCGGCCATGACTTTATCTACACGCACTCTGGCAGCGTTCATTCACAGCAGTGTAACTCCTGATTGCACAAAGCGATGAATGGTTACGAGTTATAATCCCTTTCGATGCATTTAAGTTGCATCGGCCAATTTTATAAAGTATTCTTATTACTTTTTATCATTTTCATGAGTAGAGTTGTTAAGACAACAAATAAATTTAAAAAATCATCAGATAGTAGATTCAATGTTTCTTTTCAAAAGAACCAATAACGCCATTCGCTTAAAAATCTTATCTCTAAAACTCTTATATGCAACATCCCTGAAATTATCCATTGGTTACTTGAGTTCTTTAATAAGATAATTTATTTTATATTGCGAATTTACAAACTATTCTACCAATTTAAGTTACGGTAAAAATGCAATTATCAATCGTTTCAAGCAAGCTTAAAATAAATTAAATAAATTCTACAACCTGAAGTGCGAACAAAACACACGGCTTGTTAAGGATTGTTACTACGAGTACAAGTGCAAATCTTTGATCTATAGCAGCACCCAGAGTGACACTAAGACAATGGGGATTTGGAACTGTGTCTTAAAACTAGTAAACTGCATCATGTCTATGAGCCTATATAAGACAACATGCTTTTCATTGCATCATATGCGAAGTAAAAATAACAACGAAAACATGGAAAATAAGTCAAAGAAAAGAAAACTTGAAACAAAATCTGTAGACTTCAAGTATAAAGTGTTACTAGAAGTAAACTGTGGCGTTAAATCAAAACAAAAAATAGCGGATGAGTTCGGAATAAATGCTAGTACTCTGTCTTGCTGGATAACAGACAAAGATAAAATTATTGATTGACCTATTGGCGGCAAATTTGAGTCTCAGCGTAAAGGAATGCGAACGTCGAATTCTGAAGACATTGAGAATGGTATGGGCAACGCCCCTTGTCACTTTCGGAGTTAATGTCTGTGTGATTGAAAATTGAATCAAAATGTTGTATATATATTTCTGAAGGTAGCGGTAAATAAAATATGATAAAAGATTTTTCACTGTGTCATAAATATGAAGTATTAATATGATGAATTATATTTGTCACAGCCGAATATTATTCATCATATAAAACAATCACCATACCATAAAACAACAAACACTTTATGCGAAACCATGACCACTCGGCAGGGCCAATTTCGGATAACGCAAATTTCTTTTACTCAAAGTATTTTGCTTGGTCCCGACCACTTTGACTTATCGAGAGTTTCCTATAATAGTGCACATGATGTTAGGAACCTACAAGGGTACAAGCTTCACACAATAGATCTGTTTCTTTTATTTAATGTTCGTTTCATCTTTATGGAATTAGATATGTATTCGAATTAGTATTTAATGAATGGGAGATCACACAGTGGTATGGATCTAATTTGGCGCAAAACCCTATCTTAAGCTTTATTTATTTTATGAATGTACAAAAATATAATGAAGAAACCATACAAAACATTACAGAGTCAAGATCAGGTTTCGGTGAAGAACTGGTCCAACGTTGCAATTAAATCGGTCTCATATTAGCAAATAAAATGTATTCTATTGGCAGGTTCGTGTATTAATATTATTAGTATTCACAGCCACACCGTCTGCTTCAATCAATGATTATTTAGGAAACATGAGCTTATTAATACCAATGACACAAAGTACAATTTAGCATCTGAGTGTTTGTGCATTTTAATTAATTTTTTTCATAAAAATTCACCTAAGAATGCATTCAAATACCTTTGGTTTCAGTTCTAAATGTTATAATAAAAGACATATTTGTGAATATAATGCTGACAGCTAGGGGCTGTTTAGCAATCTGTTTATCTATGTAACTACTATTCTGTAAGTGTTACAACTGTAATGTCGGATAACACATAATTAACATACCAACAAGCTTTGTACGAAAAGTCATCTCATCACTAAATAAATCCTGTAAACCATGTACCACTTATTGTAAAAAAACATCTCCTTTGCCTATTCCATTGCTAAGCAACTTCTGTGAAGAGATGTGTAAGTATTTCCTAGGGTAGTTCTGTCTTGACATGAAAACTGCAAACCAAAGCAAAGTGTTATATTTGAACTAGTGAAATTATTACTACAGCCTCAAGTTTCTGCTAAGTGAAAGAAGAATACGCAAAAGTAGATACATCACAAATTCTCTTCTCGGCAGCGATGTAAACAGCGAATGAATAATTTGAATATATCAAAGTTTAGATCAGTTGACGGTAATGTTGATGAAGAAATAATTTCAATGTGGCGTGATCACTTGAAAGGTTTTTTATCTTTCTGGTTAATTGTTCTTAGTATTTCTTGGTAGTGTGTTAAGAAATAGTTTTATTTCTCACCCCATTTTCTGACAAAACTGACTACTTTTCACTTTTTCCAAAAAAAAAAGTATACCTAAGAAGTGCCAAATATGTTTAATATATTTGAAAATTTTGATGATTGGGTATTGGAAGAAATTGTGTGTATATGATATAACATTTATATTTTCAATTTACGTTACTCTTTGAACAGCTGGGATCTTTATTCGGATAAAAACTAGAGCTGAAAATTTTAAGCTAGACATCTTTTCTTAAAGACTGATTTTCTTTTAAATTTTATGGATTCCGCCGTCGAGTTGACTTCTTTTTTATGCGAAATATTTTAGACTCAGTCACACGCTTTTTATTTGCGGTATTAGGGACCCAACTGGGGATAACAAAACAATGTTATTTCCTTCCCACCCCTTCCTGCCCAAAGTTTGTGATTTTAAGATGTATGGACTGCTAGTTTAAAATTAAATAAAAGTAGTAAAGAATCGCTTTTCAACTTGTGATGTTTTCACCTTAATTTGTTGTACCAAGTCTTTTTATTTACAGAGAATTGGCTAGACTATATCACTATCGAGCGCCTTTCTTTAAGATTCCTAGATGTTATATTTCCAAGGTGCTTCCGTACATTTTATTTTCATTAGTTCCCTCTGAACTATTCGAAAGATTTAAGATACTCATCAGATACAGGATAGTGAAGTGTCTGAAATATTGCTGATTAACAGCTGCATTAAGTCTGCAAACATCCTTGGAAGAAATTTATATCAAAAATTTGCACACTGTCATTGAAATATCCGATGTGCTGCAAGCTGGAGCTTTTTAATCATGATGAGACTGAAAGGTTACCTTTATTATGGGCAGTCACATGACTTGTGTTTACACGAAAAACTTTGAGAATGAAACACACTTGTTCGCCCTTTCTGTGAGTGTTCAGAAAGATGGGCTGTTGTTTTAGCGATGACTCATCGGAACAACAAACGGTTAGTATCCTTAAAGTGCGTGTCATGGAGAAAGCCACATCACCGACAGCTTCTTTTTGAACACCGGCGCAGCTCCAAGCAGGCCATTCTTGCGGACACCTTCATGCAATGCATTGTGGGTAACTGAGAGCATAATGGGCGATATTTGGAGTTTATCGCACTGTTTAATACCAATACAAATCCTTCGATATCTAGGTTAAGTAAGAAAATTTTTCTAAACGGTAAAAACTGTTTAAAGAACTAGCTTCCCGGAATGTGACAGGTAGACCAAAATGTATGCAATCAGTATAAAAGAGTGAGAAAATATGCTTTTTCCCCCGACACAGGCACTGGCACTTTTTGATCACGTGATGAAAAGGTTAATTCTCATAAGCCAAATCACACTTTGGGTGTTTCGAATAATTTGCGCAAGAATTTTGAATTTCGAGTAAAAGAGTGAAAGAAATGATTGAAAAATATGGAAGAAGTATATCAAAAACAGCTCTCGGAACATAAAAAATTGAAACTGTTTGTTAAAACTTTTAATACATTTTTAAAATATCATACGGGTTGTTAAAAACCCGATTGCTTTTTGGTACAAGAGAAATTTGACATTTAGGTGAAATCTCTCTATCATTTCTTTCATTTTTTACCCGGTTACTTTTATTCGAAACGCAGAATTTTTGCGCATTTTTGTTGGAAACGCCCAAAGTGTGATTTGGCTTATTGGTGGATGTAAGTTTGTGACATGAACTCGTCCTCAAGAATGCACCACCGTATCTCCGAGTCAGCACATACTTCTTTAGCTATAGTGTCTAGTCACACTTTGAGTGTTTTGAATATAATGCGCAAGAATTTGGAACTTCAAATGCAAGAGAACCGAGTAAAAAATAAAAGAAATGATAAAAGAAATCTTCCTATCTTCCTAGGACAGAAAGGATCACAGTTCCAGTTATAGAAATTATCATTGATCTCAACTTTATAGGCCCTGGATCTTTCGGCGCACTTTGCAGGACACCGAGGTTCGGACTAGCAGGCTTTTTCTTGAAAAAAAAAACACACACACTGAGAAGTATCCTGGCGCATTATTTTCGACCTAAGCAAAACTAGCAAACTGGAGTAAAGAGTGGTTTAGCAATTGTAGAGTCATTGTCGTTGTGGGTGTTAATGGGGGATTCTTTATTTTTATCTCAAGGAAAGATCTATTTCTCTGAAATAACGCAGAGTCGTGCGCCGAGATTAGAAATATTGTACTTCAATGAAAGTACAATATTGAAAGAGGCAGAATAATATGTAAAATAATTGGTTTAAAGGATAATATGTTGGCTTTTATAATTTAAAAATGTGCATGTTGAGCAGAAATTTTGTTTTATCCTTATCATTTCTTTATCCTTTATACCAAAAATTTCAGTCGAAACGGTACCTCAATCGGATAGGCCCAAAAATACAAATTATCTTTAAGCGGATTAGGACTGACACTTTTGCCGAAAACTTTTTGCTCAAATGAAATTCGAAAGTGTGCCATTTAATGAATTTTGATGATTTTCTGTTGTCATTTCTTTATAATTTAACCGAGACACTTTGCATTCCAAACGACACCTCCGTCGGAAAGATATAGTTTTCACCTTGTGTGTCCGTCTGCTCTACTATACTATCTTTTGTCCAGGCTCGAAAACTATTCATGCTAATGCTTTTTCGTTTTACATGCCGTTAATACGTATATTGAAGGTGTGGTTTCGTTCGATTTGATGAAAAATTTTCAAAATGACAGTATTTTGAAAAAAGATAAAAATTTAGTTCGAATTTACAAAGATGTGACTTTTTGTCCAGGCCGCAACTCCAAAACGGTTCATGCTAATGCTTTTTTTTTTTCGTTTTGGATGCGGTCAATACGTATATTGAAGGTGTGCAACGTCGTAGTTTCGTTCGTTTTGATGAAAAGTTGTCAAAATGATAGTATTTTGAAAATAGGTGAAAATTTAGTTCGAATGTACAAAGATGTGACTTTTTATCCAGAGCGTAACTGTAGAACTGTTCATGCTAATGCTTTTTCGTTTTGCATGCGGTAAGTATGTATATTGAAGGTGTGCAACGTCGTCTTATTTTTTAAATCGACCAAAAACAGTTAGGCAATGTAGGGTCTTCAATTTTAATGAATTTACTAACATCCAGTGACATTATTATGTGTTTGTGTCACATTGGAGATCCTGCCTCACTGAAGCCCTGGTTAATTTCGCATAGATTTTCTGTACAAGATTTTGAAATCTGGCATTCTTCGCAACAGTGCACAATCTAAAACAGCCACAAAATCAAATGTACTGACCTTTAGCAGACCAGAAATAACTGGGAAAATGGGGGTGAATTGATTTTTTTGATTTGCTCATTGGAAGACAGCAAGCTCGGGATTCCCCAGTTCGGGCGATATCTTCTTGAATTTTGCGCATTTTTAAAAACTCATTGCTAATAAAAAACAAATGTTTCACAGCAATTTTTTCTGGAAAAAATATGGTTGTTATTTTACAGCAATAACTGTTATTTTTTGGCTGCACATGGGTTACATAATAATACGTTTACCGCGGCAGTGCTTTTGGTTTTACTCCTTGTGTGTTGATGTTCTACCAGGAAATGTAATTGTGGTCGTTGAATTCAGTGTAAATACTCTAGCAGGACACTTTGTTGTACGTTACACAACATAGAAAATAATATGGCGCGAAATATTCGTTGGTTAGGCTAAATAGAGGCGTTCCGTTACTATTCCCAAAACTTAAAATTGCTCAACACTCAATTTTAAAACTTTCAGCCAGTCCCTTAGTTTAGTTTAGAAAGGTAAGTTATTTTGATAATCATCTCTTAGAGTATATATTGCATGCTATCAACGACAGAAGGTTTAATGCCCATTCTGGGAGCTAAGTGAATCTCCAAGCAGATTTGTGAAATGACATATTTTTGCTGGATTGTTTTGCCATCATTTGTCTTTTTGCGTGCTGCAATAAAATCTCAAGATGTTGAAAGTACTACTAAGGTATAGGTTTCTATCCATGCTACCCTAGATAATTAGTATATTATGAATAACCCGCACAGGAATTTTCTAGAATTAATTTAATATAGACACCTACCATATTCTCAAGGAACTGGCACTTTAACAAGTTAGATAAATCATGATTTTGAAGCAATTTCACATAAAACGCACACTCCATACAGTTATTATTTTTTACAGAATATAATACTAGTTTTTGCCTTAAGAAAAACGTCTTTTGATTTTACATTGTATAAAAAAAGAGCAAAACCAAATGCTCTTTGTTTTTGCATTTTTTATTGATATCGGTATTTCTATCATTTTCACCTTTCTTATAATATGAAGTAATGAAAAAGAACTGATTTGTTTTTTTTTGTAGGTCTTGTACTGGCATGTACAAAACAGCGAAAAATAACGACATTTTGTGATAGAAATGTTTTAAATGCCTTTTATTATATGAGTCTGTTCCCTTAAAATATCGTTTGAGCAATTTATTAGGTCTAATGTGGTTCTGTCGATTGTTTATCTTGTAAACAATCAGAATGCAATGTTCAAATTGGTTGATCATAAATCTTAAACTCAAATGATAACAAAATTTGCATTTCTAAAAAAAATCAAGTACATGTCATATACTTTTTAAAAATGTTTTTGGCTTCAAAGTCAATGTAGCATTATTTTTGTTCAAAAAGGAAAAAAAAGGAAAAGAAAGAAACAAAGAAAAACAAAAAAGAACAAAAAAAAAGTTTCGGTCATTCAGATTATGGGCAGCAAATATAACCCACGTCCATAAAGCTTATTGTGAATGCTTAAATAGTTGTAAAGTAGCATGGTTATTCTAGTTTCAAAGATTTTTAAACAAACTAAAAAAAAACCAAGTGAAGCGTTTTGCTACTGAAAGTTAAATGAAAACAGTAGTTTTGATAATCTAAAGGCCAAAATAAAAAAACTGGTAGTTGTATCTATTTGGCAAAGTTAGTAGGTGTCTTGGGCTTTAAAAGGGTAGCAATACGCTGGTGACATGGTAATAAAAACTACTTACGGTCCAGTTACCAGTTTAACTGGTAATGCTTTGAGGGCCTTTTTCGAACGCAGTAAAGACTTACATGTCGTTTCATCTCTCGCACTTTCGCAACAGTGGTGCCTCAGAGCGAGCGAAGTTGACTTCTATAAGCATTTCATAGTGAGGAATTGAAGCGTTAGGCCGATCCTCAGTGTTGAGCCACTTCTTGGAGCTGGGGTACTTAGTACTAGACTGAGTTCCCGCTTCGTTTCCTCGCATCGAAAGCGCTAGACTTGTCAACTTTACTCGCTTGAGGGCCCACTTTCAAACTATTGTGTAAACGCTCTCAAAGTAATAAGGCAATAAGCAAATTCACAGCTTCGAGTACGAAGGAAACAAGGTGAAATTGAGCAGTATATCCAAATTGGTTACAACTTTAAATATTGCGCTATCGTATGGGAACAGTCTTGATTTTTCAGTCCGTTGTTTGGATTTTTGGGAGAAGCCATATCATTTAATTAAAATAGCTTTTATAGCTACATTTTCAGTTTTGGGTAGGCTAAATTAATAAAAGCAAAGCACAGAGAAACTGTTTATATTTTTGTCCTGTTGAGGAGGCATCATTAATTCTGTGGAAGAAAATCATTTTGAATGTTTATATTTTCAGGATCCCGATGAGACCACGAGGCTGCTGGCTGATGTGGCGGGACAAGAAGCACAGTATCCCCGCATGTATGGCAGATTCCATCGCTTCTTTTTCATATCAATTCACTCAAATTTGCGTTTGTCTCTCAATCTTTGCTACGAAACAAGTGCCAGTAATGAGAAGTATGTACACTGTTTCCCGATAGCGACGTTCACTGGCCGATGGAAAATTACAGCATTAGTCTTCCTTGTTGAATTATCTGTTGCTTAAAAGATGTAGATGTATTCCGTTTTTATTAGCCTTAGCTTCTTACAGAAGTAGGGGCTGCAGCAGTCGTTGTAAGTATGTGCGTATGTACACTTTGAAGTTGAAAAATCGTATCTCCTAGACTTTTAGCCTAGAAATTTTCTTAAAGTCGTAAAGACATCCTCTTAGAATTCAGTGAAAACATCATAATATGTTGATTTAATGTACTTTGAACAAGTATCCACCTGACTATTATTACTACACTTAGTTATTGAGATCTTAACTAATGCAAGTATATGGTCTTATTGTTTTGACGGTTTGTTTAAAGGCAACGAACATTATTACCTGCGTGGTTATAACTTTGACGACTTTGGCAAAAAATTGATTATATGCAGATTATATTAGTATGTCGTAAATCTTGAAACCATTATTTGTAAGCTGGGGCATTGCCCATGGGCAATCTTGTTTCATTTTGCGGGCAAATAATTAGAGAAAAAACATAACTGTTGAGTGAGTACACGTAATATAAGTATTTAGCCTTCCTTGTCCCCCCCCCCCCCCCCGCCCCCACCCACTTCAGTATGCAGTGAGATCATGTATTACAAGTATTCAGCCATCCCTGCTCCCTCCCGCACCACCACCAACTTCAGTACGCATGTAATACAAATATTCAGCATTCCGCCCCGCCCCCTGCGCCCCCAACTTCATGGTGCACAGAATATACAATTAGTGGTAATATAATCTTATTTTGCTGGTTTTGCACACTGCATCTGTCAGTAATAAAAACAACCAATGCGGTTTTCGCAGTTGTAGATGTAACGGGGATACATTTATATTTTTTACGTGTATTTATATGTTGCGAATCGGACCGAATGCGGTGTCGTCTGGTGGTTAAAACGTCGCCGCAGTGGAGGTTTTTGGTAGCAAGTTCTCCGCATACAACGCCACAATTCGTTCCATACGTTTTTAAAGATAAATTAAAGATTGTATTTGTTTTCTTGTTACAGTGAAAATGCACCTAGTCCTGATGCAAACCAAAAGACCGATGAGTTATCAGCATTAAATAGAATTCTTCTGAACACTGCCAAGTAATTGTTAGCCCCCAAGCGGGGTTTTTTGGTTCCCGGAAGGGGACTGCTGTTTTGGGTGTTGTCCGTACGCCTGTCTGCCCGTCCATCGCCAACTGTTACTCGTACAATGATCCAATGATGCACCATCTTGGATTGTTATGCGCAATTTCTTGTTAATTACAACACAGAAACGAGTTGCCCGATCATCATCAAAATTTTAGACATGGTTTAGCAATTAAAAAGGTGCTCAGAATTGATTTTCGGATTGATTGGAAAAGTCAAATAGCCTCAATATGTGAATTGTCTGAAAATCAGCCAATTTCGTCTGCGGCTTGTTGTTAACAAGATAAAACAAAAACTTGTAGACCAAAGATCACGGAATTGTAGGCACGACTTGGCCGTTTAAAAAGCACGCTCGGGTTTTGGTTTGGGTCCGATGGGAATAATTGAAATGGCCACAGTTGTGTACCCCATCCCAGTGACTTGTAAACACGATACCACTAGACATAATTGGTGATTTGGAGCCAAAGTTGTAAATTTATCCAGTGGGGGAAAAACACAATATCCAAGTCATGCGGATTGCTCAACGTTCGTTTATAAGACCGACCTTGTGCACCCCCGCAATCAGAATACTTTCCGGCTGGAAGCTGTACCTTGGATGACCTACTTCCCACCCTCCCCCCTTTCACCCCTGCTCTACGTTAAAAGCATCTGTGATGCCAGCGTAGGAAACTAATAGAATTTGATCTAATCGGTCCGTGTCTGTCTTCTGGCTGTTTGAGAAATGCGGAGCGAGAAAATGATGAAAATGATGAAATTATTTAACGAGAAGCTCATTCCGCTAGCGAAATGTTAAACACTTGACAAAAATTAAAACGCAAAAAGACTTCCTTCAGTGGGTTATTTCTTGAATAATATATTGCAAACAAAACAGCTTGAATACGTCTTATAAGCCGAGTAGTGTTTGGTTGTTGTTGACTTAAAGTTTTATTGACTGATCAGGCATACGCCTTGTTATCTATTTACGCAGTGAGAGCTTGCACAAAGCTCACAGAGCAGTGTATGCTGTGCTGTCGTTAAATGCTACGCATTTACTTGCAAAAAATACACTCTTTTCACATGGCGTTTTAACAAAGAAAATGAAATCAAAGACGAAAATAAAAAGTGACATGCACATGTTCAGATCAAGCTCTTCATAAGTCCCAAGTTTCATGGTTGTAGGGCCCATAGTGTCAGAGAAGAACGAAAAAAAAAAGGACGAATTTTGCTCGCACAAATTCATATAACCCTTGCAAGCCAAAGGCTTGTCAGGTGTTAACGGTGATTATCAAAATAAACATAAAAATTATTTAATAACAGTGTAAAGAATTATTTCATAACAGTGATAATCAAAATAAACAAATAAATAGAAAATAGTTGCATCTTGTTGTAATGCAGAGCCGTTGACAGAAAAGATAGCTAGTAGCCGAATATAACAATGCTTTGCTTTTCCGGCAGCAATGTGATCGACGTGGCGCAGCTGGACAGTCAGCAAATGGAACAGCAAGAGTACATGGAGCGGGCGAGGCAGTACAGGTAGAGGCTGATGTTATTTCGTGGCAAAACGGGCGAGACAGTACAGGTACAGGCCGATGTTATTTCATGACAAAACGGGCGAGGCGGTACAGGTACAGGCCGATGTTATTTCATGACAAAACGGGCGAGGCGGTACAGGTACAGGCCGATGTTATTTCGTAGCAGAAAGGGTGAGGCAGTACAGGTACAGGCCGATGTTATTTCATGGCAAAACGGGCGAGACAGCACAGGTACAGGCCGATGTTATTTCATGGCAAAACGGGCGAGGCAGTACAGGTACAGGCCGATGTTATTTCATGACAAAACGGGCGAGGCGGTACAGGTACAGGCCTATGTTATTTCATGGCAAAACGGGCGAGACAGTACAGGTACAGGCCGATGTTATTTCATGGCAAAACGGGCGAGACAGTACAGGTACAGGCCGATGTTATTTCAGGGCAAAACGGGCGAGACAGTACAGGTACATGCCGATGTTATTTCATGGCAAAACGGGCGAGGCAGTACAGGTACAGGCCGATGTTATTTCATGGCACAACGGGCGAGACAGCACAGGTACAGGCCGATATTATTTCATGGCAAAACGGGCGAGACAGTACAGGTACAGGCCGATGTTATTTCATGGCAAAACGGGCGAGACAGTACATGTACAGGCCGCAGGTACAGGCCGATGTTATTTCATGGCAAAACGGGCGAGACAGTACAGGTACAGGCCGATGTTATTTCATAGCAGAAAGGGTGAGGCAGTACAGGTACAGGCCGATGTTATTTCATGGCAAAACAGGCGAGACAGTACAGGTACAGGCCGATGTTATTTCATGGCAAAATGCAAGCCCTTTTTGTGGTATTACGCATGAGAATCGGTCTACCCTTTGAAATTAGCAGCTGAAGCCACATTATAAATTTTTTTTCCAAATCGATGTTCTAAATTGAAATGAATCACAGGGAATGGCTGACTAACGTAAAGAACGTGCTTTGATTCACTTTTCCATATATTTTGATTTGATGTATGATATTTAATTTTCATGCAAAAATATTTTAACAACAAATTCACAAATTCGTACGTTTGTGCGTTGTGTATGCCGCCTCTGTAAGAGCGTGTAATTGGCTTTTTCAGCACACGATTAGCTGTCAAGTGTAGCGGCTCACACACACTGCACCACGTGTGTAGCCAATCGCTGCCGCCAGGTGTCGCCGCGCCCTACACGGTGTTAGCGGCCTCCCCTCTCTCTCCTAGTGATATTATTTTGGTGAGTGTCCTCAAGTCTTATTTATTTATGGCCTGTTACCTGGTCTGTACGGGATATTAACTAAGTATTATTGCACTAAATTGTACGTGAGTTGTACTGATATCCTGAGCACATTATTTAAATCTTAAGTACTTGTATGAAGAAAACAACAGAGAACGAGGAAAGGGAATGCTTTTGGGGAATCAAACCTAGGCCTGATGGTTTTTAAAAACTTAGAAATTACGATATATATTTTTTGGTTTGAAGTATTCTAATTCGATTTTGTTCTTTCTTCCACAGATAAAAAATTCTACAAATCAAGTATCCAAGCTTATCAAGGACATTTCAGTAAAACACAAGGAGGACCTTGTGGTGCCATTTGGAGTTCCATGAGGAGTGCTTAATTTCTTTAGATATTATCTGTGTAATTATTTTTTTGTCTGATGTCAGTAGAAATTTTGGTAGTTAGGACATGTTACTGCATTAGTTCTATTTGCGCGCTGAAATTGTGAAAGTCAAGGCGAATATTTTTTTGTCATAAGGCCTTTCCTTTCTTGTACAATTGTGTTCCACGATTTGTTACACCAAGTCAGTTACTTCAATTCAATTTACAAAATGTGCTTGAAAAAGTGAATAAAACGCGTAGTTTCCCCTAAAAACTGGGGATTTATTGAACGATCAAAAAGTGTTTAGGAAGGAGGTTGAGATCAGACAGCGGATTATTATAAACCTGACGTTAGAATTGCCCCGATATATAATGCTTTTAAGTGGTAGAAGTGTCGTCAAGTAAGCAATTTTTACACTGGACATTGTGTTAAGTTTGTTAAGTTTGTTTTGAATCAGAATCTCGATGTGTGATTATCCGTGTTTGGGCAAAGGAAACTTGTGTAGCTTCGACTTATCCCGCTTCTGTTTTAAAGATTCTCTTTGATACAAAAATCACTTGTTTCTCATCTCCTGGCCTTTCCATGTTGCATCGAAAATGAAAAAAAAAGATGGCACGACGGGGTCTGTTAAAATGTGTGAGAAATAAAATGGGTAGGTGTGAGAATGTAGGGGTAAACAAATATAATCTAGTTGATGGACAAAACACGGCGCGATCTGCTCTTACAAATACGGTCCTCATTGCTTCTGTTTCCAGGCGATTACTAATGTTAGATTATGTTCAGAGAGATACAACAAAAGGATAAGGATGTATGCCTACGTATGCCGTCCATCATAAAAAAACTTCCAGGGGTGGGTTCACTAAATTCTTGGTATGTGATTTGGTTCTAGAGCCAAAGAGAAATATAAATAATTTTCTATGATATGTGTGTTTTTTTTTTACTGGATACTAACAACAGCTATATGCATAAAACAGCAGGAACTCACATCAAAGCGCTCAGGTGGAAATTCAAATGTTAAGTCAATAATACGGGATATGTCCAGCTCGGGCATTTGCTGTTGCCGTACATCTGTGGTTCATACTGTGTATTGACCTTCGAATGTGCTCTTGGGGTATGCGTATCAACTATGCATTGAGAGCAGTAATCGACGGTTCCCTGTTCCTATCCCTGGGCGCCACCCTTTTGTGCTGTTTGGTGTGCGATAGGATTGAGATCGGGCGAAAAGGACAGCCACGGTAGAACTTTAGCACCCTCAGCATGGAGATAATCTGTGATTTTCGCCTGCTGAATTGTTTGGGAGATGATCAGCTCTTGATGTTGCTAAAAAAAAGCACTGCATTGGTCACTAAAGTTTCGTCTATCTAACGACGGGCTGTTATTGTATAATCAGTAATGACAAGAGCCGTTCTACTGATAAAAGAGATTCCAGCCCGTGCCATTACATTCGAAAACCCCGTCGATCCGCCTCTCAAACATTACGGGTACCATTCTTCACGTCCTCTCCACACCCGTTGATGTCCAGCGAGACGATTCACGCAAAATCGCGATTCGTCACTGAACCGCGTTAAATTCCATTGCTGTCGAGTCCAGTTTAGAGGCTGCTGTGTCCTGAACAAGTGGCAGCGAATTGGTGTCAGAATGGCTCCTTGAACGGTCCAAAACAAGTGATTTTGGCGGTGAATTGGTGTCAGAATGGCTCCTTGAACGGTCCAAAACAAGTGATTTTGGCAGCGAATCGGCGTCAGAATGGCTCCTTGAACGGTCCAAAACAAGTGATTTTGGCGGTGAATTGGTGTCAAAATGGCTCCTTGAACGGTCCAAAACAAGTGATTTTGGCGGTGAATTGGTGTCAGAATGGCTCCTTCGAGCCTTTAACTTGTGCCTACAGTTGGCGCCCGACAGTAGGGCCACCAGTCTGGGAGGTAATGCCTGCCTGGAGAGTCACGTGCCTGGCAGATCCAAGGCGCTATCACGAACGCGACAGTCTTATGTACCGATGCTGTGATGTGTCACTCTATCCCTATCTGATCGCGGTCTATCATCCCCTGATCCATTGTCACCGCCGCCCTCGGCTGATTCATCGCGTTTCCGATACAGCCATAAGGATGCGTTATGTCGCTAAAAAATTAATGTTCACATCGGTCATGCCCAGGACACGTAGACGTTCTTCGGATGATGCACACAGAGTAGTACGTTTTACAGATGATCTGACTTTTGATCATGAGCTCTCTTTAATATCGCTGTTCATAGACACTATTTTAGCTCATAGACACTGTTTGGCTCTTAAAATTATACATAACGGGTTTTCTGCGATCTGCAACTTTAGAACTCATTCATGCGTAACAACGGACAGTTAGTCATACACCTGTTGATAATTTAATATTATATGAAAACATTAATGTCAACATTCAGCAATGCTTAATTGCGAAAAAATCTTGCAAAATTTAGCTGCAAAATCCCTTACACCGGAACTTTTTAATGACGGACGGTATATATGTCCATGGATATGTATACGTATGCATACGTATGTGTACATGTCTGCATACGTATGCGCATGTGTGCACGCGTAAGTATGTGCGCGTGTATATGAATGTGTGCACGAATGTGTGCATGCGTAAATGTGCTTGTATGCGAACGTGTGCACGTACCTGCTTATGTATGCGTACGTATGCTAACATGTATAGATGTATGCTCAGCCATGTGTGGATGTATGCATACAAGTTCCTCCTTTGGTATATCTAAGACTGATCCCCGGTGGACCTGGTCAGTTTTTCTTTAAAAAATATAATGAAAAAATAGGCTGTTTTTTATCCTCGTCTTTCAGAAATGCATGTGTAGACTTACTTTGTGAAATAATTTTTAAAAATCCTTTGTTAGATTGTCAAGAATGCAAGGAATTTTACTCTGCAACCCACGATATGCTTAGGAGCAATTAATCCCTTCCTTTCAGAATGATTTTCGGTTCTGTTCCTGGGGCACCTTTTAATGCGTATGATGTACAGTACTGCACGCCGAAAATTTTATTGAACGATGTTCTTTGAAAAACATACGAAATATGTTTTAACACTTGAGTGGTTAGTTCTCACTTGTGAAACTGGAATGTTTTTGTACTTTGATTAAATACTACCAGCATTACACATTTCAGTCGATTTCTTTTTTACGTTTCAGAGTCCCATCATTTTCTCTTCACGTTGCTTTCAAATTAATTGAAAAGGAACTTGAATTCATGGTATGCTCCCTCTCAGAGCAATACTTTTTTGGCAGTCCTCCAAAATTTACGCGTGACTAGGACTTGGCATGGCACAGAAGAGACTTTTCTCATTGTTCGTTCCTCGCGAGGAATTAAAACACATATACACATATTTATTCCCAACACCTGAAACAAATGGAGTGCAAGAGCTTGTTTGTCTGTCTCTAACTCACTCACTGCTTATTTGTCATTTTTGTAGGAAAATGTAAAACAAGAATGATTCATACTGAACTTCAAACAAAATCGCATAGGACTTGTCACTTTTGCAACTGTTCGCAGGGGGGAGTACCTTCTCAAAATACTTGAATTAATAAATCGGAAAGGTTTCTGTGTTTGTATGTATATTTGTTGGGCACAATTTTTAAATCTGCACAAAATCTTTGAAAAGCAATCACAGCACAGAACAATAGAAGAATATATAAAATTAGAACAATAGAAAATCAAACTTGTGAACCAGAGCACAAAAACAAAATCACGGAAAAAAGTTGCAATTATAAAGTACTGTAATCCATCAAAATGTTGACAAAATATAAAACAAAAAAAAAAAAACCAAGAGAAAAGAAAGCTAAAAAAAAATGAAAATATTTAAAAATTGTGCAGACAATTTAAAAAATGTCCGTAATTTGGATTTAAAAACGGGCCGACCATTTAAAAATGGGTCGCCCATTTATAAATGGGCAACCCATTTTTAAATGGTTGACCCGTTTATAAATTTAAAAACTGCAGCACAATTTATAAATTGTGCAGATTTAAAAATTGTGCCCAACATATTTATTTCTTTAATACTTGGGTATGTGTGATGCTTCTGTTTGTTAACAAATATATAAATTCCTCTGCTCGTCCAGAGGATTGCCTACTGAATTCTCTGGCATTATTGTTATTCCTCGTTTTGTCTGTACGAGGACTAAGACTGCTGATTGTTGGACATGAAGGACAGTATGAACAAGTAGAATCCCTGCTAGGGTCTTGAACATCGCAGCATGCTGTCTGGATTCTCTTCTGGTGATGTCCGTGTATACCCCTGCTTCCTTATGCTTTACCTCAAAGCAACCTCAAATAAAACGCAAAAATACTTCCTTCAGTGGGTTATTTCTTGAATAATATATTGCAAACAACACAGCTTGAATACGTCTTATAACCCGAGTAGCGTTAGGTTTTTGTTGACTTAAGGTATTATTGGCTGATCAGGCATTCGCCGTGTTATCTATTTACGCAGTGAGAGCTTGCACAAAGCTAAGCAACTGTGTTCTGTGCTATAATGCTCCACACTTACTTGCAAAAAATACACTCTTTTCACATGGCGTTTTAAACAAGAAAACGAAATCGACGGAGAAAATAAAGTGTCATGTACACGTTTATATCAAGTTCTACCTAAGTCCCAAGTTTCGTGGTCCTAGGGCCCGTGTTGTCAGCTGAGTAGATGACAGAAAAAATCCGTTCACTGTCAAGAAAAAAAAGATACCAACGGCTGCTCGCACAAATTCAGAAACACCTGGTAAGCCAAAGACTTGTCAAGTGTTAAATATCAACACACACATGCATTGGGTGTGACGTGGGTATTTGACACACACATTGTATGCTAAGTTTTCTGATTAGCATTAATGCACACCTGAAAGCATTTACTAGGGTACTGTACCAACAATCGAGTTTGTCTCGTACAATAATTATGCGACTTGCTGCATGGCCAACTGGACAAAGCATCATGATGGTGAGTGACGGTAGGGCATTCCCACACCAGAAGGAGTTTTAATAGCACTCTGGCACCATACAAGAAACTGGTGCGACAGAACGGAAAACTACTCTCTTGCCTGTACAACCAACGAAAATAAGTGCAAACTAAAACATAACGCCGGCATTGAGGAAAGTTCCTCTGTGAGCCAGTCATAAAGAAAAATCGCTTCAAGGGTAAGACATGCTTTAAATTGCATAGAACATAGACTGTAGTTCTTTGTCGCTTGGAAGCAAGTATCGAACGCAATCCTCGTTTGTGCTTTATTTCACGACTGTGTCGTCGAGCTAGTTGTTCCCCCATCCCTTATTGTTTATGCAAATCTTTATTCATGGGTGATCTAAGCGTGATAAGCCTTAACTTGAGGTTTGCGAGACGGAACAAAAAAGAACAGGAATTTTTAGCTGCCCTCACAAATTTCTCTCAAACTGAAAGACCTTTGCCAAAACAAGGCGATCCAAATTATACTTTTAAAAATATACTACAAATAGCATCGCATGAAATAATAGTAAAAGGGAGATATTAAAAAATTCAGCAACATCTATGCTCCAAATAAAAATGAGGCCCAGATAACATTCTACAGAGCATTACAAGAAACAGTACCTAATAAGTTAGATAAACTCGCGGGGAAATTTAAACAGTCTTAATATTCAAAATAAAATAATGGATAATGAACAGTTACTTCACATCTGGAGGGTGAAAAACCCAAATAAGGGTGGAACCTAAACAACCTCGAAATAAAATGTAGCCTTGTTCGCTTTCTGATGAAGAATCCTTTCAAAAATGATCTTAAAAACCGAAAAACTTATCTTTGGTATTACATCAGATCACGATAGCACTGAAATCATTATTTTCATATTATAGAACCTATAAGTAAAACCTCTTCAAGTGAACACCCCTATTTAATGACCCTGCCCGCCCCCCTCCCCCCGATAATGAACATTATTTCTCGGTCCCAAATTTCCCCATTGGCTTAACTACTGGAAAATTTAGCCCTATTCTAATGACTGAACACCCCGAAATTGTGAATAATGAACACTTCCTCCGGTCCCGACGCCAGGTTTCTCTGTCTTAGCACCCCTGATAACTGAACACGAGCAGATATGTTTACCAAACGGTTTAATTGCATTGCTGAAGTCACCCAGGGGATTAATTGCTGATGCTCAACCAGAGTTCTTTTTGTAATGCGCCCCTAAACAATGGGGTATTTAAACCAAATGCAAAGATAACATGTCTCTGTGTACATAATGTAACAACGACACATGCCGGCACCTGAGATAGCGTGGTCAAACGCGCTCACAATGCACTGTATTTTGTGAGACGATCTGGTCAAATTCCTATGAATACCCAAGTATTTTTCTTAAAGTAGTCAACAATTAAAACACGTTCGTTGTTGTTTACTGATCAGAAATTAATGAGTTGAACAAAATGACTTCCAAAAAAAAAAAAAAAAAGAAAAATCTTGACTATTGCTGAAAAACAGAGATGTGGCAGTGAAATTCGAAATATCCGTTGGGGCTGTAAAGGAATTGTCAAATCAAAACGAAAATTTGAAGATTTGGCTGATTACTAGCCAGGTACGTAATAGTGCCCGCTTCGCTTATTCAAAAAGTTAAGACGATAGGATAATATTTACGAATTTAGTAAGAAAGTAAGTTAGTAAGTTACGAATTTAGTAAGAAACTATTTTTTCACCAACATTATCGCCAGTTTTGATGAATTAAATTGTACATTGTGTAGAAACAAGCTGGGCTTTCTAAAATATTTTTGAAGACTATAGACAGCTCTTTATTTTAAGAACAGAAATTACTTGGTTTCAATAAGCAGCTGATTGAAAATGTAAATTAAAAGGTATACTAGTCATCAATTGTGTTTTAACCTTTGTTTTGAAAAATTTCCGCGAAAGTCCTATCCTAAAAACAAAATCTCTATTCAATGAGCACCCCCGTATAATGAACAGTTTTCCCGGTCCCAAAAGTGTTCACTAAACAAGCTTTACTGCATATAAGGCTAGTGTGGAAATTTTATTGATAAAGTTTTGAATGACAACCCTTGTATAAAGGATGATTCGATTATCTGGAATTATCAAATTTTTAGAAGCTTGTCGATTAATAGGGTAAAACAAGTAAGGGAATAAAGAATTCAAAATTTTATTATTAAACCGTATAAATGATATGCATGATAGTATTATTGATGGAAACGCGACTAAATTGTATATGGAAGAACATCAAACATTAAAGGCTACTTTGAAAGAACTTAAAACACATAGGGCAACTGGTGTTTTGGTGAGAGAGATAATATTACTGATTAAATTGAATAAAAAATTAATAATTATGTCTCCCCGACCAAGGGAAACATAGTGTTTGTACGTTCTGTGTGTGTGTGTGTGTGTGTGTGTGTGTGTGTGTGTGTGTGTGTGTGTGTGTGTGTGTGTGTGTGTGTGTGTGTGTGTGTGTGTGTGTGTGTGTGTGTGTGTGTGTGTATGTGTCAGTCTGTTGTGAACAAAGTGTTGTGTGCAAGATATCTCGAGAACAAAACGTTCTATCGATTTCAAATTTGATCGATTTATTCCTTGATTAAGTCGGACACTTCTGTCAACTTCTGACGCATATCACTTGATTAGGGCAGGTGTTTACGTCATTACGTAAAAATCTTGTGTGCGAAATTTCTCAGCCACTAAACTTCGAATAAAGTTGAAACTTGATGGGATTGTTGCTTGTTAGGTCCGAAAGAGTCTATGAAAGCTTTTTCGAGTAGAACGAACGAATGGGGCGTATGACGTCATCACATAAAATATGACTACATTTTGAGCAAGACCTTGTGTGCAAAATATCCTGATAACGGAAAGCTCTATCGAAACCAAATTTTATATAGATAATCCTTGGATCAGTCAAATGGTTCTGTCAACTTTTCACGCATGGCACATGATTAGGGCAAGTGTATGATGTCATTAAGTAAAAATCTTGTGTGCGAAATTTCTCAACATCTTAACATGGTTAGATGAAACGTGGTTAGATTGTTGCTTGGAAGATCCGAAATATTCTGTTTTTCGCGAGTAGGACGAACGAGTGCGGCGTTTGACGTCATCACGTAAAATATGTATATATTTTAAATTAGATCTTGTAAGTACAACATCTCGATAACGTGAAAGTTATATCCACTTAAAATTTTATGTGGATATTCCTTGATTCAGTCAGACGACTGTTTCAGCTCTTGACGCTTGTATTTGTATTGATATTAAGAAAAGCGTCATTACGTAAAAGTTATCTGTTTGGACAAGATCTTGTGTAAAAAATATCTTGATAATGGATATGGGAAAGTCGTATCGACTTACAGTTTTTCGGACATCATTACGTAAGCAATTATCTGTTGTTAATGAAGACAGCTCGATAGCAGAATGTCGGATCGACTTTAAAACTTAGTGTAAATATTCCTCGGATTAGTCGCACGGTTTTGGTTAGACATTATTAAACTCGTGTAGAAAATGAAGAAATGTGCATGACGTCAAGATCCCCCCCCCCCACCTCCACATTTTGGGGTATTTGTTAACTAAGCATAATTGTTAACTATGCTGGGGATTTCATCATCTTTCAGAAGATTCTCGAGTGTTCCTGCATTTTTTTTAATGTTTCAAAACAGTAACAGTATTACTATCGATCCATTGCTATTTATTATTGCTTGAGATTGAGCTTTTTGTGCGTTCCTCATCTACGGCTGTTACGTAACATACCACTCAGTCAGGGGTCAGTGTCGATTGTGGTGCATAATGAAGTCGTTATCCACGAGGTCTTGGAATGCTATTATCGTATTTATAGGTCTCAGCAGGTCTAGCGATTGATTTTTTCGCCGCGTCCTTGTTTCGGTTGCCAAGATGTTCCATATATGGGAGCTATTTTGTCTCGGTTAGCATTGTTTGCACTACCTAGAAGTATTTTTCGCTTTTAAAGTGGGTCATCTGATATTTTGTGCTATGAGAAGCAGCTCACCATTTTGGAACCAAAATACCCTCCCCCTCCCTCCACCGAGGTGCGTCATCTGATGCGTAGTTATGAAGAATGCCTTTCTAGTGGTTTTTAGCCGATGGGAATGTTTTAAGACAAGGTAGATATGAGGGCTATAACTACACTTAGCGTACAGATCCTTACCGTTACCTTTACTAAAAGGGTTAGAGTTGTGTTTACAGTCGTACCTACATCAGATAGGAGAAGGGAAATCTACCGTTACTATTTTATCTATTAGTACTTTGCACGCCAAAGATAACACAAATACCAGATTGTTAGCGTTTAACTATAAATCAATTAATCATCTTGATAACATTGGGTTCAATTTGTTTAAATGGAGAATTGGATCCGTGAGAAACCGCCGAAAATATTCTTTGTATATTAATTAAAACTACGAATATATATTGTAGAATCCGCTACGAGCGATTTCTGTTTTATTTTTAAATGGGTTAAATCGTTGAATTTCTCTGTATTTTTTTAGCATTCAATTTCAACTTTAAACGTGGTTTTGTGATGTAATTACAGATGTTTTGATGCTATTTCCCAATCAGATGAGTAAGAACTGCCATTGCTTTAATGTATTGATGTATTTTACGACCGGATAACCTGGTGGTTTCAAAGAATCCAAGTAAATACTGCTTTCCCTTACTGATAATAACTTATTTGTTTTTGTGTAAAAGATAAGACATTATGCAACAGCCTTCCGCAGCCATCAAGGGTCTCTGGGCGGGGGTTTCTATGTTTGCCATATGGGTTATTATGTAAGTAAAATCCGTCAGATCTTTTGGTTACCATAGTGGTCAAATTAGAGAAGTTTATTGGGTCAGTGATTCGGCCTATTGTTGTAGATTACTTTAGATACTGTAACCAATAAGATCCCGAACTGGTGACGGGGCACGTGTTGCACTGGACCGCCCTGGGGTAGAATTCGGGTATAAGAATATGTGATTTCGTCCCATCTGGAGTGATTCCGAGGTAACGCTCGAGATAAAAAATACGGATAGACAGAAGGTCTAAGTCCTAAGAAGCGGACAAATTTAAGAGTCCCACAAGGGGGCAAGAATTGAAGGTTCAAACGGTGGACAAAGTACTAACGAGGTCCTAAAGTGAACAAGAAGTTAAGGTCCAAAAGTGGACAATATTAAGATAAAAGAACTGGATAATTGTTACGTCCTAAAGTTGGACAGTTATTTGAGGTTGTTTATTAAGAATAAGTACTTAATCTCTAAGTGGATGAATGGGTGCTTAAAAAAACACGGATTTATTTTAGAAAGTTGTAGTAGGAGCCAAAATAGTTTTCGGTAAGCTATTGGTGTATATTAATATTGTGTTGTTGTAATCACTTACCTGTATTTTAAGAGAAAAACGTAATGGCCAATATTCCTGAAATATGTCTGTACATTTCAGCAGTTAATTTTATTTGACAGCGATTTGTTTATGTATTGATACTTGTTACTTAATCGTCAGTTTAAGTGGAATTCTGGTTTAGTGAATAAGTGTCAAAGCCGTGTACCTGAGATTAATGTGTGACTGAATATGTGTTGTTTCAGTTACCGTTGATGACCTTTATAACCAAGTTGAAGAACACGTCCATCCAGTTTTAACGCTGGTGACGTACCAGTAGGTTTCCCGTGGGGTGAACGCTTCGTTCATTGTGGGCAAGCGCACCCAAGGTGGATGAATAAGTGAATAAAGAATTTCCAACGCGTCAACGAACTATTTTCCGTTTTATTCCTCTCCTCGCAACGCAGCTTTCTAACATATATGTGGATATACTCTAAGAAAGATATTATATTTCTTCATCATTCCCATACCAAATGGTATAATTTCAATAATTTAGTTAAGGAAAGTTTATGTGCGATTAAATGGATTCTTTAGTATCACAGCAATTGAAAATAGCTTCTAAAATTAACATAGCAGTAAAATTTATTAAGACGTAACCCAATACCCGATATTGGTGTAATATGCACTGAAGAGTGTAGTTTGATCCAATGTGGAGAGCATTTTAATCACTGAAATGTCTGTTCTACACCGAGAGACCATCACTATATTTTCAGTGTCATGGATATGGTCAATTCATAAATAAAGTTTGAAGTAGTATGCCTCATGAGAGTTGCTCTTCACATGGTGTCTTGTTGCTGTTTATCCTTTCGCTAATCACCATCGCTTTGTTTGACGAATGCAACTGTCATTCCCAAATTATCTCATCCTGACAACAGGAATTTTTGAAACTCTAATTTACAAAAGTAAGTTCAAGGTGGAGTGCATATTTTTGTTGATTCTGTTAAGCCCTAAAATTACATGGTATAGAAGTTATTATGGTCTTGTTGATTTACCGTCGTGGCATCCATACGTATGTTATTGTTAGACAAAGTCGTGCAGGCCTTGGCTATTTTCAGTGTCGACACATTGTGACGATGTAAGGCTGCATAGCAACGTCTTCGGCGCATTGCCATATCAAAAGTTTGTGTTACTGTATTTATTATTTCGCATTGTAGTTCGTATTGCCGTAATACTGTAGCCTGTTTCTTACTTCAACATTTTCACAATTTACTTATTACACATGGTCACGTCAGAATCACGTCATGATTTATACATTGCGATAAGCCTCGTATCCAGTAATTTGGCCATGTATACGCCCTTTCGTGTGACTAATTTTATTGAGGTTGAGGCGGGTTTGCCATTATGGTCATGTGATTGCTTTATGTACTATACGACACGCTTCACTTATTCATGTAGTCTCAAGTTGCGTACTGGCGGCTTATGTTGTGAACTGTCCTTCATCTTCCCTGTCATTCTCTCACCTGATCCCTTTAAGACACGTATCGTATCCCTTCGTATCGATTCACCTATCCTCAAGAATCTCGACTCATGTTACAATCTGACAGGTCACGTCACCACATGTTGTACTGTATAGTGCCATGTCAAGAACGAAAAAGACCCAGGCCTGTGTTTACACAGCTTGCCTAGGATGGGGGGGTCTTCCTACACACTCTCGCTCTCCGTAATGCGCTCAGCTGGACTGTAGCGTCGCCTCGCCCCAAAGTGTGCTTTCTGGAATCCCTAATGAGACTTCTAGTGGCAACCGAAAAACGGTACCGTTGGGTATAATCCAGTTTCGCAAGTATCGACGGTTTATCTTTCGAGTGTTTCGTTGTAGCAGGTAGTCACATCACTGTGTGCTTCTATTCGCTCTGGATCACAGGGATGGATGTACCCCTCTCACTCTCCTCGCCTCCTCCTTCCTTTCCCTGGTTGCGTTAAGTTCAAACAACGACACGCTGAAGGGGCTTCGAATGATTTATAAGCAGAAGCTGCATCGACTTCTTTTGGTAGAATCATGACTTCCAGGCATGTTTGGTTTCCTCTATTAATGCGGTTGTTTTACATAAAGACTCCTGTGATTCGGTTGGAACTTAATAGTCTTGACCTTCCGTCCTCACTTATTGGCTCTGAGTTTTCCTTTTGGAGGGACAAAGGCTTCTTAGCAAAAGGTTACCTTGTGGTATCTTTTCCACTCTTAAGATTATTTAAGCTAGAACTGCCTTTGTCTACATGTAAACTGATTCAGTTGGATCTGCCTTTAATGCTGTGTTATCTTAAATATAAACTTTTTCATTGATCTGCCATTTTTAATAAGTTGCTTACGCTAAAATGCATACATTACGTCAATCGCTTCTTTCTAGGTAAATCTAAATCTATATCGCCACAAAAGGGTTCAGCACATTGAAAAAGATCATTATCCCTGCCTACCGAGTAGCATGCCCCGCAATCACATTAATATGACGTGAGAATGCCCCTACCTTGAGGCATACGAGCCAAAACCTCTCTTGACACTTCGCAAGAACGCTGTTCGTTGGTTGCTGCAGAGTGTGATTTACCCAAAGCCTTCTCATTGTTGGGACGATCAGGAGCAGTATCCCAAAAACTTCGAGAAAACGAAAAACAGAAGGCATCTAAATGTGTTTGAAAATCAAAACAGTGAAATCAATCTGATTGAAATAAACCGTAAACCAGTGTTGAGAGTCACGTGTCGGGTACCCGTTACACACTGGCTGTCATTTAGGTTACAATGACCCCACTCGGTCAGGTGCTGGCTACTCGCTAATCGCTTACAGTTCGCAATACTAAGCGACTTGGTTCAGTTATGTAATCTCCTTATACGACTTTGTGTCTGCATAGCCATTGGATCAATGATTCATTCGTTAGCTTTTCTCTCCTGTTCATAGTAGTTTTTTTCTCTACTCCGTTCTTCAAAAGAAAAGGCATGGTCTATGCAGTGTTAAGTATCGTGTAACAGCATTTATGTTTTCAAGATATTTTCATGTTCAAACCCTACCTAACGTTTTGATTTGCTATTCGAAATAGTTCGTGTTGCCACCGGCTCTGTATGTTTTTATGTGATTCTTCCTCTTCGTATTACTATTCTACTTCTTCTATTTCTACCTTGACTAAAAACGAAATTTATAGACATTCAACGAATTAACATGAAATCACATAATTTCCAACGACTATTCTGTCTGTCTGTCACAGTGATGGTTATGCAGTCTTCAACAAATATTTTCGTAATAAAATCTTAAGTATTGAATGGATTAATACTCATTTTATGAATAAAATAGCTTGCAGGCGGAAAAGTAATAACTCTAAACATGCCACCATCCGTCCCTAAATTGTAGATCGTACGTCATGACACTTTAGGTACGAGGGTCACGAGCGATCATGATTCTTCTACGCGATAAGCAGAAACAGAAGACTTGTGAGAAAACCATATTTACTTATTGTTATTTCCAAAATCATTGAAATAATATGCCATGTTTTTGATCAATTGTAGCATTTTACAAGTTACGATAATTGCTACCAGGCCTACTATCGCTAAGTAAAATGCCGCGAGGCTTATTCTCTCAAAGTAAACTGTCGTCTTTTCTAACGCAATGGCCAAAGAGGCGTTAAACTGTTGCTGGGCTCATCATCTGGAGGCCTTGAATTCAATAGTTCGACAAACATCCAAATTTATGGAATATAGTTCCTCGTCCAAAGCAGTGATGGCAGTTAATTGATCCGCACTAACAATTCTGCACCGGTGTTCAGGGCGAATAGTTCTCACCGGGCTAAAAGTTCTCACCGGCAGTCCAGCACGAATGTGATGTGGGCAGATAATTCCCCCGGGAGAATAGTTCTCCCTGAGTTTTGTAACATTAATTGGATTCGCCGTCTCCGGTTTTTCCAGTAGCATTAAAACTGAAGCATCCCATTAACGATTAACAGGGATTACTCGAATTACAATTGTGACCTTGAATGCTTCAGAGTAGTGTTGAAATTATGCCAAAATAGGATTAACCTTGAAATTAGTCGCCTTAAAAGTGGTCCCTACATTTTTTAGCAGAACTGCAAAACGGAGAATCTTGTTCATTGGGACCAGATCACATAAATTGCACAATTATCATACCTCATTATCTTACCTCATAACCATAAAAGATAAAAAACAGATGTGAATTCATAAAAATGTGTATCAAGGTATTCATCAGAAAATGACGTGTGTAATCTGGAAGTTGCAACCAGTTCATGGCACATTGTTTACTCAATGTATTAACAACCTAGCAAATGTTTACCCAGTTTATCCGTGCCAAAAGTTCTCACCCGTCAATCAGGGATTACGTCACGGTATAGGACTTATATAATGGAGGTGAAAACTTTTCGCCCAGGGAACTATCTGCCCGGAGCACCTGCTGAACAGCTCACGCTATTCGCAACAAATCGCGATTGCAAGATTTATTTCGGTTTTGCCCAGTCGTTGCGCAGCTTCGAAAGTTACATAACTTTACCGGAAGTATAAACTGAAAATAAAAATAAATATGAGCCGTTCAGTTTTCGGCTTATTTTTTGCCTTTAAATATGTTTTGTAGAACTCTGTTGAAGAGCAATGAGATCCTCAAATGAAGTTTAGTTAGTAAGGACCAATTATGAATTTTGGAAAGAAAAGAGCTTTGACAAAAAGGAAAATGTCGCCTGGACCTGAGACCGAGTAAGTGCTGTTTAGCTCCGAGTTAGCTCTTCCTTAATTTTGCTCCGTGTTTCTCACGGAAGCTACAAAGGCTTCCATCATTCGGGTAATAAGCGAATTCGTACTTACAAGTTTGCCGAAAAGATTTGGCGTTTCGACCGAAATAAATTGGGCTAAAGGCACAAAGAAATGATGGAAAACTGGCAATAATACATAAATCCATTTTATTAGAAACATATTCACAAGTGTCCTAAAAAGAGGCAGAATAACAAAAATAAAATAGTTTTTAACAGATCATATACTGGGTTTTTAAATTCAAAAATGCGCAGGTTCAATTTTTTAATTTTGCCAATTACAATGTGCTGTTCAATTTCATGTTTCTGTCCTTATATATTTTCGGTTTTAAATGGCACAGAGCCAAAATCAAGTGACCACAAATATAAATAAAGGAGGCATGTCTGTTATGTGCTGGCTGAGATAACTGACAAATGCAAAATTTGGTATAAATTTATACTGTACACCAGCAATAAGTAGCTTATAATTTTTTCTTTGCTTTTTGAAATATCGAATCAGAAGTTTCCGGTGTTTAATTTCGAAATTTATTCCAATTTTTTTGTGAAATTAAGCATGTTAACAAGCGCCAATTGTTTGCGGAAGATATCTGTATTACTTCTTTAAAAACACGCAACACAGAAGTTGTACATCACTGCCTTAGTTGCCAACCCTAATAAAGACGGGTGAGTAGTTTAATCTCGCACAATTTAACCACAGGTGTGCCTTTAAGCGTTCAAATGTGTGTAAGCGTTACGTGTCGAGGAATTGAAGCGGTGCCACGATCCTATAGTTCTGAATGGCCCTAGCTGGCCACGTTTAGCAGGGTTTCTTTATAGATGAGAGTAAACAGATTCGGCAGTCACTATTCTGTGCGAAGAAAGCAAGATTAAATTGAATGGTGCATAGAAATTGGTAAACTTGAAAATATGTTCACTATGGTTGAAAACCATAGTCCAGCGAATCCTTTATATCTTCATAGAATAGAAAGGTTCACAGGTTCGATAATTGCAATGATCACAGTTGTTAAATCTCCTGTCTATGGATCTTTAGGTGCGCGGTTTGGTGTACTGTATGTCAAATTAGCAGGGGTTTCCTTGAAAAGCACACTGATAAGAATCATGGGACGTCTTTTTCGAGTACAACTAAGCCCCCAAACTCATTATATCCTACATGTTAGGACTGGAAAATAAATCTGACTTAAAAAAAAAAAATTTTATTTAAATAGCTTTTCATGGTTTAAATCACCAGTGACGTCATAAAAAGAAGTAGAAGGTGATGGACGTAGGTGCTGTTCGTGTCGTTTTTCACAAAGGTTATGAATAATTTTGTTGAGTGTTATTTGACCAGTTTTAGACGACATGGATGGGGTGTACAGTATCCCGTTTGAGATGGAAAATCATTTCAGCGGGTGAACTTGAAAATCAATAATGATTTTTGCATGTCTGACCGTTCTGCGTTATTAGGCCCCAACCCTACAGGGTTGGGGGCCTATAGACTTGGGGTGTCTGTCTGTCCGTCCGTCTGTCTGTCCGTCATCGCTTTTTTGTACAAGCGATATCTCGAGAACGCAGAGGCCTAGAGACTTGATGTTGGGCCCATTTGAAAGATCTCGTGTTGTAGATGTGCCTTTTGGCCATTTTGGCCGAATTCGGTCACGTGATCTTGGCCAAATGGGCCAAAAAAACGCAAAAATCGACTTGTGTTTGTACAGGCGATATCTCGAGAACGCAGAGGCCTAGAGACTTGATGTTGGGCTCATTTGAAAGGTCTCGACTTGTAGATGTGCCTTTTGGTCATTTTGGCCAAATTTGATCACGTGATCTTGGCCAAATTGGCCAAAAACGCAAAAAATCGACGTGTGTTTGTACAGGCGATATCTCGAGAACGCAGAGGCCTAGATACTTGATGTTAGGCTCATTTGAAAGATCTCGTGTTGTAGATGTGCCTTTTGGCCGAATTCGGTCACGTGATCTTGGCCAAATTGGCCAAAAACGCAAAAATCGACTTGTGTTTGTACAAGCGATATCTCGAGCACGCAGAGGCCTAGAGACTTGATGTTGGGCTCATTTGAAAGGTCTCGACTTGTAGATGTGCCTTTTGGCCATTTTGGCCAAATTCCATCACGTGCTCTTGGCCAAATTGGCCAAAAACGCAAAAAATCGACTTGTGTTTGTACAGGCGATATCTCGAGAACGCAGAGGCCTAGAGACTTGATGTTTGGCTCATTTGAAAGACATTTTGGCCGAATTCGGTCACGTGATCTTGGCAAAATTGGCCAAAAACGCAAAAAATCGACTTGTGTTTGTACATGTGATATCTCGAGAACGCAGAGGCCTAGAGACTTGATGTTGGGCTCATTTGAAAGGTCTCGACTTATAGATGTGCCTTTAGGCCATTTTGCCCACGTGATCTGCTAAAGTTTGGGGGTAAAAAAAAGATTTTCCGCCAGCCAGTATCATTGCTTTTCAAAGTTTTGAGCAGAAGTAGGACATTTATTTTTCTTGGCCTAAACTGGCCAACAGACTTGATGTTGGGCTCATTTGAAAGGTCTCGACTTATAGATGTGCCTTTAGGCCATTTTGCCCAAATTCGGTCACGTGATCTGCTAAAGTTTGGGGGTAAAAAAAAGATTTTCCGCCAGCCAGTATCATTGTTTTTCAAAGTTTTGAGCAGAAGTAGGACATTTATTTTTCTTGGCCTAAACTGGCCAACAGGTTCAAAACCATAGACGACCCCTTACAATTTTGGGGGCGTTGGGGCCTGTTAGTGTTCACTGAATACTTGTACCTATCCTAGTTTGTGCCAGTCGTTGTCGGTACATGGATCCCATTCTTGGTGGGTATATTCAACAAGGAAAAGGGAGTTATGTGCAAATGCCTAAGTATGTTTTGTTTGTATGTTACTTTTGATGAAGCACAACTGATTTATTTGCCTTTTTTCCGAAACTTTGACAAAGTGTGACGTCCGACGCAAACCCTTTGAAATTTCATTGACAAGCAATGTTGCGATTTGGACTGTTTATATTTATGATTATATTTAGGATAGAACACTTGTCTTGTTTTCATTAATCGTTGCTGCTCCGAGTGGTTGAGAGCGTTGAGGTATTGGGAAGTAGTGAATTGCTTTCTACTGATATGCCTAGGCTCTTGTGCTGTGAGGAATACTGACGCTGCTCCCCCAGACGTATATCCACATCAAAAGGCCACCAGTAAACACACCCCCTCCCATCGTGTAGATGCTGCTGTCCCAGATATACATCCTTATGAAAAGGCCAGCAGTAAAAACACCCCATCCCATCGTGTAGGTGCTACTCACACAGATATATATCCATATCAAAAGTTCCATCCTGTAGATGCTGCTCCTCAATTGGATTGGAGAGCAAATTTTACAGACCTTTTTGGGAGCAGTGAAAAGTGTGCTGTTCCGCTGTCGTTGCAGTTCATTCCAGCTGGGTTTGCCATGTAACATTTCATGAACATTTCATGAACATTGCAGGATGTGGAATGAGGATCGTCCGGAACCGGAAAGTCCTTGTGGCGGCGCGGAAAGCGATGTCAAGGAAACTGTGAAGAGGTATGGCAGAATTAGTCCTGTTCTTAAAAAAATAGACACGTGGTGCAGAATTTTTAGAGCGTCACGCAGCGGCCGCTTTGGATCTTTAACGGTGTACGAATCCGTGACATTTGGGTCAGGGACATTTTTGCCAAGTGTCTGTGGTCAGAGTGTCGCCTGCTCAAATGTCTCTGGATGCCCTAATTTACGTGTCGTATTCTGTGAAAGACTGTGTAACCGGAAAGTTAGAAGAAAGGTAACGGGAGGTAAACATTTTTGCTGTCTGATATGAAAGCTCCATAAAAGCTTTAAACAGACATATCAGGCGTCGTGGAGACTGAGTTCAAGTCTTCATGCGTTATCTGGCTATTCGCTCTATGTGGTGGTATTCACACAAGTTAACTGTGCAGTTAACTTATTGCGTCAGCTGCTCCGTTAGGAACCAGAACATCTGAAAGTAAATGAATGGATTTAACGTGTTTAACAAAGAAAAATCTACCTGACATTGTTTGCGTGATACAGTGGAGTCAACCGATTTTCGCTTCTACTAGAACAATTAACTGCGCAGTTAACATTTGTGAATGCCGGGGCAGGGTGTGATTTGTTTGCTGTCATGTGCTTACCGGTCGTCTCTTCCCCTTAACATGAAAGAAAACAAGACCGATATATATATATGGGGTTCGTCCGAGGGCGCGTTTGCGCGTTTTTTTTACACAACGAAATCCGAAAATACGCACGCCTGACAGAAAAAAAACGCCTGAAAATCAGGGGCGCGCGTTTGCAGATCTTTAATTTGCTTTAATTATATGCTTCTTTTATAGATTTTCAAGTGATCGATTACCGCGTTGATCTTACCATACCATTCTGGATACAAAATGGTGTGCAAAATGACGCATCATTTTATCGAAGTTTTTTAATTTAAGAGAATTACGCATTGATCTTACTATCCCATCTGTTTACTTGCACAATAAACAGACTGTTATTTGGAAGTATTTTCCCTGTAACCATTTTTATATATATTTATATATATATTTATATATGAGCATACGCGCGGTGAATAGAAAATACGCATCAAAAAAGGAGGCGCGCGTTTTAAACGCGCCGCGAAGCGACCCTAGGACGAACCCTGATTATATATATATATATAATCAGCAATCAGCGATCAGTCAGTGACGTGTATTTTAGCCCAGGCGACCTTTGGCTATATGGGCTATACCCAGAGTTTGGGCTGTGGCGTCTGTTCGTCAGTAGGTGTAGTCGTCTGTCTCTCTGTAAACTTTCATTTTTTTGCTACTGCTCTCAGTTTCATGGGAGCGCACTAAAATTGTGTCGTAAAAAGTAGCAAAAGTATCTTTTCGGTATTTGATTTTTGGCGAAATTCTAAAATCGGCTAAATTTTGCCAAAAACATATTTTCGAGATGGCCGCGCTGATATACATGAAAAGAACTATTCACACAAAGGCATTGCAAGAAAGAAAGATTAAATTCAATTCTTGTTATTATTATTTCCTTTGAAATATATAACGATAATAAGACGAAAGAATAATATTATTATTGATATCAAAGTGTAAATGCCTTGTCGTGCGGTTCAAAGTTAAAACAAGTAAATAAATAAATTATAATAATAATTACAGCAATAATAATAATGATAATAATTACAGTGAGACACAGCACACACACCCTCCCCTCCTTTTCAGTCATGTGTCCAGTTGTTTTAAACTCAAGCTGTACTTATCCGTTGGTTGTACAATGAAATGACGGGGGTAGTCTCACAATTCTACCACGTTTCATGAAGCCAGATTACCTTGACAGACATATCAGGCGTCGTGGAGACTGAGTTCAAGTCTTCATGCGTTATCTGGCTATTCGCTCTATGTGGCGGTATTCACACAAGTTAACTGTGCAGTTAACTTATTGCGTCAGCTGCTCCGTTAGGAACCAGAACATCTGAAAGTAAATGAATGGATTTAACGTGTTTAACAAAGAAAAATCTACCTGACATTGTTTGCGTGATACAGTGGAGTCAACCGATTTTCGCTTCTACTAGAACAATTAACTGCGCAGTTAACATTTGTGAATGCCGGGGCAGGGTGTGATTTGTTTGCTGTCATGTGCTTACCGGTCGTCTCTTCCCCTTAACATGAAAGAAAACAAGACCGATATATATATATAGGGTTCGTCCGAGGGCGCGTTTGCGCGTTTTTTTTACACAACGAAATCCGAAAATACGCACGCCTGACAGAAAAAAAACGCCTGAAAATCAGGGGCGCGCGTTTGCAGATCTTTAATTTGCTTTAATTATATGCTTCTTTTATAGATTTTCAAGTGATCGATTACCGCGTTGATCTTACCATACCATTCTGGATACAAAATGGTGTGCAAAATGACGCATCATTTTATCGAAGTTTTTTAATTTAAGAGAATTACGCATTGATCTTACTATCCCATTTTGTTTACTTGCACAATAAACAGACTGTTATTTGGAAGTATTTTCCCTGTAACCATTTTTATATATATTTATATATATATTTATATATGAGCATACGCGCGGTGAATAGAAAATACGCATCAAAAAAGGAGGCGCGCGTTTTAAACGCGCCGCGAAGCGACCCTAGGACGAACCCTGATTATATATATATATATAATCAGCAATCAGCGATCAGTCAGTGACGTGTATTTTAGCCCAGGCGACCTTTGGCTATATGGGCTTTACCCAGAGTTTGGGCTGTGGCGTCTGTTCGTCAGTAGGTGTAGTCGTCTGTCTCTCTGTAAACTTTCATTTTTTTGCTACTGCTCTCAGTTTCATGGGAGCGCACTAAAATTGTGTCGTAAAAAGTAGCAAAAGTATCTTTTCGGTATTTGATTTTTGGCGAAATTCTAAAATCGGCTAAATTTTGCCAAAAACATATTTTCGAGATGGCCGCGCTGATATACATGAAAAGAACTATTCACACAAAGGCATTGCAAGAAAGAAAGATTAAATTCAATTCTTGTTATTATTGTTTCCTTTGAAATATATAACGATAATAAGACGAAAGAATAATATTATTATTGATATCAAAGTGTAAATGCCTTGTCGTGCGGTTCAAAGTTAAAACAAGTAAATAAATAAATTATAATAATAATTACAGCAATAATAATAATGATAATAATTACAGTGAGACACAGCACACACACCCTCCCCTGCTTTTCAGTCATGTGTCCAGTTGTTTTAAACTCAAGCTGTACTTATCCGTTGGTTGTACAATGAAATGACGGGGGTAGTCTCACAATTCTACCACGTTTCATGAAGCCAGATTACCTTGACAGACATATCAGGCGTCGTGGAGACTGAGTTCAAGTCTTCATGCGTTATCTGGCTATTCGCTCTATGTGGCCGTATTCACACAAGTTAACTGTGCAGTTAACTTATTGCGTCAGCTGCTCCGTTAGGAACCAGAACATCTGAAAGTGAATGAATGGATTTAACGTGTTTAACAAAGAAAAATCTACCTGACATTGTTTGCGTGATACAGTGGAGTCAACCGATTTTCGCTTCTAGTAGAACAGTTAACTGCGCAGTTAACATTTGTGAATACCGGGGCAGGGTGTGATTTGTTTGCTGTCATGTGCTTACCGGTTGTCTCTTCCCCTTAACATGAAAGAAAACAAGACTACCGAGAGCGAAATTATACATCATACATGGCTGGTGGTGCCCCGTCGGTGTAATCTGATAACGTGGGTAATTCATCTGACCTCCGACCAACCAGTGAAAAACACGAACAACTTATATATATATATATATATATATATATATATATATATATATATATATATATATATATATATATATATATATATATATATATATATATATATTTGGAAGGTGGGCAGGTGGGTGGTTGGTTTTGTGCTCAGCGATCAGTCAGAGTCGTGTATTTTAGCCCAGGCGACCTTTGGCTATATGGGCTATACCCAGAGTTTGGGCTGTGGCGTCTGTTCGTCCGTAGGTGTAGTCGTCTGTCTCTCTGTAAACTTTCATTTTTTTTGCTACTACTCTCAGTTTCATGGGAGCTCACTAAAATTGTGTCGTAAAAAGTAGCAAAAGTACCTTTTCGGTATTTGATTTTTGGCGAAATTCTAAAATCGGCTAAATTTTCGCCAAAATATATTTTCGAGATGGCCGCGCTGATATACATGAAAAGGACTATTCACACAAAGGCATTGCAAGAAAGAAAGATTCAATTCAATTCTTGTTATTATTATTTCCTTTGAAATATATAACGATAATAAGACGAAAGAATAATATTATTATTGATATCAAAGTGTAAATGCCTTGTCGTGCGGTTCAAAGTTAAAACAAGTAAATAAATAAATTATAATAATAATTACAGCAATAATAATAATGATAAAAATAACAGTAAGACACAGCACACACACCCTCCCCTCCTTTTCAGTCATGTGTCCAGTTGTTTTAAACTCAAGCTGCACTGATCCGCTTGTTGTACAATGAAGTGACGAGTGTAGTGTCACAATCCTAGCACGTTTCATGAAGCCAGATTACCTTGACAAATAAAAAAAAAAGACACGAACCACCAACAGTAGACAATGAGAACCGAGAGATGCATTTAAATGACGAGGACTTGGTTATCGGAGAAGTAACAGCCAGACTATTACGTGAGGAATTAGTTCGTTCTGCCGACTCGAAAGTTCTGCGTAGCCTGGGAGAAATGTCTCCTTGAGAGTCTTCCTTTCCAGACACACGATGTGACTCATCAACACGTCAAATGATCCGACGGCTTGGGTATTCATTCCCATATGTAGAAGACGACGAAATTCCAGTTATCACCCCCCCCCCCCCCTCCCGGTGTAACGTGGGGATATGGTTAGCAGTGTGTCCGTCTGACCACATGCATTACCGGCTTTATCTCCGGAACAACAGGTCGGATTGTTTTGAAATTTAACATCCAGATAGAGGACGTATTGAAGGTGTGAAAAGTCGTATTTTTGTTCGGATTCATGAAAAATTGTCAGAATGACAGTATTTTGAAATTTTGTAAAACTTAGCTTTTATGTCATTTTTTCGCGTAATGGGATGTCGTGTGCGGGTTATATCTCCGAAACTGTAATTCAAATTGTTTTGAAATTTCACACAAAAGTAAAACACATATTGTAGGTGTGCAGTGTCGTGTTTTTATTGGGATTCATGATGTAATAACAAAATTAAGGATTTTTTTGTCATTATTGAATAATCTCACACGCGGTTGGGGAACATATTGCAGGTGCGCTACATCGTATTTTTGTTGTGATTCATAAGAAATTGCCAAAATGACAGTATTTTGAAATTTGGTAAAACTTCGCGTTTTGGTATAATTTTGTTTCGGTAACTGAACGGGTCGTTCAGGCTCTGTTTCTTCAACATACAGAGGTTATCCTTGTGGTTTACTGCTTTGTAATTGTTCACACATTTTGTTTCATTGCAGTATTGTAAGCAATTAAAAGGAAATAACTTAATAAGTTTAGCGTTTACACCCTGGTCTCTGTGCTATCGGTCGGTGGTCGTTAATTAGTTACCGGGGGTTTCCGAAAAAAAGCCCAGGGCTTCTATTTGGAAACTGGCCAATTTCAGGCGCTCATTTAGAAACCAAATAGAAGCCCCGGGGCTTCTATCAGGAAAGAGTTTCCTAATTAGAGCCCCGGGGCTTCTATTTTTTTTAGATAATGAGGGGGGGGGGGGGGGGGACTGTCGATAAGTTTTTATTGAAAAAAGAAAATTTACCATCAATCTCTTATTAAAGCGATAAAAGGAAATCGGCACAAAAAATAACAAAACACACAAAAACAACACTATCTAAAAAAGTCTGGTAAAATGGGGGGGGGGGGCTGCCTTGTGCGAAGCACAGGATTAAGCAACGACGCAGAACGTGTCTAGGGGTTTGCCTCACATCAAAGGATTAAGTGCAGAGTGTCTGCATTGCTAGTAAACATAAGTTCTAAAAAGACTTGCAGGGAAGGAGGGGCAACATCACGCCGCCCGTTTCAGTACTCAGCCGGTTATATTTCCAGTAATACTCCGGAGTAAAGGTGGCAGTGGGGAGGGGGTGTGTGTTCGCCTTGTGCAATGCACAGGATTAAGCAACGATGCAGAACATGTCTAGGGATGCCATATCAAAGGATTAAGCGCACCGTGTCTGCATTGCGAGTAAAAACGAGTTTTAAAAAGACTTGCAGGGAAGGAGGGGGCTTTTATTAGGAAACGATTTTTTCAGGTCTTTATTTTAACTCCAAATAGAAGCCCCGGGGCTTCTATTGGGAAACAGTTTCCTAATAAGAGCCCCGGGGCTTTTATATGGGGGGAGCTTCTTTTCGGAAACTCCCGGTAGTTAGGTAGTTAGTTCGTAAACTGGATGCTATAACTCCTCCGATTTTTTACCGTTTCGCTCTCCTTGAGCAAAAATTATTCTTTTCTGATTCTCTATTCGGGTTGTGCTTGACGTTACGATTTTTAATTTTTGACGCTTTGGCGGCATTCAAAAATTTCAAAAATTTAGTCTTACATATAAGGAAAAAAATGTACAAAACATGTTTCTCGTCCTACAATTTTTGTCTAATTGTCTTATTGTCCCCAAACTTTATATATGTGATCAGCATGCCAGTGGGCATTTAGGTTGTGCTCGGTGTAAAGATCCTCCATGTTTGATTTTCCGCCATTTTGAATTTTTGGTGTTTTGATGATTTACTGAAGTATAGCTGAACTACATTAAACAAAGTTACATTTAATTTCTCATTGTGGGTTAGAGTATTATAGTATACTTTATTGTAACTAGACGTGTTTGACCATCAAATGCAGGTGTCCCACTGCGTATTATAACAAAAAAAAAAAAAACTAGACATGTTCACCATCGAGTCCGGTTGTACGGCCGGTTTATAACTAGTAGTTTCTACATTCAGTATGTAAAATTTGTAAGCATTACCTTGGGGGGGGGGGTCTAAAAACCTAACATCAAAACTAGAAAAGTTAGCATAGAGTACGTAAAATCCGCCATGGTATAAATCAGGGCTGGTAAAAATTTCGAAATTTTTAAAAATTTCATGAAATTTGAAATTTTTGAAATATTTCAGAAATATTGAAATTTTTGAAATCTTTCAAAGCACTTAGAAAAAACACACATTTCCAGGCTGTGCGTTATATCTGTTCGTTTAATTTAACAAATACCACCGTCAAAAATTCATAGACAGATAAAATTACTGAATCGCATACCGATTAAACATATAAATCGGTTGATGGCATAAAATTATGTAATTTTAACCGGATAATTGCATACCGCTTTATCGTAAAACCGAATAGAGGCAAAGCTTTTTCTCGGTCAAATCGGAAACAGCGCTTATTTGCAGAATTAGGAATGCGTATTCAAACAGTGCTAAATTTGAAGCAAACTCATTCACGGGCGTGGCTTGCTCCCTGTTTGTTTAGCTAACATATTTTCTGCTGTATTTTTGACCTATTGTGTACATATCGGACCTCTTTCCCCTGTGCCGTTAACAGTGAGCCCCCTTTCAGCAGTTGCTATAAACCCCTTGTCTCCCTCCCCACCCCTTAGAAGCACCCGCTCAGATACCCGCTGTAGATGTGTCAACGGTCCTGTAGGCCAGCAATTGCTAGCTTTGTTACTGAAAAGTCGCAGACTGCGCAGGATTTCTGTGGCTGTGTTGGTTACTGGTAGAGTTATACCAACGCAGTGTGTAAACGGGGTATCCAGACATCTCGCATCTGGACATGTCGCATCTGACAACTCGCATCTGGACATCTCGCATCTGGACATCTCGCATCCAAATGAAAAAGTGGACATCTCGCATCCGTGATTTTGGTCTGCTTTTAAGGGGGAACTTTAACAGTGTGTTTGGGGTAATTCAAGAGTTAGACTTAGATTTGTACTCAGTGAATGCCATAGTGAGTTGTTCAACGTTCGGTGCAGCGCGAATCCATATATGCTAATCCCTCGAAAGAGGCACTTAAAAGCATGAAGGATTTAATGAACGTGCGGCGGATCAGTATTAAAAATGAATCCACATCCACTAATCCCACTGATCTATTCAATTTTTAAAAATTTACCTTTGATGCACGGTTTGGAAGGGAAATGTGCACAGGTTCGAAAATGCGGCGGGTAAGATGGAGTCACGAATCCCCATCCCTTAAGGTAGGGATATAAAGGTAAGATATTGAAGTCCAAAATCAGGGGTTTTGCTATTGAATGGTAAAATTAGAATGGAAGTCATCGAAAGTATTCGGGGCAAACCTAAGCTTTGTCTCGATTGTTTCATATACACAAAGTACAGGGTCAAAATACACTAAATAAAATGATTACCACCTACCCCCACCCCCCCACCCCCACCGCCAAAACACAATGATAATTCAAGCAAAAAATCACGGATGCGAGATGTCCACTTTTTCATTTGGATGCGAGATGTCCAGATGCGAGATGTCCAGATGCGAGATGTCGCGGATTCGTAAACGGATAACTTCAGATGAATGTCCGTGGATAGGTACCCGTCAGTATTTGATATTCTTGATGTGCAACTTATTTCCTATTTAAAAATTTCAAAACATGTGAAATTTTTGAAATTTTTACAGTGAAATATTTCATGAAATATTTCAAGAAACTATTTCATTTGAAATATTTCATACCAGCCCTGGTATAAATTAATACTTTTATGGTAAATTAAAACTTTTATGGTAACGATTTCTTCAAATATTACTGGTACTTGCTGCTGAATTATCAAGATTCAGTGGGAGCTTCCGCACGTAACCAGGTACGTGAATGAAGGAGTAAAAATGCTAGCATAGTGTTTTTTATTAATCAGAGATACGAAAACAGAAGTAACTCTAGTCTGTGTAGAACGCTGGTCCGTTGTCCTTGGACAACTTGTAAAGAATTGTGTAGGGTCTGTGGAGAAGTAGTTTTGTTATGTAAAGTTTTGTCTACTTCGATAAAGGGTTCGGTGATAAAGAGTTGCTCAATGGTCGATGTGTAGTGTTGAGACTTTCAAAATATATTTTACGTTTCTGTGGATCGTTGGATATTCTGCGTAATCGATGAAAAATTGATATATCTTATGCAAATCTTTGCGTTCACTGCATGAATAATTTATGAGTTTTCTTTTGTGAGGTACAGGATTTTAAAGCCTGTTGTAACAAAAATAGCTACGATTTTTTTTTTCATCTGGGACTCCCGATTTTTTTGGCAGTTCGTGATGTTTTTTTTTTTTTTTTTTTTTTTGCCTGTTAAGTCGCTTTTAGTTTCAATGTCAGAGTTACTCAATGATTTTCTTTCCTTCCTTAGCCTTTGGCTTTTCTCTGTAATGATAGGTAAACGAGAAAAAAAAAATCGGTAGTGGGGGACTGTAAAGTGAAGACAAGCGCTCTAATAGCGAATTGTGATAATATACTCTTTCTGTGGCCCTTCGGGATGCTCTCACATTTGTGCATAATTGGAGCTAATGCAAGAATATTGCAAACAATGTCGTGCGGAAGCTGCCTCAAAATTGGTGGTTTTTAGTCCAGAATACGTTCGTTGGGTGGAAGGGGGGGGGGGGGGGGGGATGGAGGAGGTAGATAGTGACAGGTAGTGAGTTAGGAAGGAAGTGAGTTAATCAGATAGACAATTAATGAGTGGCTGAAAGTGGTCGAATGAAAGGTGCAAGTTTTTTTTTTTAACAGGAAGTCGCGCAATCTGAGTGAGAAGAAGCGTCGTGATCAGTTCAACATGCTGGTAAATGAGCTGTGCGCCATGGTCTCAAACAACCGGAAGATGGACAAGACGACAGTCATCAAGACCGCCATTCAGGTCATCGAAGCGAACAAAGGTGAGGCGCGGGGCTACATCTGCGGCGCGGGATGCGCGGAAATCCGGCGAGTCTGCTGTATAGATTGTATACCCATATGCGTCCGACAACATTGTTTTTGCAAATGATAACTTATGGCTCAACTTATTTGGGTGACTGGAACAACATTACTCAGGCAAGTTGAGTCAATCTGCTACTAAACGTTAAGAACTACTTCTCGTAGAGTGTATGGCAGGGGCCCGAAATAACACACCAATGTAATACATGTTAGTCTATGAACAGTCATCCAAAAAGTAGATCAACGTATCCCTGCTTCACCTACATTAACCCTCTTCCTCAGAATACTTCTCCTTCCGTTGTAACCGAATCCCTTATATATTACACAAGGATTTTCCATAGACACTTCTCAAATGCTCATTCAGACTTTAAATCCCAAAATTGCCAAAATATACCATTTTTCTTTTTTTTAAATGCTACTCTTACAATTTTAGCTAGCCCAAAAATTGTCAAGATGACGCCATTTTTAGAACTGTATTTTTTATACTGAGAAGAATCCAGTAAACGGGAAGAGATACATTGATATGGGCTTATTTTCTAACTGGTCACCCTAGACGTAGTGATATATATAGTGTACTTTATTATGTGGTTCCTTTTGGAAAATTAAGCCAAAATCAGGCAAATTGGTTAAAATTGAAAAAAAAAAAATAAAAACGCCAACAGAAACCTCTAACATTTATGAGTAGATTAAGGTGTAAATCTGTCGTTTGATCAGTGTGACAAGGTAGGATGGACCTGTCACCTGTCGTTGCTTCAGAGTGATTCAGACCTGGCCCCATTTTCAGACTCCGTTTGGTAGTCGTACTAATGTGAGTTGTCAAGTTAGTATGTTCTTGTTTTGTTTGAATATATAATAAATCAAGTAACAATTGGGGTGAGGCAAAACTGTCAAGTAAACTCAAACTTGCATTTTTCTGTTATCTATGTATTGTTGTAGCGGAATGAACACTGTTTTGGATAATGCTGCAGACATGTGCAAATTGCAAATTTCAATTACTGCTATCACTCAGGAATATGATACTCTTCCCCCAGGCTAGAGCAATCATTTCCTGTCACTTCTACCAGCAACAATAGACAGCTTGACAGTCACTTAGTAGAACTCTCTCTCTGTAACATGTAATAAAGGCTGGGAGATTATTGTTGTCACGAGTCTTCGAAAAGTGGAAAGGATTGCCCAATGACCTTTTAAGAAAGCAATCTGCTGCCGGAAGACACGTCTGGCAATTAGATTTACCTGTACATGAGCAATATCTGGTGTTTTTAGCCCAGGTGGCCATAGGCTGTACCCATCTTGTGGGTCCTGACGTCCGCCCGTCTGTAAACGTTTTTTTTTTTTTTTTTTTTTTGCTATTGCCCTTTCAGTTTTCGTCTGATCGCAATTCGCCAATTTTCGCCAGTTTGGCGAACCAATCACCAACTTTACGAGAAAAGCCTACTCTTCGTCCAAATTTTGATTAATTTGCTCAAAAGTTAGCATGAGTGTAGGGTCAGGGCTTAAAAAAGTACAAAGAGCCTATGTTTGAGTTTCGCCAGTTTGGGAAATAGACAAAATTTCGCAAAATTTTCGCCAAACAAATTTTTTAATACTGTTGTATTCTCTTTGATATTTTAAACACCAGTTCTCGCTTCACGAAGTTCCCGGGCTGGGGAGTGAAAGTCACGGCCACCACAACTTTTGTGTGGTGACGGTTGATAGATAACGTTATCACTCTAGTTTTACTGCTTTCAGCGATGGCGGATGAGCAGAAATCTCACGAAATCCACGAACACTGGAAACCCAGTTTTATGAGCAACAATGAGTTTGTTCACTTGATGTTAGAGGCAAGTTTATGAGTTATTAATACCAGACGTAAGTTTTTCCCCCCACCCCCACTCCCCAGGCCAAAAAATAAAAATAAACAAGGCAAAAAAGTATGGCATGTTCCTTTTATATCGCAACACATGAAGGCCTATTTTATACTGAACGTAAATTTTAAGTAATGCGATGCAGATACAAGTAAATTGTGCAGTGACGGCTTCCAATTGCCGCATGGGTGGTGCTTCTGTTTGCATTAGGGCGAGTTCAGTATGTCGGTTGTGGTTTATGGCAGGGATTTATATCGGGTAAGCTTTCACTGTTACAGGCGATCGATGGCTTTCTCATATCTGTGGCTGTGACGGGAAGGCTGCTGTACGTGTCAGAGAGCGTCACCGCCCTGCTTGGTCATCTGCCGGTATGCCCATGACACTCATTACTCCCCCGTCCCTCACTCCCCCGTCCCTCCTCCCTCTTTACCGTTCAGCGTGTGTCTCAATGCAACACAAAGTACCCAGCCCCATGAGCTATCCCTATAACAAATACTCTGCCCCATGATCTGTGCCCCATGAGCGGCACCTACACCTGGGTTCTGTTTTGTCAAGCGTCGTGCTGGTTTACTTGTAGGAAAGCCTCGTCGGCAAGTCGCTCATGGACTTCATCCACGTCAGTGACAGAGCGCGTGTGAATAGTGCCTTCGCCAAGCACCCGATGAGTCAACAGGGCTATGATTTCATCCACCCGCAGTTCAGTAAGTGGCAATTTCACACACCTGTATTTTTAGAAAGAGAAAGAAAGAATGTGACTTTTATTTTGTTGGATAAACATTATTTAAATACTGACTTTCCCACCCGAAAAAATAAATAAATAAAGAGAATAAATAAAATAACATTAAAAATAAATAAAACAAATAAAAATAAGCAAGGTTGACGGTTGCTGTGGCATGATTGACAGGTGACTACCACGTGCGGACATCCTTTCACATGCGGTGCGGCGGCGGGGGCAGCGCGGATGACGCGCCCCTCTATGAGCTCGTGGAGCTGCAGGGCACCTACAGGAAGTTCGACCCCGGTACGTCATATTGCCCCCTGCTTGAACGAAATAATTCCGAAAAGTGTGTGAACGTCATTGTGCTGCTTTCGAGATTGGGTGCGGGAGGGGGGGGGGGGTGGTGAGGGGTGACGTCATGGTGCTGCGTTTGAGATTGGGTGCGGGAGGGGGGGGGAGGGATGGTGAGGAATGACGTCATTGTGCTGCGTTTGAGATTGGGTGCGGGATTGAAATTATGACACTGCACCCCCTGTGACAGTGTAAAGTAGAACATATTTTGTTTTAATCCTAGTCGTTTCGTGTGAAAGTTGCCTGAATATTTTGTGTGCGTGTTAATTTGAAATGACATTATAACAATTTTTCAATGTACATCGCTTGGATATTTTTTGGCAAGTGTCTTACAGAGCACTATAGAAATGCAATTGAAAGTTCTTTTATTTATGACCGGATCAGGGCGGATACTTGTAAGGATTGTGGGAGGTAAGTATCCCCACAATCGCCCCTCTCCCCACTCCCGCCCTGCCATTTAAACGGAAACTGTCCCTGCACACCCCCTTCTTAAATTGAATTCGTCGGGTGGTGTGTCCGTAAAGCATGTAACTGCGTGACGCCGATTGTGTCATGGGTTGGGGGGAGGGGGGGGGCGCGGGGCGGGTGTGAGGCTGTATTGACACACGACATGTAGATCGCTGTGTCTTCACCTTCATGCGTGCAGAGACGGCGGGCATAGCTGACGTCATGTGCGACATGTGTTTGTGCTGTACTGTACGCCTGAGTAGCTCGCGGATCATTCGTGAGCTTCCCGCCATGGACGACGTCTGCAAGGAGTTTACGTCACGGCACAATCTCGAGTGGAAGTTCCTCTTCTTGGATCACCGGTATGTGCTTGTTTGGAAGTCTTTGGCTGGGTGACAGTTTTGGCTTCTGCCCAATGACAATCACCTGTCCGTGCTATGTGGCAACTTGTGAAGTTATCATACCGTATTTTTGTAAGCCCAGCTAAGTGAGTCAGCGAATCTACAGATTCGCTGAAATTTTCAGCGAATCTATAGATTCGCTGAAAATTTCAGCGAATCTGTAGATTCGCTGACTCACTTAGCGATTCTGTAGATTCGCTGAAAATTTGGATATATATATGTTACAGCGAATCTGTAAAACCAGCGAATCTATAGATTCGCTGAAAATTTCAGCGAATCTGTAGATTCGCTGACTCACTTAGCGAATCTGTAGATTCGCTGAAAATTTTCAGCGAATCTGCAGATTCGCTGATTTTTCACCTAAAACATTATACAGATTCGCTGAAATTGCCTGATCGGCCATCTTTACCGACAAGATCACTTGTTTTTGCTAATATTTGATATTTAATTGCTCTTGAGTGATTACGTTAGCCCAGATGTATTTTACACACCTTTTTCTTGGGTTGTGTGTAGGGAATGTATTAAATCGAGCTTTATTATCTATTTCCATTGCTATTAACTCATTTCATGTAGCTGAGGGTTTTTGGTAATTTGATGAAAATGGAGCAATTTATATGCTTTCATATCGGAATAAAGTTTCTATTTGTCGAAATCCTGGTCCTTTCAGTTTCTGTTAAATTAAACTATTAGTATGCGGAGCATCGAAAATTAACACTGATTGGATAAGCGTACCGTAATTCAATTGCAATTTATATCACCCGAAAGTGAAGAGATTTTTGTGTTGCACTCAGAGAAAAATCATTGCAATTTGGCCAATAGCAATTTGAGTGATACGCAGAAGGGGAGTAATGATTGCAGTTTATTTAGAAACAATAGTATTAAGATTTGCTGTGGTCACTTTTATGAAAACGATAACACAAAGAGGGAAACTTAATTTAAAATTTTGTGAATATTGATAGCAAATATTTTCGAACGCTTTCCAATATTGTTTTTCATTTGAGACTAGAAATTCGCATTTCAGCAATGCGTTTTAAAGCTAGTTAAATAAAAATATGTGTAATTTTAAATGTTCCGATTGCAATATATCCTATTCCCAAAAAACAAGAAACTTAATTTCAGCATTTGTGAATATTGATAGCAAATATTTTCGAACGCTTTCCAATATTGTTTTTCATTTGAGACTATAATTCGCATATCAACAATGCATTTTAAAGCTAGTTAAATAAAAATATGTGTAATTTTAAAAATTCCGATTGCAATATATCCTATTCCCGAAAAACAAGAAGAAGGTGTGTAAAACACCTCTGGAGTAAAGAAGTCACATAAAAGCAATTGAATTTCAAATATCACCAAACATAAGTAATCCTATCGGTAAAAATGACTCGTCAGGCAATTTCAGCGAATCTGTATAATTTTAAAGGTGAAAAACCAGCGAATCTGAAGATTCGCTGAAAATTTTCAGCGAATCTACAGAATCGCTAAGTGAGTCAGCGAATCTACAGATTCGCTGAAATTTTCAGCGAATCTATAGATTCGCTGGTTTTACAGATTCGCTGTAACACACACACACACACACACACACACACATATATATATATATATATATATATATATATATATATATATATATATATATATAGAGCAGGTTCGTTCAGCAGTAAAATGCAGCAAAATCTTCTGATTGAATGAAGAAGTAAATGTAAATGGGGGCTACAGGTTTGGATGTTGTCCATCTGTCCATCCGTCTGTCTGTCCGTCCGTCCACCGCCGGCTGTTCTTCCCACTGTGAATATAGATGACCTGTCATAGTGGGTAGGTGTCCGTTATTTTTATTTTGACCTTGACCTAATTTCAAGGTCACAATGACCGATGGCCTATGTGATATTAAGGCACTGGTATGAGGCCAGTGTGCTGTTTCGTGCGCAGGCTTCTCAATTCTGTAATAAGTATACCGATTTACAGGGGGCCGCCGGTGATTGGCTACCTGCCATTCGAAGTTCTCGGTACTTCCGGCTACGATTACGTGCATCCAGATGACTTGGAAAAACTGGCCAGAAACCACGAGCAGCGTAAGTTGTTTATCACTGGATATGAGTGAAGAAAGTTCATATTTTGGTTTGTTTATTTAGGAAAAGAAATAGATGATTCCTGGCTTGAGCGGTGTGTTTACATTTTGACAATGTTACATTTTGCGTTGGAGGTGATGTTGCTTAAGTTATTAAAGTAATATTTTATTAAAAAAATAAATACGCGGCACAGGAACAAAATAGGCAAATTTTTTTGTGGTTTTGCAAAAATTTGGCTGGAGATCCGGGATTTAACATTAAATCTGTGCTTGATACTGCAGTGATGCAATCCGGGGAGGGCAAGTCTTGCTGCTACCGCTTCATGACGAAGGGCCAGCAGTGGATATGGCTCCAGTCCCGCTACTACATCACCTACCATCAGTGGAACTCCAAGCCCGAGTTCGTGGTGTGCACCAACACCGTTGTCAGGTAAAAGCATAACAAACAACAACAACAACAACAACAAACAGCAACATTAATAAATAAGTGAATCGGCAAGCCTGTCTACAGATTTGCCTGGGCGATAAACGAAATGCATGGTGTCATTCGCACAGTCACATCTATGACGAATGTAACCAAATTGTTTGGTTCTGGTTTTTTCTCGGTTGGAGTATCCGAAAAATAATTCCCTCCCACCCCACAACATGCCCCATCTTGGATTTTCATTGTTCTTTTTAATGTTAACAGCGTAGTTGGGAAACCACTGGAGTGGTGTGGCCCGTATCAAGCGTGTGGAAATCCAGCGCATGACTCATTTGCGAAGAATTCAGTGGTTTTGTCATAATTCTAAAACCGGAACGATTTTGGCGTTTTTAGCCTAAGATTATAGTCTATAAGCCCGTCTGTTTTGCTGAATGTAGTTACTTAGACGTCAGGGCCGAGCTACAGAAAGACAACAGCAACGAGGCGGTCCCGCGCCAGACAGCTGAAAGCAGCAGCGGCTCGAGGATGGCAGCTGTTCCGGAACATGCCGAGAGCCCGTCGGGAGACACGAGCTGGGAGCCAACGTCCACGACTTGGCCGGCTGATCCTGGCACCCCGACGAGCACCGAAAAAATGCCCACCAGGCGTAGGTTTTTTCGGGTTTTTTTTTAACAAGAAGGTTCATCATTTATTCCCCGCAGGGAATATATATGCGATTGACCGCGTGTCGGTCTCTCGGTCTGTCGGTCGGTCTGTCATCAAGAGCTTGTTAACACGATAACTTAAAAACTCCTGCAAGGATCTTAATGAATTTTGTATGTTGCTTCTGTGGGAACAAACACAGATCGGTATTGTAAATGAGCCAGGATCGTCGAAGGAAAATGGACCAGCTGGACTTGGAAAATTTCAGCTCTTGATTACTATTGATGGGGGACCTGTGGGGAATATGTGGGCTATTCACACTGCTCTAGTTCATTTTTGCCACGCGCTTTTTGTTGGATGATTAATGACACTTCCGTACAACATGGAAAAAAAATAATCAAATCATTTGAAAAAAATCCTTTTTCAAATAGTGCGGGTGTACTTTTAGAAGTTTAAGTGGCATGGTGATAATAACCCCAAATTCATATTAAAGAGGAGAAAAGCCATTTCCTGAATATAAGGCGCTATGTATATATGGTAGTGGAAAGCCATCCTTGCAAGCACTTGATCCAGTGATTTCATCCGCGACATCTCGTCGAAAAGAAGCATATGTGTATTCAGGGAAAAGGTAGCCCCCTCCCCCCCTCTCTCATTTAGGACGTTTGCATCGTAATTTGAGAGAGATTTGAAGATTATTAAACACTGACCAGAAAAAAGGCCGATACATTATCGTCAGCTTCGATTTGTGGCAGTGTTCCTGGTCTTGTTGATGAGTGGCAGTGTCCCTGGTCTTGTTGATGAGTGGCAGTCTCCCTGGTCTTGTTGATGAGTGGCAATCCTCCCTGGTCTTGTTGATTAGTGGCAATGTCCCTGGCCTTGTTGATTAGTGGCAATGTCCCTGGCCTTGTTGATTAGGGACAATGTCCCTGGTCTTGTAGATTAGTGGCAATCCTCCCTGGTCTTGTTGATTAGTGGCAATGTCCCTGGTCTTGTTGATTAGTGACAATGTCCCTGGTCTTGTTGATTAGTGACAATGTCCCTGGTCTTGTTGAATAGTGACAATGTCCCTGGTCTTGTTGATTAGTGACAATATCCCTGGTCTTGTTGAATAGTGGCAATGTCCCTGGTCTTGTTGATTAGTGACAATGTCCCTGGTCTTGTTGATTAGTGACAATGTCTTGTTGATTGTCCATTCCGTCCTGACACTTGACAATCAAAGCCGAATTCGTATAAGAAATGATTATGCCTGCTGTGTTATCTGACTCCCAAAAAATAATGCAATTTTCAACTGGTATTTGCTGAATAAAGATGTAGTTTATGTGATGACTCTCACCAAGTTTTTTTCTCAAATGCAAAAATCAGGCTTCTCATATACAGGTTTTTTGGGTTTTTTTTTTGGTAGATGATTTTTCAAGCGGCAAGGTCATGTATTTTGTAATAAGATTGTTTACCATTTCGCCTAATCCTGCACCTTATCCCCTCATCACATTATCCAGCCCCTTATCGCGCATCTCATCACCTTATCGGGCACCTTATCACTTAATCGTGCCCCTTATCATCTTATCCTGCCCCTTATCACCTTATCCGTCACCTTATCACCTTATCTTGCTCCTTATCACCTTATCCTGCCACTTATCCCCTTATCCTGCACCTTATCGAGCACCGTATCCTGTACCTTATCCTGCAGTTTAACCTTATCACCTTATCTTGCACTTCATGTTATTAAAAAAAATGAAATAATTATTTGCTCCTTGTTGTGGTTTTATGAAACAAAAAGAAATCTGTATGATTAATTTTATTTCAAGAGGAGTGCACAGATCAGCAGCCGTGCCCATCCACCTCGGGCATACAAGACTCGTGCGTGAAGTCATCCAAGCGTGACCTGGATCGCATGCGCAGTGAGGACAACACTCCGAGCATGCGCACTTTGGAGGCACTGAGGAAAGAAATCATGGTGAAAAGAGGAACAGTCACGGGGCAAAAGCTGCTAAAAAATGTCATGGCCAAAAAGCTGCAGGTAAACAAGTCATAGAAATAAACATTCGCTTTATTCGTGGGGCCTGTGAATATTAAAAACAACAAATGAAGCAGTTTAAAATTCCCGCAAAGAATACATATGTTGATGTTCCTGCTTTTTGTGATCGCATGAAATCCTTGATTTGACCATTTCGTGAATTATAGCGTTTTATTGAAGATTAAGAGGGTAATTGAAGAGGATAATCCGCCAACATTGCGGTTTGCGTTGTGGGAAAAACACTTTCACACCGTTTGCATAGGAGTAGGGACATTTGGGCACTTTGCCAATGCGACCCCTTGCCATCTCGGCCGTTTTGGACATATCCTGGGACAATTCGGCACTTTGTCAACTCGACCCCTTGACATCTCGGCTGTTTTGGACTTCGTCTGGGACCATTCGGCACTTTGCCAACTCGGCCCCTTGCTATTTCGGCCGTTCTGGACATCTCCTTGGAGCTTCCGGCACTTTGTCATCTCGGCCGTTTTGGACATTTTCTGAGGCAATTGGGCGCTTTGTTACCTCGGCCCCTTGCCATCTCGGCCGTTTTAGACATCGTCTGGGACCATTCGGCACTTTGCCAACTTGGCCCCTTGCTATTTCGGCCGTTTTGGACATCTCTTTGGACCTTTCGGCATTTTGCCAACTCGGCCGCTTGCCCTCTCGGCCGTTTTGGGCATCTCCTGGGACACTTGGGTTTTCGACACAAGTTTGCAGAAAATATTGCTCTGTGAAAACATATGTGATGCAGATGTGCACCGTTTAATTATTTTTCTCCGTCGAGACTTGGGAGTGGACTTCATAAGCCCTAAGGAGCAGTTTAAAAGTTTGCAAAAATATCAGGAAATGTTTCAGTCTTTTGCAGTGATTCCGCTACGTTTAAAGCTCTAATGACCTCAACAACTTCAATTTCATTTAATTCTTTTGTTTTATATATCTAAATTAAATGTGTTATCTGTGCACAGTCAATACATTCTAGACCGGCTAAGGCACGTTGGGATCAATAACTAGACTTAATTCAGTTGCGCGTTCTGGTGTGCGTTTTAGTCTACGTTTTAGTATACGCTTCCTTAGCATCATGAAGTGAATGCAACTATCCCAACCTGGATCTGCACGTACTTTTCCATAGTTAAACCCGAAGAAAAGGAAAAAATCGATGGTGTCATTTAATCAACTGATATATCAATTTCTCAGATGCAGAAAGAAAAAACACTGTCAGGATACAGCCAGCAACGTGTGATCGCCAGCCAGCAACCACATCCTGCCAACAAGCAGTCCAGTGACAGCAGCCAGCAGCCAGAGGTCAGCAGCCAGCAGTTACAGTTTGACAGTCATCAGCCACAGTTCGGTGACCAACAGCAGTCACAGGTTAACAACCAGCAGTCACACTTTCCGGATCAGCAGTCACAGATTTCCAGCCAGCAGTCACATTTTTTAGATCAGCAGTCACAGATTACCAGCCAGCAGTCACACTTTTCAGATCAGCAGTCACAGGTTACCAACCAACAACCGCATTTTGCAGATCAGCAGTCACAGGTTACCAGCCAGCAGTCACATTTTGCAGATCAACAGTCACATTTTGCAGACCAGCAGTCACAGTTTACAGAGCAACAATCACAGTTTACAGGCCAGCAGTCACAATTTGCGGATCAGCAATCACACATTGTGAGCCAGCATTTTAAGGTGGCTCTGGAGCAATCGATCGTTGCTAGTCCGGAGCCACACGTCACAGAGCGGCAGTCAGCTGTCGGGCAGTCCGTACGTCACTCCGCCGGGCAGTCCGTACATCAGCCCGCCGGGCAGTCCGTACATCAGCCCGCCGGGCAGTCCGTACATCAGCCCGCCGGGCAGTCCGTACATCAGTCCGCCGGGCAGTCCGTACATCAGCCCGCCGGGCAGTCCGTACATCAGTCCGCCGGGCAGTCCGTACATCAGCCCGCTGAGCAATCTCTACAGCAGCTGAATCAGCAGCAAACTGTTCAAATTAAAATGGAGGGGACAGCAGCACCGCATCAGATGATGCCTCAGGTATGGATGAAATGGGCGAGGGGAGAGAGGGGAGGGGAGGTGAACGCTGTTTTAATGTTTTGATATATATCAGAGTTGTTTGTCATGACTGTTCTCGTCCATTTATCCTGCTAATCAAATAAAGAAAGCTGATTATTTAATGAATTCAAAGCCTTATCAAATGCGTGAACACGTGTGGACATATGCGATGATAGACAGCGTTAATTTGTCTTCTATGAGTCATCAATTTAACATGGAGCGGCGTGTCGTAGGCTTAATGGAATGGGCAGTTCTCACGCTTGGCAGACTGATTGATTGATTGATTGATTGATTGATTTGACTCCTCAGACTGGCGCCGCCGCGTACAGGTTCGACGCGCTGATGGGCTCCGTGTCGTCCAAGTGTCAGTCCCCGGACATTGTCGTGTCGTTCCCGTCACTAGTCGCGACGTCATCGGCCTCGGACACCATGATGTCCTCCCAGGTAAGCCGTAAAAACATTCATGCTTCTCCTTTTTATGTAGCTCGATTGTTTCTTTGTTGCTTTTGGGTTATTTTTTTGCAGCTTTTGAGTTATTTTTTTGTAGCTTTTGGGTTATTTCGCTGTAAATTTAGGGTTATTTCGTTGTATCTTTTGAACCTGAGATTTTAATGTCACCTGGGAAAATTCACCTCGGCAGACCTGTTCTTTTTGTTGCAGTCGCCTGTTCAAATAAACTCCATCCAACAGCATTTACAGCTGCAGCTGCTTGAGAAGTACAGACAGCTGCAAACAGCTTTGATCAAGCAGCAGCAGGAGTTGCACCGCATCTCAGAGCAGCTGCTGTTGACCTCACAATTCCCGTCACCCGGATCGCTACAGAATCGAGGTAACTCCCCCCCCCCCCCCCGCAAGGCAAAATCAACAGGAGAAACGAAATTGGAAACAAAATCTTTTGTTTTTTTTTCTCTCAAAGTGTGTTTTTTGAGAGTCTTTTAATAAGACCGTGTTTATTCTGTAATATTTGGTCGACTCCGCTTTCCACCCTGGTGTATAGAATATGATTTACTTGGCGTAGAAAGACGGTGTGGCACGTTGTGTTTATATTTCAGCACAGTAGCGTGATTCCTTGTTTCCACCTTTTACAAAACAAACGCAGCAACAATATTAATTGAAATTTTACAATAAAGGCTCTCTACAGCTTTTAGACAGTTATAACAAAAACATTGAGCAGAATATTAAAGGTACTTAATACGGTAAATTGTAGAAAGCGTTAGGTTAATTGACTGGTGTTTTTTTGTGACAGATTTGTCCTCGGTGTTGAAGCCGAGTTTGGACATGGATACTTCACTAGCCTGCCTACCGCTCCTGGGCCAATACCAAGCGTTGCCTAGCAGCTCTTCGTCGTCACACCTGCTGCTGCAGCCGCCCTGCACGTCCTCACAGCAGCAGCAGCAGCTGCCCGTGTCCTCGCAGCCGTTCAGCCAGCCGTCGTCACTAGCGCACTCGCTGTCACTGACGTCCCTGGATGTGATGGACCTCCAGGGCAGTCCGATGAGCATGATGTTCGCCCAGGACCCGCTCATCCCATGCCCGGAGCCGCCCGCCGGGCAGGACTCGCTGCTGCCCAGTCCCGATGATGCCTTCACTGGCGCCGATAGCCAGCCTCTCGCACAGCTACCCTTCGATGCGGCGCATTCCCCCGATTCGCCTTCGGATCTTTTCGGGACTCAGTCGTGAAGCGCCAAGCGTGGCTGTTTACTGGCTTTGTTTTGGTGGGAGTAGCCTCCCCGGGCAGTGTTTAGTATTGTGAATCGGGTTAGTGACTGCCACCCACTTGTGAAATTGTGACGTCATCCACGTTGGCATTGTAACGTCACCCATGTGTGGCAATGTGATTGCCAACCACGTGTGACATTGTAATGTCATCCACGTGTAGGATCGTGACGTCATCCACGTTGGCA
>OX457025.1:92498230-92720730 GCA_949752745.1 Protula sp. h YS-2021 | reverse complement strand
GTTAGTTAGTTAGTTAGTTAGTTAGTTAGTTGTTTATTTAGTAAACTTTGGTTCAAAATGCATCTCCTCCTACAATTTTTATCCGATGTCATTTATTTTTGGTGTGAGGCATCCCTGAGGGGTCATGCATACGGCTTGTGCTTTTCTAGTCGATCGGGTGATTTTTGAATTTTTGGCGAATTTTTAAAGAAAAAATTTTAAAATGTATCTCCTCCTACATTTTTGACCCGATGTCATTTATTTTTGGTATGAGGCACCCCTTAAGGGTCGTGCATACGGCTTGTGCTTTTTTAGTCGATCGCGCAATTTTTTTATTTTTGGGGAATTTTTAAAGCAAAAATTTTGAAAATAATTCAAAATGCATCTACTCCTACAATTTTGATTCGATGTCATTTATTTTTGGTGTGAGGCATCCCTAAGGAGTCGTGCATACGGCTTGTGCTTTTTTAGTCGATCGGGTGATTTTTGAATTTTAGGGGAATTTTTAAAGAAAAAAATTTAAAATGTGTCTCCTCCTACATTTTTGACCCGATGTGATTTATTTTTGGTATGAGGCACCCCTAAAGTGTCGTGCATACGGCTTGTGCTTTTCTAGTCGATCGGGTGATTTTTTAATTTTTGGGGAATTTTTGAAGAAAAAAATTTAAAATGTATCTCGTCCTACATTTTTGATCCGATGTCTTTTTTTTCAGCCCAGTTGGCTTTTTAGCCAACAGGGCTATACAGATGGGGGCAAGTGTCGTCCGTCCGTCTGTCCGTCCGTCCGTCCGTCCCGCGACCGTTAAAAGTGGAGTAACTTTTTTATTTTTTATCCGATTCTTACCAAATTTTAAACACGAGTTCCTAACCCTTTACTGCATTAGGAAATATTTTTATTTTTGCGGTTTAAACCATTTTTGGCGATTTTATTGCCAATTTGGGCAAAATACGAAAAAACCTATCTAGTCCCCCATTTTTCATCGGAAGATTCCGAAATTTTTTATGAAGAAACTAGGACTAAGGGGTAAAAAAAGTACTTTTTTCGATTTTTGAATTTCGCCTTATTTTTGAATCTACTGAACTTCGAAGTTTGCAACTTCTAAAAATTGGCAAATTTCCAATTTTTTTTTCTTAACAAAGTAGTTAAAGTGGAATATCTTTTTTATTTTTCATCCGATTCGTACCAAATTTTAACCGCGAGTTTTTAACGTTCTACTGCATTAGGAATATTTTTTTATTTATTGGTTTAAACCATTTTTAGCGATTTTATTGCCAATTTGGGCAAAATCCGAAAAAATCTATCTAGTCCCTCATTTTTCATCGGAAGATTCCGAAATTTTTTATGAAGAAACTAGAACTAAGGGGTGAAAAAGGACATTTTCCGATTTTTGAATTTCGCCTTATTTTTGAATCTACTGAGCTTCGAAGTTTGCAGCTTTTAAAAAATTGGAAATTTCCATTTTTCTTCTTAAAAAAGCAAAGTTTCAATTTGCAGAGGGGCACAATATGTTACATGCAAGTACTTCTGGTTGGACTTTTCAGTAATTTTGTTGTCAGTGGGTCATTTCTATGATATTTTCAAGTGGGCGATAATAGGGAACATTGGGCGATAAAGCAAGAAAGTTGTAATTTTCGCTTTAAAAGTGCAGGGATCAATTCTATGTCCCGAAAATATGATAAATATGATATTTTTCGGATGGGCGATAATAGGGAATATTGGTCGATACTGCAAGAAAGTTGTAATTTTCGCTTTAAATGTGCAGGAAACAATTCTAGGACCCGAAAATATGATAAATATAATATTTTTCGGGTGGGCGACAATAGGGAACATTGGGCGATAATGTAAGAAAGCTGTAATTTTCGCTTTAAAAGTGCAGGAATCAATTCTATGACCCGAAAATATGATAAATGTGATACTTTCCGGGTGGGCGATAATAGGGAACATTGCGCGATAATGCAAGAAAGTTGTAATTTTCGCTTTAAATGTGCAGGGATCAATTCTATGACCCGAAAATATGATAAATATAATATTTTTCGGGTAGGCGATAATAGGGAATATTGGGCGATAATGTAAGAAAATTGTAATTTTCGCTTTAAAAGTGCAGGAATCAATTCTATGTCCCGAAAATATGATAAATATAATATTTTTCTAGTGGGCGATAATAGGGAACATTGGGCGATAATGCAAGAAAGTTGTAATTTTCGCTTTAAAAGTGCAGGAATAAATTCTATGACCCGAAAATATGATAAATACGATATTTTTCGTGTAGGCGATAATAGGGAACATTGGGCGATAATGCAAAAAAGTTGTAATTTTCGCTTTAAAAGTGCAGGAATCAATTCTGTGGTCCGAAAATATGATAAATGTGATATTTTTCGGGTGGGCGATATCAGGGAATATTGGGCGAAAAAGCAAGAAAATTGTAATTTTCACTTTAAAAGTGCAGGAAACAATTCTCGGACCCGAAAATATGATAAATATAATATTTTTCGGGTGGGCAATAATAGGGAACATTGGGCGATAATGCAAGAAAGTTGTAATTTTCGCTTTTAAAGTGCAGGAATCAATTCTATGAACCGAAAATATGATAAATGTGATATTTTTCAGGTGGGCGATAATAGGGAATATTGGGCGATAATGTAAGAAGATTGTAATTTTCGCTTTAAAAGTGCAAGAATATATTCTGTGACCCGAAAATATGATAAATATGATATTTTTCGGGTGGGCGATAATAGGAAATATTGGGCGATACTGCAAGAAAGTTGTAATTTTCGCTTTAAAAGTGCAGGAAACAATTCTAGGACCAGAAAATATGATAAATATAATATTTTTCGGGTGGGCGATAATAGGGAACATTGGGCGATAATGTAAGAAAGCTGTAATTTTCGCTTTAAAATTGCAGGAATCAATTCTATGACCCGAAAATATGATAAATGTGATATTTTTCCTGTGGGCGGTAATAGGAAACATTGGGCGATAATGCAAGAAAGTTGTAATTTTCGCTTTAAAAGTGCAGGAATCAATTCTGTGACCCGAAAATATGATAAATGTGATATTTTTCGTGTTGGCGATAATAGGGAACATTGGGCGATAATGCAAGAAAGTTGTAATTTTCGCTTTAAAAGTGCAGGGATCAATTCTATGACCCGAAAATATGATAAATGTGATATTTTTCGGGTAGGCGATAATAGGGAATATTGGGCGATAATGTAAGAAAGTTGTAATTATCGCTTTAAAAGTGCAGGAATAAATTCTGTCCCGAAAATATGATAAATATAATATTTTTCTTGTGGGCGATAATAGGGAATATTGGGCGATAATGAAAGAAAGCTGTAATTTTCGCTTTAAAATTGCAGGAATCAATTCTATGACCCGAAAATATGATAAATGTGATATTTTTCCTGTGGGCGATAATAGGAAACATTGGGCGATAATGCAAGAAAGTTGTAATTTTCGCTTTAAAAGTGCAGGAATCAATTCTGTGACCCGAAAATATGATAAATGTGATATTTTTCGTGTGGGAGATAATAGGGAGCATTGTGCGATAATGCAAGAAAGTTGTAATTTTCGCTTTAAAAGTGCAAGGATCAATTCTATGACCCGAAAATATGATAAATTTGATATTTTTCGGGTAGGCGATAATAGGGAATATTGGGCGATAATGTAAGAAACTTGTAATTTTCGCTTTAAAAGTGCAGGAATCAATTCTATGTCCCGAAAATATGATAAACATAACATTTTTCTTGTGGGCGATAATAGGGAACATTGGGCGATAATGCAAGAAAGTTGTAATTTTCGCTTTAAAAGTGCAGGAATCAATTCTGTGACCCGAAAATATGATAAATGTGATATTTTTCGTGTGGGCGATAATAGAGAGCATTGTGCGATAATGCAAGAAAGTTGTAATTTTCGCTTTAAAAGTGCAGGGATCAATTCTATGACCCGAAAATATGATAAATTTGATATTTTTCGGGTAGGCGATAATAGGGAATATTGGGCGAAAATGTAAGAAAATTGTAATTTTCGCTTTAAAAGTGCAGGAATCAATTCTATGTCCCGAAAATATGATAAACATAACATTTTTCTTGTGGGCGATAATAGGGAACATTGGGCGATAATGCAAGAAAGTTGTAATTTTCGCTTTAAAAGTGCAGGAAACAATTCTGGGACCCGAAAATATGATAAATATAATATTTTTCGGGTGGGCAATAATAGGGAACATTGGGCGATAATGCAAGAAAGTTGTAATTTTCGCTTTTAAAGTGCAGGAATCAATTCTATGAACCGAAAATATGATAAATGTGATATTTTTCGGGTTGGCGATAATAGGGAACATTGGGCGATAATGTAAGAAGATTGTAATTTTCGCTTTAAAAGTGCAAGAATATATTCTGTGACCGGAAAATATGATAAATATGATATTTTTCGGATGGGCGATAATAGGGAATATTGGGCGATACTGCAAGAAAGTTGTAATTTTCGCTTTAAAATTGCAGGAATCAATTCTATGACCCGAAAATATGATAAATGTGATATTTTTCCTGTGGGCGGTAATAGGAAACATTGGGCGATAATGCAAGAAAGTTGTAATTTTCGCTTTAAAAGTGCAGGAATCAATTCTGTGACCCGAAAATATGATAAATGTGATATTTTTCGTGTTGGCGATAATAGGGAACATTGGGCGATAATGCAAGAAAGTTGTAATTTTCGCTTTAAAAGTGCAGGGATCAATTCTATGACCCGAAAATATGATAAATGTGATATTTTTCGGGTAGGCGATAATAGGGAATATTGGGCGATAATGTAAGAAAGTTGTAATTATCGCTTTAAAAGTGCAGGAATAAATTCTGTCCCGAAAATATGATAAATATAATATTTTTCGGGTGGGCGATAATAGGGAATATTGGGCGATAATGAAAGAAAGCTGTAATTTTCGCTTTAAAATTGCAGGAATCAATTCTATGACCCGAAAATATGATAAATGTGATATTTTTCCTGTGGGCGATAATAGGAAACATTGGGCGATAATGCAAGAAAGTTGTAATTTTCGCTTTAAAAGTGCAGGAATCAATTCTGTGACCCGAAAATATGATAAATGTGATATTTTTCGTGTGGGAGATAATAGGGAGCATTGTGCGATAATGCAAGAAAGTTGTAATTTTCGCTTTAAAAGTGCAAGGATCAATTCTATGACCCGAAAATATGATAAATTTGATATTTTTCCGGTAGGCGATAATAGGGAATATTGGGCGATAATGTAAGAAACTTGTAATTTTCGCTTTAAAAGTGCAGGAATCAATTCTATGTCCCGAAAATATGATAAACATAACATTTTTCTTGTGGGCGATAATAGGGAACATTGGGCGATAATGCAAGAAAGTTGTAATTTTCGCTTTAAAAGTGCAGGAATCAATTCTGTGACCCGAAAATATGATAAATGTGATATTTTTCGTGTGGGCGATAATAGAGAGCATTGTGCGATAATGCAAGAAAGTTGTAATTTTCGCTTTAAAAGTGCAGGGATCAATTCTATGACCCGAAAATATGATAAATTTGATATTTTTCGGGTAGGCGATAATAGGGAATATTGGGCGAAAATGTAAGAAAATTGTAATTTTCGCTTTAAAAGTGCAGGAATCAATTCTATGTCCCGAAAATATGATAAACATAACATTTTTCTTGTGGGCGATAATAGGGAACATTGGGCGATAATGCAAGAAAGTTGTAATTTTCGCTTTAAAAGTGCAGGAAACAATTCTGGGACCCGAAAATATGATAAATATAATATTTTTCGGGTGGGCAATAATAGGGAACATTGGGCGATAATGCAAGAAAGTTGTAATTTTCGCTTTTAAAGTGCAGGAATCAATTCTATGAACCGAAAATATGATAAATGTGATATTTTTCGGGTTGGCGATAATAGGGAACATTGGGCGATAATGTAAGAAGATTGTAATTTTCGCTTTAAAAGTGCAAGAATATATTCTGTGACCGGAAAATATGATAAATATGATATTTTTCGGATGGGCGATAATAGGGAATATTGGGCGATACTGCAAGAAAGTTGTAATTTTCGCTTTAAAAGTGCAGTAAACAATTCTAGGACCCGAAAATATGATAAATATAATATTTTTCTTGTGGGCGATAATAGGGAACATTGGGCGATAATGTAAGAAAGCTGTAATTTTCGCTTTAAAATTGCAGGAATCAATTCTATGACCCGAAAATATGATAAATGTGATACTTTCCGGGTGGGCGATAATAGGGAACATTGGGCGATAATGCAAGAAAGTTGTAATTTTCGCTTTAAAAGTGCAGGAATCAATTCTGTGACCCGAAAATATGATAAATGTGATATTTTTCGGGTGGGCGATAATAGGGAATATTGGGCGATAATGTAAGAAAATTGTAATTTTCGCTTTAAAAGTGCAGGAATCAATTCTGTGACCCGAAAATATGATATTTTTCGGATGGTCGATAATAGGGAACATTGGGCGATAGTGCAAGAAAGTTGTAATTTTCAGGTTAAATAAACATGCGCACTGGTCCGAAAAAAGAACCGCACATCAACACAATGTAAATAAACATGCGCACTGATCCGAAATAAGAACCGCACATCAACACAAGTAAATAAACATGCACACTGATCCGAAATGCCAACCGCACATCAACGCAAGTTAAATAAACATGCGCACTGGTCCGAAATTCGAACCGCGCATCAACGCCACTTAAATAAACGTGTGGAGTGGTTCGAAATGTGAACCACGCGCTAACGCAAGTTAAGCAAACATTTGTACTGGTCCAGAATAAGAACCGCGCATCAATGCAAGTTAAATAAACGTGCGCACTGGTCCGATATTCGAACCGCGCGTCAACGCAAGTCAAATAAACATGCGCAATGGTCCGAAATTCGAACTGTTCATCAACGCAAGTTGAATAAACATGCGCACTGGTCATAAATGCAAACCGCGCACCAACGCAAGTTAAATAAACATATACACACGTCCAAAATAAGCACCGTGCAAGTTAGATAAACATGCAAACTCTTCCGAAATTCGAACCGCGGTTCAAGACAACCTAAGGAAACTTGTGCACTTGTCCAAAATAAGTACGAAAGTAAAATAAACATGCGCATTGGTCTGGAATAAGAACCGCGCATTAATCTTTATTAAGTTAAATAAACATGTGCACTGTTCCAAAATGAGAGCCGCGCATCAACGCAAATTAAATAAACATGCGCACTTGTCTGAATTAGAACCGCGCATCGAGGCAAGTTACATAAATATGCGCACTGGTCCGAAATGCGAGCGTTGTTTGAAGGTATCTATGGCAAACTATCCAGTCTACCAGATATACAAAAAATCTGTTCCCCATTTTTCTGGGAAAGAAATCTTTGTATGCATTTATCGGTCTATGTTCTGGTCCGGTGCTAAATTAATTATTGAGCTAGCTCTTTGCCGTCTCATCTTTTGAAGCTTGATATTTCAGGGAAATTCCTTCGCTCATGCACGCTGGAATGGGTCTTATTGCTTTTCGTAAGCTGGGACTTTGTCCTTGGACAAACTTGTATAGGACTTGTTTGCATTCGGATGTCTTCGTGCAGGGACTCAAGGCCTTACTTCTTCCACAGTGTTCAAAGTGGTTCTTTTGTTGTTTGATGTCTGAGAAAACTAGGCATTTTTATGGTGTAAACTTCAAAGAATTTAACTGAACCGTGTACAAAACAGCAATATAAGCGTTCAGTTCATGCGCCTTTAGTGCTGCAGGCGTGAAATGCTAAAAAAAAAAAAACGATTAAAAGAGGCACCTGGCTACTGGAGACAAAAATCTGTATAATCTGTGTATTTTTTACCATGGATAGATTGTGTGAATGATAGGTTGTGTGAATGATAGATTGTGTGAATGATAGATTGTTTGAATGATAGGTTGTGTGAATGACATATTGTGTGAGTGATAGGTTGTGTGAATGATTCAGTCCTTACTAGATAATCCTGCAAGTGTCCTGGTAAATTTCTTGATCGATTGTCGAAGCATGCAGGACAGTAAATTTCGCGTTTTTTAATATAGCGCTGGGGATGAATCGTGGCGAGTCTCATTTTAAGCAAGCCATGTACATTGAAAGTGCAGGATTGCGTTTCATCGTGAGAACTCTGCTCGCTGAGGATATGTTCGAATGAATGCAGCAGTCAGCATTGTCCCTGGACATTTTTGCTTTGTGTTTTGTATTTGACGGGTGCCTGAGCAGATAAGGTAGTCATAGAAACTTAGCCGCGATTAGAAGTGGACCAAGAGGCTCAGTGTTCAGCTGTGATATGGATTTTCTGTATAGCATGTGTAAGCGTGCATGATTATCCATTATAGGCGAAAAATGTGTGGTTGAAATAATATGTTTTAGAGGGGACGAAACGTGTTGGTGGGAAGGGAGAGCGGGGCGAGGGGGGGGGGGGTGGGGGAGGAAGAGGGAGTGTTGGGAAGGGGGTTATCAATAGATTCGGCGCGTCGTTCCGTGGGTATGTGCCTGTGTACTGTAGACATACTGTAGAAGGGAGGTGGGAGGGGGAGGGTGGGGGGGGACGAGGGGTGGGGGGAGGAAGTTATTAACGCACTCGGCCCGTCGTTTCGTGAGTATGTGCGTGTGTACTGTAGACATACTGTAGAAGGGAGGTGGGAGGGGGAGGGTGGGGGGGAGGGGTGGGGGGGGGGGGAGGAAGTTATTAGCACACTCGGCCCGTCGTTTCGTGAGTATGTGCGTGTGTACTGTAGACATACTGTAGAAGGGAGGTGGGAGGGGGAGGGTGGGAGGGGAGCGAGGGGTGGGGGGAGGAAGTTATTAATACACTCATCCCGTCGTTTCGTGAGTATGTGGGTGTGTACTGTAGACATACTGTAGAAGGGAGGTGGGAGGGGGAGGGTGGGGGGAGGGGTGGGGGGGGGAGGAAGTTATTAGCACACTCGGCCCGTCGTTTTGTGAGTATGTGCGTGTGTACTGTGGACACATATATTTGCTTCGGCTTTGATTCTGTTGTTGCCGCTGGCGCGCGCGGATGTTTCTATTGTTAGCCCACCTCAGGTTATTGTCCCTTGTGACGTAGTAACTAATCGGAATAGCAATACTCACAAAAGTTGTCTATTTTCGTGGGAATCATAGCATAAACTGCGATTTTGTAATTATGAACATAGACAACATGATAATGATACAGCCAGTTCGCTGAAGTTGTCAGAATAGGCAATTAAAATAGGCAATTAAATTGCTTATTTAAATGGTATTGATTGAAATAAGTCATAAAGTGTTATGTGTGGAGGCATTTAGAACCAAGATTGTGCACCGCGTAAAATCTGACTGTTCCAGTGTTCCACTGTTCCACTCCAGAGTAGTGCAATAATGGGAGATGTTCACCCGCTGTGTAGTCAGCCAATTAACTGTATAACTGTGGGACTGGTATACTTGTAAAATGACTCGGGTAAAGGCTAATCTGATTGGTCGATTCCCGTGTCAGTTTTTCAGTATTGACCGGAATGCAAGAGTTGATATGTGTTGCAGTTATTTTTAATCAAAGTGTCAATTAAATTATGAAACAAAAAATATATCGACTTGTTTCGAGCTCACATTGTGTGTTTTAGTCAGCCTCAGCAGTGCCCGGCTGTTCTAGTTTATTTTTTCGCTGTGTGCCGGCAAGTGATCTTTTAGTTGTGTTTGCCCCTCCCGCACAATAAAGCCCCAACCTTAGACCGGCCAGCCCTATTAGCTCTTGAAAAGATTGGCGTTTTAGACACTTGACTGTCGCCTTATTGGTCGCACAGCAGACGAGCTTGATTCTGGATTAACGGGCGAGGTTCTGCAAGCCGAGAAAGCAACACCGTGTGTGTTCCTCGCGTATAATTGCGGGGATCGTTTTTCATTGGTCGAGGCATTGTTTTGCTTGGCGTTTAGGCTTTGGTTTTCTATTGTATTTAGCTAAAATATTCCATATGTAATAAGGTGCATATGGCGTTGAGAAGGCTGTCATGGCTGGAAGGTCTTGTCTTTATTCTGTCACTTGCTTTATTAGCTACATGTGGTTGCTCTGTCGCGGCATTGTCGCCCGTTGTTTCACTGACCTTGACCGGATACCTTGCGGGTGGAATGTTTACTTCTAAATATCTGGCAGTCAACTTTGATAAGTTTACGCGGTCTGTCAAAGCGAAATGGGAAGTAAACGTGGGTGTCCATAAAAACCCACTATGACGTGCATTAGGGTACTGTTATAGTTACGTTAAGTATTTTAGCTGTAGATATGACGTGGTACTTCTGTCAGTACTTGTTATTTTGTGTTCCAAGTGCTCAATTATGTCAACTTGCTATCGTCACCATTTTATGGGTGATAATTAACCTGCATATAGAACTGTGACTGACTTGATTTTAGACTTACACACGACGTATGTTTACACTTACGGTGACACGCATGCGCAGATGATATGTTTACACTATCGCTGACACGCATGCGCAGGTGGCATTAGTGTAGTGTTCATAGAAATAAGTTTCACAGAACTGGGTTTTGTTTGGTATGTTTAATTAAAACTGTGTATTGAAGTAACTGTTGTTTTTGACAATTCTAATTCACACGTAAATTCACACGTACTCCTAATTCACACGTAAATCTGTTTATGTTTAATGAACATTTATTGTTGACAATTGTGGTTTGTTAAGAGTGTTAAGAAAAGTTTTATGTATTTGAAAAAAAAAAAAAAACTTTAATTTCTTAATTATGCAATATCAAATTTTTCTCCTGAACAGTGTTTTTTTTTTTTCAAAATGGATGCAACACATGGATGAATAGTTGCGTAGTCTGCGCTAAATTTGTCCAAAGCTTCATCGCTGTGACGTCACAAGTCGAATAACAGTGTACTCTTATCTATACTACTAAATTAATGCACACGTATCCACAAAAATTGACAGATAACAGATTGGGTTGGTAGTCCCGTTACCATAAAGAACTTTGGTGAGTTAATTAATAAATTTTATTTTTTAGCGAGCAACATCAGCCAACAGTTGATGTCTTGAGTAAGCTGGATCAGCTTATTCCCACTACTGCCAGCATGGTTAACTGCAGTTAACTTCTGTGAATACGGTCTCTTGGGGAGTTATGAATACCTGACCATTGTCAGATCCCTTATTTCGAGATGTGAAATTTTGGTTGAATTGTTTTTCTGCCTCTAGAAATCGTGACGTTCATATCACAGAAGAAGCCGGGTGAAATATGATCATATCACAGAATCCAGATGAACTATGAGTATATCAGTATTCTAACTGAAGTTGTGAAAGTGAGTGGAGTTGTGAAATTGTACTGTTTTGTTATTTGTTCAGTATGGTAGAAGAAAAAGAAAGAGAAAACAGTCTTTTTGTTGCGTTTCGTTGCCACAAAAAAAAAAAAACAAACAAACTAAGAACTGTTGCAGTGTTACCACAGTTCAGTGCCATGAAAAAGTCAGAAAAAAATTTTGAGTCCGGAAAAGTGAGGAAAACTGTGATAAATCCCAAAAGTCAGGAAAAAATGGTATAAGTTCCAAAAAGTCAGGAAAAAATGTGATAAGTCCCAAAAAAACAGGAAAAAATGTATTAATTTCCATAAAAGCATGAAAAAATGTGTTCAGTCCCAAAAATCAGGAAAAAAATGTGATAAGTCCCAAAAAGTCAGGAAAAAATGTGATAAGTCCCAAAAAGTCAGAAAAAAATGTGATAAGTTCCAAAAAGTCAGAAAAAATGTGATAAGTCCCAAGAAATCAGTAAAAAATGTGATAACTCCAAAAAAAATCAGGAAAAAATGTGTTAAGTGCCAAACAGTCAGGAAAAAATGTGATAAGTCCAAAAAAATCAGGAAAAAATGTGTTAAGTCCCAAAAAGTCAGAAAAAAATGTAATAACTTCCATAAAATCAGGAAAAAATGTGTTAAGTCCCAAAAATTAGGAAAAAATATGATAAATCCCAAAAAGTCAGGAAAAAATGTGATAAGTTCCAAGAAATCAGGAATAAATGTAATAAGTCCAAAAAGTCAGGAAAAAATTTAAATTGTCAGGGAATTGGAATATCGAAATCTTTCTGTAATTTTGTTTCATGTCTTCTAATCTGGTTTATTATGTCCCCCCCTCGGGGAGGCATATATTGTTTTTGGTCTGTCCAGCCGTCTGTCCGTCCGTCCCTATGTCCGTCCGTCAGCAGCGATTCCTCAGTAACGATGCAGCCGATTGCAACCAAATTTTACACACGTGTTTCCTATAACCTACAGATAATGCCCATATATTTATTGTTCATATTCGACTATTTTCCGATTTTTTTGGCGATTTTTTTTTTTTTTTAATTTTTGACTTCCAAATTCCGCACTCTATCTTCGTCTGTCAGCAGCGATTTCTCAATAACGAGCAGGGCGATCCCAAACAAATTTTACACACGGGTTGCCAATGACATAAAAATAATGCCCATATATTTTTTTTAGTATCCGGCCATTTTTCGACTTTTGGCAAATTTTTTAGATTTGTTACATAATGTAGAATTGTTTCAAGCTAGAAGCGTGTCCCTTTGACAGACTGTGTCGCTGAGGAAACATATCCGTTTTTGAGCTTTAGCAAAAACATAGACGTTCTAGTTTCACTAGATTTGCAGTCTCAGTGAGGACTGTGACAACCTTTTGAAGACATTCTACATTCTAGATCTCACGTTAATTCTGTGGTCAGGAAAAAAGTTCATTTTGACAATAACTTGATAATTAGTGAAAGTGGTTAGTTTCTCTCTCTCTCTCTCTCTCTCTCTCTCTCTCTCTCTCTCTCTCTCTCTCTCTCTCTCTCTCTCTCTCTCTCTCTCTCTCTCTCTCTCTCTCTCTCTCTCTCTCCCTTACTCTCAACTTCTCTCTCTCTCTCTCTCTTTCTCTCTCCCTTACTCTCAACTTCTCTCTCTCTCTCTCCCTCCCTTCTCTCTCTCTCTCTCTCTCTCTCTCCCTTACTCTCAACTTCTCTCTCTCTCTCTCTCTCTCTCTCTCTCTCTCTCTCTCTCTCTCTCTCTCTCTCTCTCTCCCTCTCTCTCTCTCTCTCTTCCTTTCCCTCTCCCCTCTCTGTCGCTCTCTCAATTACTCTCAATCTCTCCTAGAGTAAGGTGGGGCAAGAGGCCCCCCTTAAACGCGATTTGCTATAAAATTTTATTGAGTCGAGATATGTTCCTTATCTTTTGGTTGGTGTTCAACCTCAAATCCCTCTACCTCCACAATTGTGAATCAGTTATTGAAACTTTTTACTTTTCATGAAAAACTGAATAAAAAATTTTTGCCCTTAGTGGGCCTTTTGCCCCATACCTGGGGCAAAAGGCCCACGGGTGTCCCCCGAAGGGTACAATGTGAATATCATCTCAAAAAATTACTATCCCTATGATCGGTTACACTCTATTATGTTTTTAGAAACAGCAAGGCCACTTATTAATTTCATGATATTACCCTAAAATCTGTAGCCTATAAAAACTTCTATGGTTTCCCAAAAAAAACTCTGATTCTTATGAAATTGACCCCCTAAAATTAAATAATGTATTTACTTGCAACATTGTGCCACTGTTGTGGTTTTATTTAGATTACATGTGCTTTCGTCATGTGGCGCTTCGATCAGTTTTGATTTTGAGTGAAAAAAGTAACACATTTCAAAATAACGTTGAGTGGGCCTTTAACCCCGCATGGGCGTCTTGCCCAACCTTACTCTATCTCTCGCTCTCTCTATCTCTCTTTCCCTCTCTATACTTCTCCCTCCCTCTGTCTCTCTCGCTGCCCCCCCTCTCTTTCTCTCTCTCTTTCTGTCTCTCCGTTCTCTCCCCTCTCTCGCTCTCTCCCTTAATTTCAACCGCTCTCTCTCTCTCTCTCTCTCTCTCTCTCTCTCTCTCTCTCTCTCTCTCTCTCTCTCTCTCTCTCTCTCTCTCTCTCTCTCTCTATCTCTCACCCTCTTTCTCTCCCCCTCTCTGTCCCTCCCTCTCTCACCCCCTGTCTCTCTCTCCCTCGTTCATCCTTTCTCTCTCTTTCTCTCCATTTTCCCCTGTTTTACTTCTGTGACTCCGGCCACTGTTAACCACCCCCTCCCCCCCCCCCCCCCCCGCTGCGGTGCCGCAGGGCAAGGCATTCCGTGAACTAGAAAGAGGACAAGAAAACGCGACATGACGATCACAACATGAAGCTACATATTATGCTCGCACTGACCGGAGCTTAGTTTATTACCCTATTGAAAACACAATTATAGATTAATTACCAAGAGAACAATCAAATATGATAAACATCGATGAGAGTGACCTTGTGCTTTTCTTCTCCATTGCCCCCTCCGCATTCCCCGGTCTTTTTCAGTTAAGAATATGAATGTGTCCAAAGACTTTATTTTACACTTAATAAAAGTGTCCGAAATTAATATTTATGACCACCTAACAATAAGAGGGATTATATTTTCGCTCATTTATTTCCATATATGCATTAAGTTGTTTTAGTTACATAAAATATTATTTTAGTAACAGAAACAAATTGTTTACATGTTAGACTATTTTGAAACAGATTATTAAAAATACGAATTTTAAGAGTCGCTGCAAATTGTGGGCAGCCCCCTCCTCATATAATCTCCCTGTCTAATTCGGTAATTATGTCTCCCCGACCAAGGGGAGACATATAGTGTTTGTACGTTCTGTGTTTGTACGTGCGTGTGTGTATCAGTCTGTTGTGAACAAATGTGTGTAACATATCTCGAGAACGAAAAGCCGGATCGACTTCAAACTTGACCTGTTCATTCTTTGGGCAGGTCGGACGGTTCTCTCAATTTTTAACGCACGTTACATTATAATGGAAGACGTATGACGTCATTACTAAAAAATCTTGGTTGCGAAATTTCTCAGCCGCTAAACATCGCAGAAAGTTCAAACTTGGGGGATTGTTGCTTGGTAGGTCCGAAAGATTCTGTCAAATTTTATGGCGAGTACAAGGAGTGGGTGCGGCGTATGACGTCATCACGTAAAATATGCACATAATTTGGATAAGATCTGGTGTACAAAATATCTTGATAATGGAAAATCGTATGGACTTATAATTTTGTGTGGGTGTTCTTTGGGTCAGTCGGACGGTTCTTTCAACTTTTGAAAGGTGTAAAAATTAAGAAAGGCGTATGACGTAATTATGTTGAAATCTTATATGTGTACATTTCTCAGCCGCTGAACATCGGATAAAATTGAAACTTGGTAGGAATGTTGCTTGGTAGGTCCGAAAGATTCTGTCAAATGTACCCGGACATCATTGGGTAAAAATGTCTCGATAGCGGAAAATCGTAGTGACCAACTTCCGGTTTCGGATAAAAAGACGGATAACAAGACGTACGGTAAAACCTGCGTTCTTGACCACCTTTCAGACCCGAATAAACAAAGAACGTACAGTAAAAGTACTGTACTTTTTCCCTCCCGTATTAAACAAGGCGTGACGTCATATAACGTCAATTCATGAAAGATGCATTGTCACTGTGACAGTAACAGGAAACGTTAGATCAGCTTCAAACTCGGTAGGATAATTCAATGGGTAGTTCAAACGGATCCTTTTGTATTTGGCATATATAACGCAACGATTGACGTCATATGACGTCAGAATGTGTTGTGGACACTCAACCTTGTTAACACAATAAACGACAAGTCGGATCAACTTCAAACTTTGTGTGATCATGCCTTCGGTGGTACTTCGGGTTGTTGTTGTGCTTGACGCATATTGAACAACGCTTGATGGGATATGACGTCACAACGTGATCGCAAACTCACCCGCTTCCATTAATTTTGGAAAGGGGAGGTTCGATAGCACCCAAATTGATGAGCAGGGAGGGTGGTAGTGGGTGGCTAATGCAAGTGTTTGACATATTCGGATGCAGTGATGTTGCTGTGCACTGGCCGCTCTAGTTCTTGTTACATCGGATTGTATAGAACAGCCCGGGAGAGTTTTCCTCTCTCACAGGATGATTTCGGTGTCTATTGAATTAAATGTAGGATCAGAAGCAAGCCTGTGCCTGCCAAGCCTATTTGTATTAGATGAAAAAGTAAGATGCGTGGAAAATTTTCTGAAAGTTTTGCATTCTATTCGCAGTCCTGGCCTTCGGCTAAAACAAGTATCGGAAAGTTCAAAGAATTGTTTTAATGTGTACAATTATGCAGTAAACATACTTTATTCAATCTTTAATTAATTGTCAGAGCTAGGCTAGGGAAAGGCAGTGGTGCAAAAATATATAGTTTTAAATGTTAAAAAACGGGTAAAGGGGCAATACTGTGCCTTCGTAAAAACAGACTCTCCATAAGGTCTGCAGTCAGTTGTTACAACAGAAACAGAAATGAAAATATTTCGCGCATAAAAGTTTGTCAATACCATAAGAGAGAGATGTTTACAAACTGAGTAAAATTTCACCTGTGTAAGGTAAACCCAAAGCGTCATCTGGATGTTTTCACGGATCGTCTGCGTTCTCTCCCCCACCCCCCTCTCCTTCCTCTCCCCCGTGAACAGAACCTTGTCTTGGATCCGGGTTGATTGCTTCACATTGTCCGGACAATGGCGCATTCCTGTCATTGACAAATTATTGTTCACTAAGTTTTGAACTGTCTCCAGAACCAGCAGTATAATTATAAGTGTGCATGCTTCGAATGGACTTGGAGAACAATTTGTTAGTTCCCACATCGCACGGATTGGCGACTTGCAAACACCGGCTTTGTTTTTAGTTTATTTATAATGGAAGTAGAAGTCGTAGAAGTTGTTGCAATGACGGATCGACCACTAAAAGAAGAAGTGTCGCCGTTGAGCAACATGCGGAGAAGTCGCCAGAGTACGCTCAGTAAGGACACCGAATTGTCAAGCGTTGATAAACATTCTGTTGATAATTTTAATAACACCATTTCGTGGGATAGCGCTTCGATCGATACCGCTGCGCAAAAGGAAGGCGCTAAAACAGAAAAGGAACAATCGAACGACACAAACAACACTGCGCAAACGGAAGACGATAAATACAAAATCGAGCAACCGAATGATGCTCAGAATTTCGAGAAAATTGATATGCCGCCAAACGAAGAAGAAAAGGCTGATGTTTCGGACAAGACAAAAGCCAAACTTATTCATAAAGTTCAGAGGGGAATGTGCAGCAACGCGTCAAAAGTATTAATAACGCGCCTGCTGTATTCACTGCACGTTCTGCTCACGATCTGGAGGGTGTCCGAAGTGCTGGGCGATCGCTTCTGGTGTATGGCCGCCTGGATTTTGACGTTTGTCATTGATATATTCATTGTAATAGTCAGGCGAAAGGGAAAGGAATGGACCTGGTAAGTGATTTCTTGGTTTACTTGACTAATTAAAATAATAAAACTAAGTTTCACTAAAATTATAATGAAGCTGCGGGAATTTTTAATAATAATAATAATAATAATAATAATACACGGCTCTGTCGGTGCATTTTAAACATGAATAAAGAACAGGTTTTTCGAAACCGATTTTGATTGCACACTGCAATCATTCATTCTGGAAGAACAGTGGTAACTGCACACAAAGACTATAAACTACAGTACAGTCTTTGCTGCACATTTGCAGGACTTGGGCAGGATTACCCCCAGTCGAGTACCTCTGGTGTTATAAGGTGTTTGCTTTCTAACCAGTTACAATAGCAATAAAGATAATAATAAATTAACAATAATAATATGACAGCAATAACAATTTTAAAGAAAGAATAAGTACACCAAGTCAGCAGCGCATTAGAAGTTGGTTCCTTTGATTCCACCACGCCGATACCAATTTTAGTTATTTAAAAAATCAATATTGCTTAATTTGTACTGGAGAGCTATAAAGTGTATATATTTTTCGCCCTTTGTTGTAACTTTTATTACGTTTATATATATATATATATATATATATATATATATATATATATATATATATATATATATATATATATATATATATATATATATATATATATATATATATATATATATATATATATATATATATATATATTTCTTCGTTCAGATGTTAATCGTGCTTTATTACTCAGAAAATTTAAGATGGGTAGCCTCCAAACTAAAAAAACCCGCTAGTGATGCCTTGAGCAGGTTGTAAAATCAGTAGTTTTTGCCAGTGATCTGCTATTTACAATTCTATTTTTATAGTAAAAAAATTAAAAAAGGGTAAAAAAATAGTACACTTTTCTAGGCAACGCCCATATGGTTTGTGCCCGGGAGAGCCTTTGGTATGATATGCGTTACCATGCGTGTCAAAAAAAAATGCGGAAAAAGAGGGTAATTTTGAGGTCAGGCGAGGAGTGTCAGTTTAGTTAAAAAGTGGGGTAGTTTTCAAAGGGGGCGTTATTTCAGACTCAGCACTCCACGTTTGGGGGTCGTTTTAAAATGCCATGGACACACATGGTAACTAGATGGTACGCGAGTGTGGTCCCTGGGGGTTTGTGCTTTCCGTTGAAGAATTTCTGGTTTTACCATTTAAGCAAATATTCAGCTATTTAGAAAAGTAATAATATTTCCTCAGCAACAACAAAATAACATATCTTTAGGTTAATAGGAGTTTGTGTCAAATGTTTTACCAACTAGATTGGCTGGTGCGCCATCACATAAATGATCTCACAAAATACTGCTTATGTTTTATTTTTTTCACCTTAAGTTTGTCTATTTATTTTTAGTTAAAGTAGAGGGTGTAATAAACATACTTCTATTGCAAACAAAAGTCAAAGAGGAGTTCTCAGGTACGGAATGGTGGTTAAACCGATTGTTTGTGACTGGGTGATAAATTTTGTGCGTGGCTGAAGACATGGCCCAGTGTGTTACAGCATGGATTATTACTGCATGACACATACCAAAAAAAGTTGCTAATCTCGGCAAGTAGAATTGCTTCTCTTATATAGCATCAATTCGCGATAACTCCGCATATTTTTCATTTCCGTATCAATCGATTTTGCTTTCTGATGAATTTGCAAACGGCGCTTTTAATAAAATACTCGGATTTCGCACACAGTGAAAGAAACGTCTTCTATGTCTTTTGTCTAGGTGTTTTTTATAGATACAAAAACAATCCATATTCAGCAATTAGAATTGGTGGCATATTTCTGAAGAATTAGAAATATAAACGCAATGAGTGAATGACTGTGAACATTCAAAATTACCATAAGATAGATAACAAGCTCACCTGCTCAATCACTGATCCCCTTGTCCCATATTTTATTATACATTATTTACCCCTGTCCTTTGGTGGCTGCGAAAATGGTTATTCCAATATGGCAGCACATTAAAAATTCAGAATGTAAATTTTTAACAACATGTTTCAAATGTGCTTTTTAAATAAAACTCGAATGATTCAAACAACATGCAAAAAATGCAAAAGCTCTTATTTCCGCAGGATACTTAAAAAATTCAGAAAAAGAATTCGCCTAACATCTGGACTATAACTGAAGAGCTTATGGAACACGTATCGTAACGTGCAGTGCGAATACTGCTACAAAGGTTTCTCAAACGTACGACAAAATGTATCGCGCACATTTTAAGCTGCAGAAGTCAATTCTGTCAGAAATTAGTTCCGTCCGATCTTCCAATTACTTTTATCAGTTTTTGTCGGGAGGGTATTGATGTTTAAACAAAAATTGTTTGATAAATCATCAAAAGATAGAATCCATGTTTTTTAAAGATCAATGTTTTTGTGTAATGACCTGGTTACTTATATAGTATTCCTTATGTAGGTCTACATTCTCTTTTGATCTGAAGTCTTTCAAATGTGTCATATCAATATTAATTTAATATGCCTACTCGTTTTGAAACTTAAAGATGACAAATACGAGAGCGCGAATTATAAAAATAGTTTTATCCAACCATTTCTCGTTTAAAATTATATTTATTACGTTTATAAGTGACAAAACACAAAAAATGTTATTGCGGAATAAGGCTGATTGGATGCAAATTGCTTAGCTGTTAAAACTAGACTGAATTACAAGTTGGGTATAAAACATTTGAACAGAAAGTTTTTGCTATTTTCATACGTGAGTTATTACACCTCCATGCAAACCTGGATAATTTAACTATATGGACACAATCACGTATACAGCCAGTCAAAAACGTTGATTATACCTATCTTGGTGATAATAGTGCACTGTGCTAGTTTTGTTCCTGAGCTGGTCGTGTATTTTGGCATCAAAATCGGCAGATTTCATTTAAACAGTGTGGATTTGAATATTGCATGATTTCAATAACGGTCATATATTCAAGGAAAGACGCTATTTTGTACAAAATGATTAATTTTTCAAACAAATACCTCATGTACAGGTCAACAGATTCCACATCTGAGTTATGTTTACGCATTTGCAGTTTTCCATCCGTGCATTTTCCGAGGGGAAGCTCGGCAAAAAGCCTGTGTCGGAGTAATGAATTCCCATTTACAATATATTTGTTAAGAAACAGGATTAAATTCTTATAAAAGATGTTATGTTGTTTGGGGTAGATAACCAAGTAGCACCCTGCCCCCACCTATTTGTACATAAAAAAATCCTAACTGGCAAGAATTTTTTTTTTTTTGGGGGGGGGAGGATGGGTTGAGTGAAAGTGAAGGAGGGGCAGTAAACTGCTGAACGGATTAACCACGTTCCAATAGATACAACAGATTTTGTAAGTTTTTAAAAACCATTTTAAAAGCTTTACTGCATAGACCGAGAAACATTATAGTGTCCCTAATGTCTGATGATTCCCACTTGGTTCACTCTGAAATACAGATATTCTATAAAACAATTTAATGCCTCTTGCACCACGTTAAATGTTAAAACCTCTCAGGCATAAATGCATATGCATATGTGGATATATTTCGTACCCAAAAATGCACATAAAAACTGATTTCTTGAACTGTGGCTAACGAAGAAATTTTAAAAGCTATGGAAGAGCACTTTTGTCGCCATAAATAATTAGAACGATTTGCAATAGCAAAATAAAAAGATCGTTTCTGAGAAACTGACTTTTGATTATGTTCTGGAGTTCACGACGATCAGTTTGATGTTTTAATTTGTGTTAGAAAGTTTTAATAAACAACTTAAGCGTTTGAAAATGCAGCCACTTAGTTATGTATAGTGTATTTTACCCGACAAAAAATTGAAAAGTGAATTTTCCATCAATTCATGACAAAAGTTTTGTCACGTATGAACTCAACAAAACAATATATAATTGCCTATGACAAAGTATTAAATGGAGAGTATTTTGGATATATAAATGCAGTATTACAGGTTGCTATAATTCAACAATCAGCAATCTTCCTGTTGTTTGAAATTTCAGAATCGTTAAGTTAGGGTAGACCAGAAGCATGTGTGTCGTATTTACAACTGCTGATAGTCCGTCTGGACAATTTCCACTTATATCTTCTTTTTATCTGCAGATGTTATTAATTAAATAGTAGGATCAGCCATAAGAATGTTTGTATTGTACTATGTAGCAGAGTCTAAACAGCTGGATGTGTGTTTTGCCCATATATCTTGTCAAGAAGAAAATATGTAAAAAATGTACTGTCAAAATATACAATTATAATTGCTAATACGCCTTTAATCGATAAAAACATGTCATGCAACTTCATTTTGCCTTATTTTCAGTTCATCAGTTTTATTTTTCGTCAAGGCAGTTATACGATTGTTAGGCTAAGAAAATGTTTATACATTGAGTAATTAGAATAGCCAGTGCACCAATGTGCACCTAAATATGTGATATTTTCTAGTGTGGGTTTTTTTATCTGTATGAAGTATTTCTAAAACAATTTTGCGTTATGCAAAATATAAACGCGATATATATTGTTTTTAATCTTTACTGTCATATCGGACAGATACAAACATTTCATACTTAACAGCAAGGCTATTAAGTGCATTATAACATAAACATTAAATACAGTTTTTACTTCCTTCTTTGATGGAATATCAAACTACAGAGTACATGCATTGTGCCAATAATCCACATCTGCCAGTTAAATGATTTAACACTTATTCAACCAAAATTAAAAATTGCATGGTTTTCGTAATGTAAGTGTTTATCAAAATGACCTGGCGGCGTAACAATATACTCACATTTACGTTTTCGCCTTTTTCTTTTGGTATTCCATGCAATCTGTTTTAGCATGACTTCAATACAACGAAATTAATACCGCATATGGTGGGTGTTTTTATTTAAGGATATTTGTTACAAGTTTGAATTGTTTACTTGACATCTTGCCTTTAAATTCTACATTTTCACACAAATAAACCCACAAACGACCTGCTTTTGCGTTACATTTCGTACAGACCAAGTTTATCATAAATTTCATTTTTATCAAACTTTGTTGCCTATGTAATGGGGAAACATGTTCATGTTGACAGAAACTCTGGCTATACTCTTTAAAATGAAAAGTAGTTCGAGAAGTTTAAGCATTCAATCTGTCTTGTTTTAGGCATTTAGCTTTCAGAGAACTTATACGCAAGCTGCCCGTCTCCAGATATTCGTTTAAATGCCAACCACTACTAATTATTTGAATTTAAGTTGTTTCGCAAGAAAACAACACCCTCTAAATCTAGAAACTCTCTGTCTCTAAAGGTTGAAGCAACATTATTTTGCATAAGTAAAATTTTCGAATTTAGATAATTTTAAAAGTGGAGATTTAGTGTTTGGCAACTAAGTTTTCTTTTAATCAGTGTGGCTTATGTTTTTATTCTTTGCGTGTATAGTAATTTAAGCAAACAATCGTGTGTTGAATATAAGTGTAATGATTCGATTTGTTTATATTTATTTCTTGATCTCAAACATTATTTCGACGGGTAAGTATTCCCTTAACTTTTAAACTATTTAAAATAGATATAAATAACAATAATTCTGAATTAATGAATCCTAGTTAGAAAATCCCGGAGTTGAAAATACATCCAGAGTAAATAAAACAAGAATACCAGAAGCGCACTGTGATATATGATTTTTTGAATTAATGAGTCCCAGTTAGAAATTCTGGCAAAATAACAAAAAGGGTATCGGCGGGTGAGGAAAAGCTTTAATTCAACAATAAAGTTTTAATAATTATATGTTATTATATATTTATATATCATAGTTTAAATCAAATTTTAAACAGTGAAAACGCATTGAGCGATAAAATGCACATGATTCCCAAAGAAAACTGAGTGGAGAGAGATAGCTTACCACAGTAGTCCAATTAAACACTTCTCAGAAAGTCGTATAATTGTCTACCGTGCGTTAACATGAAATAGAAAGATTCGATCTTGGCGTGCTGCACATATATATTTCTTCAATTTAAACACTGTTTCGATAATTATTCTTTTGACTTCTACGATGTTGATTAAGACAACAATAATTGCGAATTAATAACTGCTAGCTGAAAAATCTGCCAAGATATTAAAAAGCAAAGCATGCCAACATAAAACAGACTAGAGTCCCCGTTCAAAGGCCCTCGAATGTGTAATGTATGATGAATCTCTGGTCATCTATCTGCTAAATACATGAATAATATTTGAACAGTTGTGCCACCACGCAACAGTGTATGTGCCATGATATATTATATTTGCACCAGCTAACTAATGATTTGATTTCATGATAAGTATCCCATTAAAATATAATTTGATGACAGCAGACTTATGTTATTAGGTGCATATTACCAAAAATGATTGGAGCATAACTTTACTGTTCAAACCTGTGAAGCCAAAAGCTGGAACCTTTAGTGCTATTACAACAGTGGCGTCAGATTAGATGTTTATTTAACATAAAGTTGCACATTAGGAGGATCCTTGACTCACTGAGTTCCCTGAATACTTGTTAAGAAGTAACTGTAGCTGTTCACCTCAAATGCTACAAATGGCTGTGCGAGTGGGCGAGTCTGGAAATATCACTGAAATCATGTCTAGTGTTAGGGCGTGACTTAGGGTCTCCTTTTATGTTACAATCTGCAAACAGGTGATATCATTACACAAGAAACATTCTGCATTTTGTGCACATAGAATTGTTTGATTATTCCATTATTTCACTATTATTTACAGCAATTGAAATCTTAATTTTTATCTAGCATTCGTCAAGAATTTTCAGTGAGCACATTTTATACTAGAGAAAATATTACTAATTTCTTAAGTTTCGATACTATGCTATGAGCCAACATTTTAAAAATATTCTTTTTTTATATTATTGTTTGTCTTCTCTGTACCGTGAAGAATATGGAATCTATAATTAAACAGGTTCGACAAAGCCTTTATATTGAACGATCATAAAAGGTTCTGCATGTATAAAAGGGCGAAAATGATGTAGGGATGATGTCATATTAGGTGTTTCATTATTCACAGCTCCCTGACTGTTCTCAATATCTTTGCAAGACAATTTGAGAATCTTTTCAGTGTATTTGAGAATGTTTTAAGTAATTGCCCATCAAACGTAATGCTATGCAGTTTATGTAAAAATATATTTATAGATGGGCGATTATTGTATTTGTGGACTCAAATTTGTTCACATGAGATTTTACAAATAAAAACAGCTCTTTCTATACTTGCCTGTTATAGAGTAAAAAAATCAAGCACGTTTTACGTGAAAACAAACATCCTCTGTAATTAGTTCTTATTTTGGTATGACTGATTGAGAATGATTGGCACTTTAAGATCGTTTATACTTCTGCGCAGAACAATCATATTTCAAATTCCACATTTTTTTATTATATTGATTGACACACTGTTTTGACATGTTGGTAGGAAAGACATTGTATTATAAGCTAATGAACAAAGCACCATGGAGTTTTATTCATTTAGAAATGGACAATGATTATTCTTAAAGCTATTATTTGATAAAAGATAACTTAAATATTGCCAATTAGATTCCTTAAGCTTTCAAATAAATCATTATAAATGTGCTTACTCACATTTAATGTGTAGCACAAACAACAAACATATCGGTGAAAATGGATTCTAGGATTTGAAATGGTTGGTTGCAAGTAGCAAATATCTTAGCGTGGTTGGTTAGTTGACATTTGAAACAAGCGAGAGTTACATTTACAAAAACTTGTGCAAAATGCTAAAAACCTGTATAGGCAAAGGTTTTGGATTTGAATGCCACAATTCTGTTATTTTAACGCTAATACTGACTGTTTCCAAAATGAAACTGAGACAGATATAAAGCCTATGTATGAGAGTATTCATTCTGAGATTCCTCGGACAACCAGGTGTCTTTGTTCTACCTTATATAAGCAATATATATATATATATATATATATATATATATATATATATATATATATATATATATATATATATATATATATATATATATATATATATATATATATATTAGAAGGTATTTATTATACATTACTAAACACAAAACCATTCGGTTTCTAAGACTTTTCAAAGGCGTGTTTGAATGATCTCTCGTTATTGCATTTAGAAATTTTCAGTTCCCATTGTTTATTTTCATTTTTATTGTATGATTCGCTAAGGTGTTTTCATGAACGATTAAGGACGGTTACAGCTACGACAACCAAATTTGGCAGAGATACACCGCAGCACGCCCATTGCTCGACTCGGTTTTTTTTTAAATTCAGTAACATTTTATCTTAAATTGAAATCTTGCCATCGAATCCAACAAACGACGCTATAATTGCTATCTGTACAGTTTGTTGACCTCTTTACAATAAGTGAGCAAATACAGTGTTCTGTGTTATATGTGTTGCGTTGTCTTGCCGTTAGCCTGAACAGCAAATGTCTGAGTGGGGATGCTTATCTGCCATATTTGGTGGATGCTCCCTTCCACACTTGCCATTAAGGTGTGCTCACTTTACAGATGAGTGAAGGCTCTGAAAATTTTGTTTGCCGGCCATACCCCTTTTGTTGTTTATTTATTTAGTTATTTGGCTTCGTTTTCAAGAGAGGTTGAAATGTATTTCGAAATGCAAAATATGTGCTTCTTCTTTTTCTTTCATTTTGCCATTTCTGATTTCCTACCCCAAAATAACCCCCCCCCCAAAAAAAAAAAATCAATTAAAATAAACAATAAAATGACAAAATAAATGTTTCTACACGCGAGGAGTGAGTCGTCCATTTGTTGCAATAATGTCCCAATATCACTTGACATTAATATTTATGACGTTATTATAATTTAAACATTTTGATCTTTCATCAATTTCGGATTTTCATTGAATATGGAAGTCTACATGGCAAAAATTGGAAGGGGGTCTTTTTCTGCAGTGGTCTAAATTTTTTGCGATGTCGATTTTGCGACGTCGAAAAATCGTCGATTTTCCGAAATTTATTCCACGTTGCAGCAAAACCCTTAATAAAGTGTCAGAAAAAGTTGGGTTTTTGGCAGCGTTTTTATTCAAGGAATGTTAAAGGCGCTGTGTAAACGTTAATCTATGGTCGGAATAAATAAGAACCAAATTACAATCACAAGGAAAACACAGCGAAGTGTTTTGCGAGCAAAATCAGAGTCTGAACATCGTTGCTTATCAGCATCTTTTCAATGTTGATCTGTGCTCGCAACAAATGAAAAAAAAGTTTAATGTTGTAATTGACCGGTGTCACTGACACAACCTCAGGTCGACGTTTTATCAATGTCACAATGTCTACTTGGATATAGTATATCAAAAGCTGTCATATGGAGTATATCTTTAGAATGCTGTCTATGTGGCTCCTTAGGGAAAACACTGGTGTGTTTCAAAATTAAACCGATATTATAAGCAGCAACTTGCTCCATTACAACGCTATACCAAACGCTTAGCAAACGGAATCACGCGTTTATTAGTGTTAATTCAAACTGCCATGTAAACATGTTTCCTCACGATTGTATTTACTTGTTGTGGAAAACACTTTGAAACACTAACATAAAGAGGTCACAAACAAGTCTTGCAATACAGAAATGACGTAATAAAAACGATCGTAAACGTAAGTACTGAATAATTCAGCTAATGAGATTTATGTGCGGTTAAATGGAAGGTCATCCTTTATGTTTTGGACCGATATTTTTGAAGACATTAATATATTGCCAAGATATTTGTTAGACTGATGTTTAATTTAAGTGTTGTACCAATAGAATTACAACAGAACCAATACTCACTTAGAGTATCTTCCGACAATCATGTATTGCATTTGCAGATAACTTGCTCTTTATTTCAGTGATTATTTATGACCGAAAAAGTTTAATACCTTTCATTCTCATATTTTTTCTTTGTAATTTTTTGCATATTGGGCTAGTCGATTGTAAAATTTAGGGACAGGGAGGGCGTGGGGGGGGGTCGCAAGACTTGTAATATGTTAAAGCACAGTTATAGACATAAAAGTCAAAGTATTTTCACTAAAAAAAACCCAAGAATCCAAAATTATTAGCTGTCAACACCCGTGACAAGTGTAGTTAAATATTTGTCACTAAACTGTATATCATACCTCAGTGTCAAAGTTTTTTTTAAAATAGTTTATTATTAGCATATAAGATGTCACTTCACAAGATATCTTACTGTAAATTCCACTGACTGAATAATTTAGAACGCTTAGTTTTCTGTGGTTACAAACATGTTAATTAGTTTGTTTAAACATGTTTTTACCTAGGTTCCAGCCAATAGTGTTGCTATATCTGGTGGTAGAAATGTCTGGTATATGGTTTTTGGAACTTGAAAAAGTATCTGGAGTACAGTCATCATATAATCAATCTGTGATACTTGGAGACTTGTATGGTGTAAGTACATATAAATGTTTGAGTGGTTGTTTTCTTCATTTTTCGGACACTATGCACTAATTATAAGAAAAAATACATAAATATTTTCTTGAAATATTACTAACCATAAGATTATCGATGACAAAACAATGTGTGTGTGTACTAATTAACCAGCTAATCCCATTTTAGTAACAATTAACTTTGGTTTCAAAGTAACTTTGGGTTAAAAAGATGAAAATTAAGTACAATATTACACAATCAAACGTTTACTTGAAACCAGTGTATTTTAATAAAAACATACTGACATTGCTATTATACCAATTATATAAGTGTACCTTTTACCAAATGCATGTTGTTATATAGCAATATTAGTTTACGAATCTGAAACAAAATATCGAAAACTTCTTTTGTTTCTAAAATAAAATTTAGAATATAGTAGAAACGCGTTTTCCCTCATGGTAATAATAAATAAAATGTATCTGTAACACACAAACATACTGTTGTGTATGCTACATCTATTATTTAAATAAATCGGAATACACAACATACAGAATTATTTCGATATGACATTTTTCAAACTGAAGTATTAGAAATTAAGCAGCTGCATTTATTTTTTCTTGCATCCATTGTCTCTTACTCTTATTTCTTATGAATGTATATAATTATTTTAAAGAAAGTGCAACATGCTACACGTCTTTATTGTGTGCAAAGCAGTTAATGGCTCATACTTGTTGTGGACAACAAGCTTAAAAGTAGCCTTAGGGTAAAAACCTTGAACATATACAAGACAAAATATTTGAACTACAGTTATTAGAATAAATAATTTAGCCATAAGATTTGCTGAATTATCGAGAAGCATTCAGCTGCTGTGCCATTATACATCAGCCTCTGTCAGTGTAGAAATGGCGTTGTTTCTTTTGATCTATAAACTTATTCATACACCACATTAACTCAGGACAAACAAATACCGAACAGCTAGAACTATAGCTCTAAAACGATATGCTGAAGAAGGTTCATTGACATTGCGTTTCCACAAGACTCTTTGTTAAAAACGACAACGACTACTGTTCCTCAGGTATGTCACTAGATATTCAGCTAAGTCTTTACAAAAATTTCCATCCATAGTAAATGTATCTTTCACAAAACTGAACATATTAAAATCATAACTCAAAATTTTCTAGAGCGTGCATGATTGTCAGGGTTACCTACTTATCAGTGATTATAACTTGAATATTGTTTTAAATTTAGATCATTGCTATCATTAACAGAAATATTTTTGAGGACAGTCAATAGTTTTATTATCTTCTTGCACAGGACTGCACAAAAGTCACCAAAAAAAAAACAGAAAAAGTTATTTTGAGACTTCACCGAACCTGCTTGTGATTTATCATGTGACGTTTACTCTTGATGTTGTGGTGCATATAAAGTCCATTATAGTTTGTGCTGCAACATCAAGCTCATTTTGAATATTCTGGCAAGATAATTTTGGAGTGATTGTTCCTTTCGCTCATCACCAGTGTACTGTAACTTGCATTCACGTCAGACACCTGTTAGAGATACAACTGCCAGTCTTTGGTTCAAGTCGGAGTGGGGGGTTGGTGAATTGCTAGAATCAAAGATCCACCGCTTCCGTCACCGTCGTCAGAATCCAAACGTATTGCCACATTGGGATATGTGGTAAAGCAAATGATCATGACAAAGAATACTTACAATAATCACAAAGAATCCTATGAAGAAACGCTGTTGGGAGTCTTTAAATTCTTTTTTTTTTATAAATTAAAGGTCTTTAAAATCTTCACATTAAACACCATAGAGTATTGTGCATTGTCCGTGAAAGTATTAGAAGTGTAGAATTCTACTGCTTTATGCGTGAGTCCACAGCATATCATTTCATACCTTAAAAGTTTCAATGGAAATAAAACCTGATGTATCTATGAGGTGTAGTTATCAGCAGTACCCAAAAGTCTCAACGGAAAGGTAACTTGGATTTTAAAAAAAGTTTTTATTTTTTCTGTTCCTTTATAACAATTTCTGTCTATCATTGCTAACAATTTAGGCCATATGCTGTAGAAATACATACACATCAACACATCAGTTACAAATCCACCTAGAAAAGAACCTTTGAACACATTGTTGTGGGCCAAACCGTAAGAAAGTTTAGTCAACACTTCGTAAACCTTCTTGTATCTTTTAACATTCTATAAATCACGTTCCTTATAGACTCCTTTTGCGCATATGAATTGCGATTAAATCGTTCCTGTTGTATTTTACAGTGTTGCCTTTAGATTATAGTTTTGTTGCATATTTTAGAAAGGTCAGAAGGCAACCAGTATAACAGTAAACTCGATCTCAGTCAAAATAGACAGCAGCGCCTGGGCTCTGCTCTTGGAACAATCAATGTTAGTTCTTATCATTGCAACAAGGTGGCTTATGCCCAAAGGTGACTTGTCTAAGGAACAACTCTCAGGTAAATTTTCTTGTTGTTTAAATGAAAGGTTTAGTAGTTTAAGTTTTATGGTATGAAATTCGCAGAATATTGTCAGATTAGAAAGGAATTGGATATGTTTGTTTTGTCATTTGTTGAAAGTAACAAATCGCAATCAGTAATTTGTTAAATATTTGTCCAAAACTTACCACTTTTGCCTTATAATTGTCATCACGTGTCTTATACTTGTCATCACATGTCTTATAATTGTCATCATATGTCTTATACTTGTCATCACATGTCTTATACTTGTCATCACATGTCTTATGCTTGTCATCACATGTCTTATACATGTCATCACATGTCTTATATGTTTCATCACGTCTTATACTTACCAACACATGTCTTATATGTATCATCACATGTCTTATGCTTGTCATCACATATCTTATATTTACCATCACATGTCTTATACTTGTCATCATATGTCAGTGAAAAAGTGACGAATTTATAAGTTTTGGCAGCACTCATTTGTCAAAAAGTATCGACTAACAATCCCACACAAGTTAAGAACTGGCCACAAACATTTCAAAAGTTTGCCAAATGGCGAAAAACATCTGAACATCTTGACAATCTAACCAGGTAAAATTGGAACAATGACATACAATATTTTGTGTGTGTTACCACTCCGAAAGGTTTTCACAGTAGTGCATTTCAGAAAATTTTAGTTCAAGTTACTGCCCTTCATATTAGTCTTTTCTCTGAATGTATTAACTTCTCTTGGTAATTGATACCCACCTTTCTGTAACAGCCATGTAAATTTCTTAAGTTCTGATTTCATTTTGTGTTGTTGGAACAGCGTGTCGCACCACTATGTAAACCCACATGTTTACAAGCTTTTCTAAGTGTTTATTTCAAAACAAAATTAAACAAATTCTTTAACAAATCCAAATGTTAGATATCAATAAAAATTTCAGGATATGTGAAACTGAATTTGGAATTTTTATAGCATAACTGATATTATCAAAAATTTAACTTAGACATCTAAAGTTATATTTGATATCAACAATATACATCTAACTGTCTTACATTGATCTAAAGAGATTTAAATGCTCTTTTAGATATCTTCAGTTCTTTTTTAAACATCTTAAAGGGGCTCTCCATTGAATTTTCCTGCTTCTTTAATAATCCTTAGGAGGGTTCGCTTTGTACCCCCAATCCAATATATAATTATCGAACCTTATTTCAATGACAAGGACCCATTATTGTGTTATTAAGTGGCTTAACAATCGTTTAATAAAATTTTTAGATATTATATACACTTCATGTTTTGATACCTAAATTAGACTTTAAGATTTCTCCAACTGAATTTAGGATATCTTAAACTGAATCTGAAGTATCAAAACTTTATTATTATATCATTATTATATTACATTAACATATATATGAAATGCCGTTTTAACATTTAATGCTTATTTTTGATATCAAAATATAATTAAAGATATCAAGAAATCAATGTAGATCTCAATAATTTATATTTTGCTATCAATAACTGAATTGTAGATGGCAAAAATTTATTTTTGAGATCAAAAAATAAAATTTACAAACTTAAAAAATCTTAAAGAAGATACACATTTACATAAAATTTAACGAATCGTAAATTAAATTTTGGAGATGAAAACTTGAATTATTGAGATCAATAATAACAACACAATTTTTGATCTCAAGAATTGCTTCCTTTTTGTACAGTAAAAAATTTAAACAAAGATTCTGCATACAAGGGCCAGTCATTATTAATTTACAGATGTGTGCTTCTGAATTTTTTATTGAAAAAAGAGAATGATATTTTGATATCAAAAATCAATTTTTGAGATAAAAAAATCATTTGCAAATTTAAAAATACAAATTAAAATAGTTCTATTCTGAAATAATGATATCTGAAATAAATTCTTGATATCAATAAAAGGAAAATGAATTATTGAGCTAAAAATTAATATTTTAATCTGAAATATTTCATTTTTGCTCTCAAGAATTGAATTTTTGACCTCAAAAAATCAATTTTAGATATCATTAAATCATTTTTGATATCAATAAATATTTCTTGATATCTCTAAAGATTTATTGATATCAAAAATTATTTTTTGAGATCAAGAATACATTTAGAGATATCAAAAATACAATTACAGATAGCAAAAATTAATTATTGATATCAAAATAGGGATTTTTTGAGATCAAAAATTAATTCTTGATATCAAAAAATCAATTTTTGAGATCAAAAATTATTTTTTGATATCAATAATTCCTTAATAAATGTGAAAACGGCATTCCGTACATATATAGAATTCAATTTTAGATGTCTAAAATTCGTTTTAGATATCTTTAAATTATTATTGATATCTAAATTTTAACAATACGTGTTGAAACGGCATTCAGTGGCAAGGCAATAAAATAAGAATTTTAACCAGTTAAAAAAAACAAATACCAGCGTCGTTCGCAGGTTCGAATCTTAAAGCCCTTGTATTTTCATATTATCATAAAGCCATTCTGTCATGAGCGTTTTTCCCCCGACAGGTTTGCTCTTAAGCTATCTGGGAACGGCATCGGATGTAGTGGACTTCTTCAGCGTGCTCTCGGAGGATCCGAAGCTCTCCCTGGATCTAGCCTTCGTTTTCACCATTCTCTCCACCTGGTCCTGGAGCATGATTCAATTCATGTTTGTCGTCACAATGACGAAATCGGATGGCGTCACAGACAACAAAGTATTCCCGGATGTAGAAATGAGGTCAACTTCTCCTATATCCGTGGATGGCGAATCGCATGTCCTGGTGGAGGAGGAGCCAAAAGTGGAATCGTCACAGAAGAGTACGTCCTGTTGCCGTGCATTCGTGGAGAGTGAGATATGGAGTATATTTGTGTCGGTTGTCCTCCAAGATGGCCCTTACGTCATTGTACGTCTGACGTGTGTATTTTACTGGAACATTCGCACATACACCAATTATTTCTTCACCGCCAAGAACTGTATGATGCTGATGTTACAAGTCTACAGAATTATAGCCGTGTATCAAAAATACTCCGACAGGTCGGAAAATAAAAAAGAGCAGCTTGGTAAACATCTCTAACTGTGCGTATCAAGATCGAACTGATCCATACTCCATACTCTTTTCAAATTATGCCTTAACTCCGGCCTTAACTCCATATATTTGGAATTAGATCTGGATTAGATATGCGGCTGTGTTAAGACGTCAGGCCATATATGTAATAAAACGTCGGGCCGGTTGTTTTAAGACGTCAGGCCATATATGTAATAAAACGTCGGGCCGGATGTGTTAAGACGTCAGGCCATATGTAATAAAACGTAGGGCCGGTTGTGTATTAAGACGTAAGGCCGTTTGTGTTAAGACGTCGGGACCGGTTGTGTTAAGACGTCAGGCAGGTTGTGTTAAGATGTCAGGTTGGTTGTGTTAAGAAGTCGGGGCCGGTTGGACTAAGACCTCGGGCCGGTTGGGTTAAGACGTCGGGCCGGTTGTGTCAAAACGTCGAGCCGTTGTGTTAACACGTCAGGCCGGTTGTGCTAAGACGTCGGACCAGTTGCGTTAAGACGCCTGGACAAGTTGTGTTAAGACGTCTGGGCCGGATGTGTTAAGACGTCAGGGCGGGTTGGGTTAAGACGTCGGGAAGGTGTTAAGATGTGTTAAGATATTTCTATATGTGTTATTAGGCATCTGAAAACAAAAATAAACCCTGTATGCACTGAAAAACTACAAACGGCTTCCAGAAATTTGATTAATACTGTGATCTTCGCATGATTTTGTCAAGGTTTATAAACAAGCTGACGGTCTACTCATATGAATGCACTTCTAAAACCCTGGTCCTGTACGTCTTTTCCTTGATGCAAGATTTAGAACAAGAAATAAAATTGCTTGCAATTCGACTTATCAATAAAGTTGCGACGTCATATTCCAGTGCGTGTGTATGCCATGGTTAAATAGCATTTTTTGTTATCTGAAATATCACCAATTTCATTTGGCAACTCGTCTGCCCAAACGGAAAAATGAGTGCAGTCATTTTTGTTAAGCTCTTTGAAGAACCTTTCATTGGCTGTTCTGGGACAAAGATCTGCTAAAACGGAACCTCTCCGCTGATATGCTGCCACTTCATAAAACATTTCAAAATCCAAACCCCCCCCCCCCCTTTTTGCAGCACAAATCTAAAAATCAGTGTTTAAAGGTTTGACAGCCCAGCAAGACAACGCTCTTTTTACACTGCGGATTAGCTTAGGATTTGCTTAATTTTTACGTTCGACCGCGCTTAACTAAGCAAAGTTAATCCTGCTGGGTTCGTTTCATGCTGCCGCTTAATACGAGGCTTAACTAATCTGTTTATCCGAGTCTAAATCTGTTTATTTTTATGCTGCGGATCAGCGGATGCACTATGCATCGGAATACGACTTGGCTCTTCAGCGTTATGTCATTATACTGTGGAGAATTTGAAGCTAAGTTAAACAAATACGGTGAATTTTCATCCTGTGGCTTTGCTTAGGATTAACTAATCAGGGCGGGATTAGTCAATCCCGAGAATGTCTTTTCATACTGTATATTCGCATAGGATTATAAGAGCTAATCCTTGGTAAAAAAAAAGAGACGTTTAAAATGGATTTCGGGAAGCACAGCAAATAGATTGAAACAAGAGTTTTGGTAGCTTTGTCTTTTAAGTATTTCGTGTAGTGTATAAGCCTGGTGTGCTGCCACTTAGGAGGAAGTCACAACTTCTCTTCACGTCAATTGTTACAACGGGGACACTAATTTAAAGTGTTACATGGCTAGGGTAAATGCTTCAATTTGATTGCTCGATCCCCAAGTCAATAATTTTTAATGTTGAGCGGGAAGCAAAAGTCAACAGACACTCTGGTTATATGTAATCTAAATGCCACTCAAATCATCATATTTTGACACAGACACTGCGGTTATATGTAATCTAAATGCCACTCAAATCATCATATTTTGACACAGACACTGCGGTTATATGTAATCTAAATGCCACTCAAATCATCATATTTTGACACAGACACTGTTGTTATGTGTAATCTAAATGCCACTTAAATCATGAAACGAACACACGGACTTGTCTTTAACTCAACATGAAGACATTATTGACCAGTTCAGAAAATGTTGACCTGATGGTTGTCACGCGTTCAACAGGACAGTTCATTGCAGAATTATTTGACTATGCTAGAGGTAGAATTCTCAGTGATGCTGCTTTTATTTACACAAAATGTCAACAAGAAATGTCAACAACGGTTGAAGCTCTTCGAAGAAACAGAGCAACCTGGAAACGTATAACACGCACTGGTGTCAAATTTCAAAGTCATCCGGCCATAACTAGAGCGGCCAGTGCACACAAAACATAAAGATTAAAGGCTTATATCATAATTCTCAGAGCAGTGGGCTTCGAAAATTGAGCTAAAATATTTTAGAAATTCCGATGGATCGCGAAAAAACATAGGTTCTCGGACTGAAATGAACTACTCTGAAACTACGCGCTATAATAGTTCAGGAGCTCTTCGAAATCCTTGACAAACAGATACACACATTTACTGCATAACGATCGCACAGGGGGGAGGGGGCGGGGGGCGGGGGGTAATCGTCGGAATTCCAAAACAACAACCCTTCAGCTAAAACAACAACGTTTATCTAAAACAGTGTTTTTTTTATTCATACACTATGATAACAACATCTTTACAATAATAGAAAAGCGTGAAAGGTGCAACGAACCAAAACACTCTGAAAAAATGTATAAACTGAACTCACCAAGCAATTCAACAACTACAAGAATATATTCAAAGGTACATAAAAATAGCAGGAATAATGTATGGGCTTGTAACACCCAGGGGCCGTATTCACACAAGTGTACAGTCACAGATCCCGTTACCTGCTTTGTTATCTCACGAAACTTTCCGGAAATAATGATTAAATTTTGCCCATTTTGGCTAACAAAATCCATAAGAAATTGGTTGTATGAGTTAGCTAGATCAGGTTATAGTCACTACTGGTTGTACGGCTCACTGTACCGTTTGTGAATACGGCGACAAGGCTTCATCAATTCCACTTTGCCCGGCAGTGTACCACAAGCAGCCTAACTCACAGGTCACATAGGTTCTGACCCCCCTGCATCTTTCCCAAGGCTTCACCAAGTCCACTGTGCCCCGCAGTGTACCGCAAGCAGCCTAACTCACTGGTCACTAGGGTTCTGACCCCCCTCCCTCTTTCCCAAGGCTTCACCACGTCCACTGTGCCCCGCAGTGTACCGCAAGCAGCCTAACTCACTGGTCACTAGGGTTCTGACCCCCCTCCCTCCCTCTTTCCCAAGGCTTCACCAAGTCCACTGTGCCCCGCAGTGTACCGCAAGCAGCCTAACTCACTGGTCACTAGGGTTCTGACCCCCCTCCCTCTTTCCCAAGGCTTCACCAAGTCCACTGTGCCCCGCAGTGTACCGCAAGCAGCCTAACTCACTGGTCACATAGGTTCTGACCCCCCTCCCTCCCTCTTTCCCAAGGCTTCACCAAGTCCACTGTGCCCCGCAGTGTACCGCAAGCAGCCTAACTCACAGGTCACATAGGTTCTGACCCCCCCTCCCTCTTTCCCAAGGCTTCACCAAGTCCTCTGTGCCCCGCAGTGTACCGCAAGCAGCCTAACTCACAGGTCACATAGGTTCTGACCCCCCCCCTCCCTCTTTCCCAAGGCTTCACCAAGTCCACTGTGCCCCGCAGTGTACCGCAAGCAGCCTAACTCACAGGTCACATAGGTTCAGACCCCCCACTCCCCCTCTTCCCCAAGGCTTCATCAAGTCCTCTGTGCCCCGCAGTGTACCGCAAGCAGCCTAATTCACAGGTCACATGGGTTCAGCCATATGATGATGATGTTACTTGCCGTAGAATCACGAGAACAATCTGATTAGATCAGTCATCCTACTATACACACAGACACCGGTGATATCTTTACTGTAGTCATGACCCCGCCTTGGTCTCCCGAATGCACGGACACCGGTGATATCTACATTCACTGTAGTCATGACCCCGCCTTGGTCTCCCGATTACACAGACACCGGTGATATCTACATACGCTGTAGTCATGACCCCGCCTTGGTCTCCCGATTACATGGAAACCGGTGGTATCTACATACACTGTAGTCATGACCCCGCCTTGGTCTCCCGAATACACAGACACCGGCGATATCCACATACACTGTAGTCATGACCCCGCCTTGGTCTCCCGAATACACAGTCACCGGCGATATCCACATACACTGTAGTCATGACCCCGCCTTGGTCTCCCGATTATACAGACAGCGGGGATATCTACATACACTGTAGTCATGACCCCGCCTTGTTCTCCCGATTACACAGACACCGGCGATATCCACATACACTGTAGTCATGACCCCGCCTTGGTCTCCCGAAAACAGTCACCGGCGATATCCACATACACTGTAGTCATGACCCCGCCTTGGTCTCCCGATTATACATACACCGGGGATATCTACATACACTGTAGTCACGACCCCGCCTTGGTCTCCCGATTACACAGACACCGGTGATATCTACATACACTGTAGTCATGACCCCGCCTTGGTCTCCCGATTACACAGACACCGGTGATATCTACATACACTGTAGTCATGACCCCGCCTTGGTCTCCCGATTACACAGACACCGGTGATATCCACATACACTGTAGTCATGACCCCGCCTTGGTCTCCCGAATACACAGTCACCGGCGATATCCACATACACTGTAGTCATGACCCCGCCTTGGTCTCCCGATTATACAGACACCGGGGATATCTACATACACTGTAGTCATGACCCCGCCTTGGTCTCCCGAATACACAGTCACCGGCGATATCCACATACACTGTAGTCATGACCCCGCCTTGGTCTCCCGATTATACAGACACCGGTGATATCTACATACACTGTAGTCATGACCCCGTCTTGGTCTCCCGATTACACAGACACCGGTGATATCCACATACACTGTAGTCATGACCCCGTCTTGGTCTCCCGATTACACAGACACCGGTGATATCTACATATACTGTAGTCATGAACCCGCTTGGGCCCCAAATCACCACACCCTGTAAAATGTACAGTTACATATGTACCCTTTTATAATACCAGAGAACACCGTTCTCACCTCAGAGGCACACCCACTGCCGCGCAATACCTTTTTCAGTGGTTGACGTTAATCAGTGGCAAAACTTGGTGACCCTCTGCCAAATATGTAACATTACCCACTGATCACAACACTCGCGTACGCACTTCTATTAGGGTCAAATTCGCTTTGATTAAGCCTTGGATTAAATCGGTAAAATTACAAAGGTGTAAGTACGCAAAACAGGCGCGAGGTGGAAACATGATGCCTAGCTCATGACAGATGCGAGGTGGCCACACGATGGCTAGCTCATGATACATGCGAGGTGCCAAAATGAAGCCTAGCTCATGACAGACGCGAGGTGGCCAAATGATGCCTAGCTCATGATACATGCGAGGTGTCCAAATGATGCCCAGCTCACGATAGATGCGAGGTGTCTAAATGATGCATAGCTCACGACAGATGCGAGGTGTGGAAATGATGCCTAGCTCACGATAGATGCGAGGTGGCCAAATGATGCCTAGCTCATGACAGACGCGAGGTGGCCAAATGATGCCTAGCTCATGACAGACGCGAGGTGGCCAAATGATGCCTAGCTCATGACAGACGCGAGGTGGCCAAATGATGCCTAGCTCACGATAGATGCGAGGTGGCCAAATGATGCCTAGCTCACGATAGATGCGAGGTGGCCAAATGATGCCTAGCTCATGACAGACGCGAGGTGGCCAAATGATGCCTAGCTCATGACAGACGCGAGGTGGCCAAATGATGCCTAGCTCACGATAGATGCGAGGTGGCCAAATGATGCCTAGCTCACGATAGATGGGAGGTGGCCAAATGATGCCTAGCTCATGACAGACGCGAGGTGGCCACATGGTGCCTAGCTCATGACAGACGCGAGGTGGCCAAATGATGCCTAGCTCACGATAGATGCGAGGTGGCCAAATGATGCCTAGCTCATGACAGACGCGAGGTGGCCAAATGATGCCTAGCTCATGACAGACACGAGGTGGCCAAATGATGCCTAGCTCATGACAGACGCGAGGTGGCCAAATGATGCCTAGCTCACGATAGATGCGAGGTGGCCAAATGATGCCTAGCTCATGACAGACGCGAGGTGGCCAAATGATGCCTATCTCATGACAGACGCGAGGTGGCCAAATGATGCCTGGCTCACGATAGATGCGAGGTGGCCAAATGATGCCTAGCTCATGACAGACGCGAGGTGGCCAAATGATGCCTAGCTCATGACAGACGCGAGGTGGCCAAATGATGCCTAGCTCACGATAGATGCGAGGTGGCCAAATGATGCCTAGCTCATGACAGACGCGAGGTGGCCAAATGATGCCTAGCTCATGACAGACGCGAGGTGGCCAAATGATGCCTAGCTCACGATAGATGCGAGTTGGCCAAATGATGCCTAGCTCATGACAGACGCGAGGTGGCCAAATGATGCCTAGCTCATGACAGACGCGAGGTGGCCAAATGATGCCTAGCTCATGACAGACGCGAGGTGGCCAAATGATGCCTAGCTCACGATAGATGCGAGGTGGCCAAATGATGCCTAGCTCATGACAGACGCCAGGTGGCCAAATGATGCCTATCTCATGACAGACGCGAGGTGGCCAAATGAAGTCTGGCTCACGATAGATGCGAGGTGGCCAAATGATGCCTAGCTCATGACAGACGCGAGGTGGCCAAATGATGCCTAGCTCATGACAGACGCGAGGTGGCCAAATGATGCCTAGCTCACGATAGATGCGAGGTGGCCAAATGATGCCTAGCTCATGACAGACGCGAGGTGGCCAAATGATGCCTAGCTCATGACAGACGCGAGGTGGCCAAATGATGCCTAGCTCACGATAGATGCGAGTTGGCCAAATGATGCCTAGCTCATGACAGACGCGAGGTGGCCAAATGATGCCTAGCTCATGACAGACGCGAGGTGGCCAAATGATGCCTAGCTCACGATAGATGCGAGGTGGCCAAATGATGCCTAGCTCATGACAGACGCGAGGTGGCCAAATGATGCCTAGCTCATGAAAGACGCGAGGTGGCCAAATGATGCCTAGGTCACGATAGATGAGAGGTGGCCAAATGATGCCTAGCTCACGATAGATGCGAGGTGGCCAAATGATGCCTAGCTCATGACAGACGCGAGGTGGCCACATGGTGCCTAGCTCATGACAGACGCGAGGTGGCCAAATGATGCCTAGCTCACGATAGATGCGAGGTGGCCAAATGATGCCTAGCTCATGACAGACGCGAGGTGGCCAAATGATGCCTAGCTCACGATAGATGCGAGGTGGCTAAATGATGCCTAGCTCATGACAGACGCGAGGTGGCCAAAGATGCCTAGCTCATGATAGATGCGAGGTGTCTAAATGATCCATAGCTCACGATAGATGCGAGGTGGCCAAATGATGCCTAGCTCATGACAGATGCGAGGTGGCCAAATGATGCCTAGCTCATGACAGACGAGAGGTGGCCAAATGATGCATAGCTCATGATAGATGCGAGGTGTCTAAATGATGCATAGCTCACGATAGACGCGAGGTGGCCACACGATGGCTAGCTCATGATACATGCGAGGTGCCAAAATGAAGCCTAGCTCATGACAGACGCGAGGTGGCCAAATGATGCCTAGCTCATGATACATGCGAGGTGTCCAAATGATGCCCAGCTCACGATAGATGCGAGGTGTCTAAATGATGCATAGCTCACGACAGATGCGAGGTGTGGAAATGATGCCTAGCTCACGATAGATGCGAGGTGGCCAAATGATGCCTAGCTCATGACAGACGCGAGGTGGCCAAATGATGCCTAGCTCATGACAGACGCGAGGTGGCCAAATGATGCCTAGCTCACGATAGATGCGAGGTGGCCAAATGATGCCTAGCTCACGATAGATGCGAGGTGGCCAAATGATGCCTAGCTCATGACAGACGCGAGGTGGCCAAATGATGCATAGCTCATGATACATGCGAGGTGTCCAAATGATGCCCAGCTCACGATAGATGCGAGGTGTCTAAATGATGCATAGCTCACGACAGATGCGAGGTGTCGAAATGATGCATAGCTCATGATACAGGCGAGGCGGCGAAATGATGCCTAGCTCATGACAGACGCGAGGCGGCCAAATGATGCATAGCTCATGATAGACGCGAGGTGGCCACATGATGCCTAGCTCATGACAGACGCGAGGTGCCCAAATGATGCCTAGCTTATAACATACAACATTTACACAACAGTGACCGGTCTCTATTTACACGGTGATGAGAATGACTAGTTTTCCTGTTTGGTTTTTTACATAATCTTCACATACAAAAACAAAACACGAACGTGTGCACGGATCCAAAAAACCCGGCTGGCAGGATTTAGAGTGAGACGGTTTGTGGGTCACTCCAAACGTAATTAGCTCCTTCATTTTATTGTATTTCTTATATATTTACAATTTCTTAAAATTATATATAATTATATATAATATATAAATGTATTTTTACGCTGTTCCGGAGTCCATGCCTCACCACACGGCAGTGACAGCGTGCTAACACATGGCCCCGCGAGTCCATGCCTCACCTCGCGGCAGTGACAGCGTGCTAACACATGGTCACGTGAGTCCATGCCTCATCACACGGCAGTGACAGCGTGCTAACACATGGCCACGTGAGTCCATGCCTCCCCACACGGCAGTGACAGCGTGCTAACACATGGCCCCGCGAGTCCATGCCTCATCACACGGCAGTGACAGCGTGCTAACACATGGTCACGTGAGTCCATGCCTCACCTCGCGGCAGTGACAGCGTGCTAACACATGGCCCCGCAAGTCTATGCCTCATCACACGGCAGTGACAGCGTGCTAACACATGGTCACGTGAGTCTATGCCTCATCACACGGCAGTGACAGCGTGCTAACACATGGTCACGTGAGTCCATGCCTCATCACACGGCAGTGACAGCGTGCTAACACATGGCCACGTGAGTCCATGCCTCCCCACACGGCAGTGACAGCGTGCTAACACATGGCCCCGTGAGTCCATGCCTCATCACACGGCAGTGACAGCGTGCTAACACATGGCCCCGTGAGTCCATGCCTCATCACACGGCAGTGACAGCGTGCTAACAGATGGTCACGTGAGTCCATGCCTCATCACACGGCAGTGACAGCGTGCTAACACATGGTCACGTGAGTCCATGCCTCACCTCGCGGCAGTGACAGCGTGCTAACACATGGCTCCGTGAGTCTATGCCTCACCACACGGCAGTGACAGCGTGCTAACACATGGTCACGTGAGTCTATGCCTCATCACACGGCAGTGACAGCGTGCTAACACATGGCCACGTGAGTCCATGCCTCCCCACACGGCAGTGACAGCGTGCTAACACATGGCCACGTGAGTCCATGCCTTATCACACGGCAGTGACAGCGTGCTAACACATGGTCACGTGAGTCCATGCCTCACCTCGCGGCAGTGACAGCGTGCTAACACATGGTCACGTGAGTCCATGCCTCATCACACGGCAGTGACAGCGTGCTAACACATGGCCCCGTGAGTCCATGCCTCATCACACGGCAGTGACAGCGTGCTAACACATGGCCCCGTGAGTCCATGCCTCATCACACGGCAGTGACAGCGTGCTAACACATGGTCACGTGAGTCCATGCCTCACCTCGCGGCAGTGACAGCGTGCTAACACATGGCCCCGTGAGTCCATGCCTCCCCACACGGCAGTGACAGCGTGTTAACACATGGTCACGTGAGTCCATGCCTCATCACACGGCAGTGACAGCGTGCTAACACATGGCCACGTGAGTCTATGCCTCACCTCGCGGCAGTGACAGCGTGCTAACACATGGTCACGTGAGTCCATGCCTCACCTTGCGGCAGTGACAGCGTGCTAACACATGGTCACGTGAGTCCATGCCTCACCTCGCGGCAGTGACAGCGTGCTAACACATGGCCCCGCAAGTCTATGCCTCATCACACGGCAGTGACAGCGTGCTAACACATGGTCACGTGAGTCTATGCCTCACCTCGCGGCAGTGACAGCGTGCTAACACATGGCCCCAGGAGTCCATGCCTCATCACACGGCAGTGACAGCGTGCTAACACATGGTCACGTGAGTCCATGCCTCACCTCGTGGCAGTGACAGCGTGCTAACACATGGCCCCGTGAGTCCATGCCTCACCAAACGGCAGTGACAGCGTGATAACACATGGTCACGTGAGTCCATGCCTCATCACACGGCAGTGACAGCGTGCTAACACATGGTCACGTGAGTCCATGCCTCATCACACGGCAGTGACAGCGTGCTAACACATGGTCACGTGAGTCCATGCCTCATCACACGGCAGTGACAGCGTGCTAACACATGGCCACGTGAGTCTATGCCTCACCTCGCGGCAGTGACAGCGTGCTAACACATGGTCACGTGAGTGCATGCCTCATCACACGGCAGTGACAGCGTGCTAACACATGGTCACGTGAGTCCATGCCTCATCACACGGCAGTGACAGCGTGCTAACACATGGTCACGTGAGTCCATGCCTCATCACACGGCAGTGACAGCGTGCTAACACATGGTCACGTGAGTCCATGCCTCATCACACGGCAGTGACAGCGTGCTAACACATGGTCACGTGAGTCCATGCCTCACCTCGCGACAGTGACAGCGTGCTAACACATGGCCCCGCGAGTCCATGCCTCACCTCGCGGCAGTGACAGCGTGCTAACACATGGTCACGTGAGTCCATGCCTCATCACACGGCAGTGACAGCTTGCTAACACATGGTCACGTGAGTCCATACCTCACCTCGCGACAGTGACAGCGTGCTAACACATGGCCCCGTGAGTCCATGCCTCACCACGCGGCAGTGACAGCGTGCTAACACATGGTCACGTGAGTCCATGCCTCATCACACGGCAGTCACAGCGTGCTAACACATGGTCACGTGAGTCCATGCCTCACCTCGCGACAGTGACAGCGTGCTAACACATGGCCCCAGGAGTCCATGCCTCATCACACGGCAGCGACAATGACATACAATCCTCTCGGAAAACAACTGATCCAGAGGCTGAGAAATTAACTCAGTGAATGTGTGTATTTCCATAATGCTTGTGATTAGGGCACACAAGACCACAGGCTATTCAAACAAAATAATATACACAAACACTAACTTTATTCATAACTCACAACATACTACCCGTGCAGCTAATCCTCTTGTTTTTTGTTTGTTTTTTTTTTTCCTTCTTTTCCATATTGTAACATGAGGTATCAATAAATTTATAGCAGTTATTTGAACTTGATTTTCAATCACACGCTATTTCATTGTGACCTTTCAAGAAAATACTGACCAGCAAAACGCGATACTTCGATGCAACGCGCCATAATGACTTAACGTGACCGTATCCGTTAAATTTACAGGCAAAGAATCAAACAGCTTAGAAAACAGTATAACGCAGAAAGAATGTTTAAATCCACATTTCTTTCTTTTTTTGCTAATTTGCATCACGCTGGAAATTGGGTAAGGGCCATTGCTCTGGCTTCAGAGCGCTACCCCCCCCCCCCCCCACCCTGTGAGTCATTGTGTATATTTGTATATTCCCACTTTAGTTCATGGTGGCCACAGGATTTCCGAAATCATTTTTTTTGTCACTTTTCCTGACCTTTGAGAGCCTTTTTCCTGACTCTTAACACCATTTTGCCTGACTTTGCAGACTTCTGACGTTTTTCCTGACTCCCCTGATACTCCTTTTGCGACTTCTTGCGTCTTTCACGTGAACATGATGAAGAAACACATTACAAATGCATGTATTTTATAGATGACGCTTAAATTGAGAATAGACACTTTTGACAAGGCTCACTGTTTAATATAACACCGTATTATTTCAAATAAGAATTCTGAAGCAAATCAGAAACCAGATATTTTCTGGTAGGCGATTCTGAATGAGAGACCACAAAAAAAAAAACAGAAAACAGTTTTAACAGATTGATTCAATGCTTATCATTTAATAATCAGAATGACTGAAAAAAATTAGACGACACGCTCATATCTTTGAAATCACATCTATATACGACATTTGAAATCATGAACTCCTGAAGGGGAACATGTACATCAATGTCACAGAAACTCCAGGCTAACTAAAACTGCCTGAGAAAGTAACATCTTAAATCAGGATAGTTTATATAATATATGACTGATTTCTACAAATCTATAACTGGATTTAACTGGTCCTTCAGAATCTACCATATATCACATACAACATATGCTTACCCTGTTCACGTGTGTACATTTTCCTCAGATGTAAAGGCGAAGGCACAAGATGAAAGGAAAAGCCACTAATATTGACAAAATATCGATTTGATGGAGAACCTCCTGGCAGAACTTTGCTATCAAATTCCAATGCAATCGATAGAATTTGCGGGTTGTTTTTGTTTGTTTTTTCTCTTGAGACTGATCCAATATTATGGCCAATTTTGGCCGAACCAATAAACAAAATACTACATTTCCACTGAAGAGCTACCTGGGATCTTTCCTGTTTAAGTGTGAAAAATAAATGCTATACAACTGGTATTATCGTGTTATTCTGAAAGTTTGGGCCTGTTTGACCAATTTCTTTGGCCAAATTTCAAAACACAATACAAGGGGAATTGAGAACCACCTTGGGAACATCCCTGTTAGATTCCAAAACAATCGGACCAGAAATGTGGGAGGCGTAGCATTTTAAAACAGCACCTACACAGCCCCGCCATGAAAGTATCAGAGAAACAAAGCCCTCAGCCAAAGGAGCATACTCAAAATAAAACGCAGCACATTAGTAGTATTGTTCAATAAAAAATACTTACACAGAAAAAACATAAAAATCATGAAAATAACTGAAATATATATTTTTTTTACTTGTGAAGTAACAAAACTCAAAAGAGAAAACTTTATGGCACAGATGTGCGGCCACAGTAACCCATGTGGGGATCAATATCCAAGATTTTCACGCACTTTCAAAGTGATTTCATTTTACTAATTTATTGTCAAACCTGAAAAAACCTAGACCAGACACAAGTGCAATATATAGCCTGTCAATTTGTGAAGTTTTAAAACTAAAGGGAGAAGCATACAGCAAAGAGGCGTGGACAAAAGACTCCATATGCGGGTCAATACACAAGATTTTCAAGTACTTTCTATTTCTAAGTACTGTCATTTCGATAATATTTGTTTATCTTAATGAAACCTGGACCAAGCACACATTCCTTTACTGTGTGAAGCTACTTAACCTAAGGGAGAAAACTTAACGGCAGAGACGCGAGAACACAGAACGGTAGGTAGCTGATTACGGATGGAAGGAAATATTGACAGCAAGAGACCCTAGCCAATTTTGGCTGAGGGCTATGACAGGATTGAGGGTATTATGTCGAACCGTAACGGCCCGGATTCGAAAAAGTACACGATTCGAAAAGAACTACGCAAACTATTGAGTTGACCTTGTTATCTCTGTCGGTCATTGTGTCTGTTTAGAAACCCAATTCCGAAATCATGCAAACTGGTAAACTGACGCACCAATGTAATGCTAAATGGACAACTGTGTGTTGGTGTAGAAAAGGGCATATTTTCATCATTGGGGTCGATTATGCACAATCATTTAGAGACACAATAATTCCAAGACGATAAATCACTGTTTTGACGTATGTTAAAATTTAAAAAAAAAATTTCGAAATCTTTTTGTCCTGACTTTTCAAGACTTTGTGGCCATTTTTTTAGTGTTTTTCCTGACTTTTCCTGACTCGACATTTTTTCTGACTTTTCCGGTGTTTTCTGACCTGTGGCTACCCTGTCAGTTCCAGCAACTCACAATTCAGTGCATATTTGAGCATAACAATATCACACTTAATAGACTCAAAACCACACCAATGTACACGAATTAAATAACAATTAGACAACAACTTATTCGGGGAAAGCTATGCCAATACAATTCAACAAGACTCATAAAATTCACTACAATCAGTCACAGAACATTTAATCATTTAAATGAATGCGGACTGACAGCAAAACGCGTTTTCATTCGCATACACCGAAGGCACGAGAAGACAACGAGGAATTTGAGCGGGGTACTTGATGAGAAAGAAAAACGCACCATCGTGCAAAAAAAGCCATGCAATTTGAACACAGGGATGGAATCTATCAATAAATACATAGAATTCCACGCATAAAGATGTGTTACTGAGAGGTCATCAAATAAGTTCCATTTCATCTTACAATAAATTTTAACATCTAGTTAAATAAACAGCCCACCGTTTTTTTTTTTAAATTTTTTTGTACAAATTTTATTACAGAATCTCAATTGAATTTTAGTCAGTTTGATTGCTATGAAAGTGCCAAACGATTTCAAGGGTGTTCTGTAGCAGTGCCAACCGATCTCGCAGTTTTCCTGCATAAGTGTCACATGCTCTGACAGAATTCCTACAAGAGTGCCAAGCGACCCCACAGATTCCCTGTAGGAGTGCCAAAAGACTTGACAGCTATATTATAGGAGTACCACGCAATCTCATGGCTTTCCTTTAGGGAGTGCTACGCGATGACAAGACTTTGCTATCGTGCCTCAGTGCGTAGGCACTTCTCGCCATACGCTACGAGCGTTCCTCCCGCGAGCGGAGGAACGAGGCGAGGAACTGCTGCCGACTGAGCACGGACTGCTCACCGTAACGCCGCTCCAGGGCACTGTAATCGTCTTCGCTGCCATGCTGCAGGATGACGTCATCCTCCTCGTTCCACAGCTCCTTACCTGCCAATCACAGCTACGGTTACAGGGTTTCAAAAAGTAACCTCGGAGAATACACATTTACACCTGCCAATCACAGCTACGCTTACAGGATTACCAAGGTTTTCAAAAAGTAACCTCGGAGAATACACAGTTAAACCTGCATCAAAATTTAAATTCACGGATCCCATAATTACAAAGGATTCACTTCGAAAAAAAAAATCATATTTGTGTATGTCATTTTTTTTATCTACGCAGGAGCATAGATAAAACGTGTGTTATGTGAGCAAATATTCGCTTATTAGTGACCGGCAACGCATTAACATATGCGAGGTGGTAAGGCTGGTATGTTTACCATCGCGAGTTGTTCCGTGCTGCAGGTAATGGTGTACGTCCTTGAGCTTGCCACTGGTGAAGTACACCAGCGAGTACACCTCCTCCATCGATACGTCATACATGCTACACACCATCTGAAACGTCACCAAAATGATACGTCATACATGCTACACACCATCTGAAACGTCACCAAAATGATACGTCATACATGCTACACACCATCTAAAGCGTCACCAAAATGATACGTCATACATACTACACACCATCGGAGACGTCATCAAAATGATACGTCATAGATGCTACACACCATCTGAAACGTCACCAAAATGATACGTCATACATGCTACACACCATCTGAAACGTCACCAAAATGATACGTCATACATGCTACACACCATCTGAAACGTCACCAAAATGATACGTCATACATGCTACACACCATCTGAAACGTCACCAAAATGATACGTCATACATGCTACACACCATCTGAAACGTCACCAAAATGATACGTCAAACATACTACACACCATCTGAAACGTCACCAAAATGATACGTCATACATGCTACACACCATCTGAAACGTCACCAAAAAATACGTCATAGATGCTACACACCATCTGAAACGTCACCAAAATGATACGTCATAGATGCTACACACCATCTGAAACGTCACCAAAATGATACGTCATACATGCTACACACCATCTGAAACGTCACCAAAATGATACGTCATACATGCTACACACCATCTGAAACGTCACCAAAATGATACGTCATACATGCTACACACCATCTGAAACGTCACCAAAATGATACGTCAAACATACTACACACCATCTGAAACGTCACCAAAATAATACGTCATACCTGCTACACACCATCTGAAACGTCACCAAAATGATACGTCATACATGCTACACAGCATCTGAAACGTCACCAAAATGATACGTCATACATGCTACACACCATCTGAAACGTCACCAAAATGATACGTCATACATGCTACACACCATCTGAAACGTCACCAAAATGATACGTCATACCTGCTACACACCATCTGAAACGTCACCAAAATGATACGTCATACCTGCTACACACCATCTGAAACGTCACCAAAATGATACGTCATACATGCTACACACCATCTGAAATGTCACCAAAATGATACGTCATACATACTACACACCATCTGAAACGTCACCAAAATCCTCTCGCGACACCATCGGAACTGTAATGGATGTTTACTGGGCGACAATAGGAGCGGGGGGGGGGAGGGGGGGAGGGGCAGAGCAACTTTTCTCCAGAGCAAGGAAAAATCCCATTAGATGCATTCTGCGACGGTATTTTGTATTGTGGGTGAGAAAGTCAGATCCCGTCAGAGAAGGGAGGGAGAGAGGGACACGGAGAGATCTGGCCACACACAGGGAAACACCACAGACGGAGGCCTGGCACTGCGACGGAGACCGACCTTCATGGCGTTGTAGGCGTCGTCCACCTGTCTGGCTGTCTCCTCGTCCTCAAAGCTCACGTCCGTGTCCTCGTCTGTAACACCCACCCCCATAACCGAAAGTGTAGAATATAAAGGCAACTCCGCTTACTTTGCGTTATTTTATACGCATTTATGAAGTTCAATTTGAAAATTTACCTATATTAAATAAAAAATTTTGTACAAACTTAAAGTGAGACCATACAACGACATCCAACGATTTCGCGTATCTCACTACGATAGATAACAGCGCTTTAACATCTTCAATTGTTGAGTTAGTCTTATCGGCCTGCGAAGGTACACCAAGAAGTGCACGTCGATATGACGTCACCGCCTTTTCGGTATTGTAATTTTAGACAAATTCTTCAAAATCTCCTCCCTCTGAAGAAGCTGAACAGTGGTAGACCTTTTGCGGAAGTAATCCTGTTGAATTCCATTGGAGCTGTAGAGTGGGGTTGCGGGAGTTGGGAAGCGGGGTTGCGGGCGGGTGGGGAGTGGGGTTGCGGATGGATGGGGAGCAGCGGGGTTGCGGGTGGGTGGGGAGGAGTGGGGTTATGGGCGGGCGGGTCTGGAGCGGGGTTGCGAACGGGTGGGGAGTGGGGTTGCGGATGGATGGGGAGGAGTGGGGTTGCCGGCGGGTGGGTGGGGAGCTGCGGATGGATGGGGAGTGAGGTTCCGGGTGGGTGGGGAGGAGTGAGGTTGCGGGTGGGTGGGGAGGAGTGGGGTTGAGGATGGATGGGGAGTGAGGTTGCGGGTGGGTGGGGAGGAGTGGGGTTGCGGGTGGTTGGGAGTGGCGTTGCGGGCGGGTGAGGAGTGGGGTTGCGGGCGGGTGGGGATTGGGGTTGCGGGCGGATGGGGAGTGGGGTTGCGGGCGGGTGGGGAGTGGGGTTGCGGGCGGGTGGGGAGTGGGGTGGCGGATGGGTGGGGAGTGGAATGGCGGACGGGTGGGGAGTGGAGTGGCGGACGGGTGGGGAGAGGGGGGTTGCAGGTGGGTGGAGAGTGGGGTTGCGGGTGGGAGGGGAGTGGGTTTGCGGGTGGGTGGGGAGTGGGGTTGCGGGTGGGTGGGGAGTGGGGTTGCGGGTGGGTGGGGAGTGGGGTTGCTGGTGGTTGGGGAGTGGGGTTGCGGCGGGTGGGGAGTGGGGTTGGGAGCGGGTGGGGAGGAGTGAGGTTGCGGGTGTGTGGGGAGGAGTGGGGTTGCGGGTGGGTGAGGAGTGGGGTTGCGGGTAGGTGGGGAGCGGGATTGCGGGCGGGTGGGGAGTGGGATGGCGGACGGGTAGGGAGTGGGGTTGCGGACGGGTGGGGAGAGGGGGGTTGCGGGTGGGTGGGTTGCTGATTACCTTGAAGCGACTGTGACTCCGCGCCACTCCCCTGTGTCTCCAGCATGAGGAAGTCGTGCAAGCCTTGGTCGCCTAGCAACAAACAAACTGCTCATCTGACAACAAGATAACACCGGGAAAAAAATGATAAAATTGCGATTTAAAAGTAAATTGCAATACCAATTCCCCCAAATCCAAGTTACAAGCTCGTATAGCACACCACGTTTTTTAATTGTTTTACATAAGAGGTGGGGGGTTTCTAAGGTTCTGGAAAATATCTGCTCTACAGAAAACACTCGTTCAAACTAAAATGGATTAAACGACATATTTATTACCTTATTTCTTGAGAAAAATAATCAATTTTTGAAAATCTGTAAAAAAAATGTTGAGATGACTTCTCTTGACTTGTCTCATTTTTGAAACGTTCTTAATTTCAGAGGCTGACAAAACATTTACCACAAATTTCCGGGCTTTACGTAAGAATCCTGATTATTTTCTTTTATCAGGACGATTTTCTTTTTCAAAGTATTTGAACATCTTACTCTTAAATGAGTGAAGTAGATATGTATTGACTTCTTGAAGGGAAACCACGCCTGTTTTGTGTCCGCAACTATCACTCTCTGACACTGAGCAACCAGCACGGCTCAGGGGCAGACATCCCGCCAGTACCACCGCGAAGAAAGGGTAAACTCTTAACTTATACATAAACCGAAGCAAAAAATGGAGGCAAGCTACTAAATCGATGTTGCCACTTACCTCGAGCGTCCGACGACCCAAGGCCGGCTGTTGATACCTGTCGTGGTTCATCTGCGCATTCTTCCGGCTCACTTTGACCCCTTCCATCTTCCGACATATCCTTTGGCCTCGTGTTGCGGCTGTTGGATAAAATCGACTGTGACTCTTCCTCGGATTCGTCGGATTCCGTAAAGTGGAGTGGCACGGCTTTGCGCCGACCAGGAGGCGACCCTGTCGTCACCACTCCGCTGCCCACAACCCGGCCGGAAGTGACGCGTAATGTCACGTGTTCAGCGTCCTCGGCCTGCCGTGTGGCGCGGCGCCCGCGCGGACTGCTGCCGGAAGTAGCGCCATTTTCTTGGCGCACCATCATGGATTTAGTGTCGCCACCGTCTTCTATCCCAGGCACGACTGGGCTCGCTTTGCGTTTTCTCTTCACCGGCGTGGAATGCTTCGCTGTCACTTCCGGGCTGGCCGGCCTCCGCGACCTTGTACAACGGCGACTCATTTCCGTGGAGACATCGGGATCAGGCCTATCCGGGGAGGTCCTGCCCGTGTCATCTTGCCCTTTCGCGACCCTGCCGTACTTGCGCGGTGACGCCACTATTGCTGCTTTTGAGCTGAGAGAAGCTTTTCCTTTCGATTTCGTAGTTATTTGAAGTGCATCGCTCCCAGAACTTGACGGTACACTTGGCGCATGTTTGAAATCGGAGGCTGTTTTGGACTTGGCTGGAGAAAGCAATGGCGTAGGGCCCACGACACTCACAGATGACCCACCTTGGTGCCACGTACCCGAGCTGGCCCTGGCGATATCGTCTTCGCGTATAGGCGATAAACTGACCTTGGCCTCGCGTATCAGGTATCTGTCAAAATCATCCAACAGAGCTAAGTCGAGATCGTTCGCCGCGCTTGTGGTAGAAGCTGGAGACACAGCCGGACAGCCGCGAGCTGTGGAGTTGTGCATAACGCGTGTATGGACATCTGACGGGGCTGTCTGCCCGCCGGACACTGCTTCGTCGTTGTTGTTATGGACCTGACCACGTGACTTTATATTGTGACTAGATATTGCAGGTGAGTCAGGCGTGTTTTCAGTGGCTACACGCAAGGGCGCGTTTTCATTGGTTCGGGAATTAGACGCCTTCTTACTGGCTGGAGACAGGGCTGTCTTTTCATTCGCTACCCGGCGTGACACATGTTTGTCCTCAGTAGAGTCAGGTGCTCTTTTCTCACTTGCTGCCACCCGAGGCTTACGTAGTGATCTTCTTTGTGCGGACGGGGACACGGAGCCAGCATTCGTGCCCTGTTCACCACCAACAACACAGTCTTTCAAGATGACGGCTCGGGCCTCGGACACCACACCTCGTGAGCTGCTGTTAGGCTGGTTCTTTGCCGGTTCGCGCAACGATACGCCCGCATTTGTTGTCTTTTCGGCATTGGATTTCATGAAATCCGTCACCACCACAGCAGTGAAATTAGCCATTTTCTTGAACGGCGACGGCGCACTGTCTTTACCAGTCTGATCCCCATTCGCCTGTGTCTTCGTGGCGTCAGCGCCACCTAGCGGTTCACTAACTCGTTCTCGGCCAGATTTCCTCGTTACCATTTCTAATGGCGCCTTTATGAATCCTCTGTATGTGGGCTTCAGGGGTTTGTGCGCTGCCTCTCCCGACGGTTCTTAAACATGAAAAATAACTTGATTTTTACTTTCACATTAACTGTAAAATAATTTTAAAACTTCAATACATACGTTCACAGCCTGTTAAAAACATTTGGTGAGTGAAAAATTTGAACTCGCAATCAAAGTATTCAACCTGGTTCTAGCGGACAAGGAATTTAAGTTATTATTTAGGTTATCTTCAGGTGATATTTTCTAGCAAGAGCACTTGGTTTCTCCATTTCATTAAACTGACAACTCATTATCTAAATATCAGTCACATAAATACCGACCACTCCCTCAGACAACCCTCTTAGATTTACCAACGCCCCCCCCCTCCCCCACCCCTCCCTCTCCCACTCACCTGAAGTGACCACAGTGTCGGTTAGTTTAGCGACCTAGTGGGGCTCTCCCTCATCTCCCCTCCCCTCCCCCCACGTCGGCCCACCTCCAGGCATCCCCATCCTCATGGATGTATCTCATTCGCCAGCCCCCCCCCCCCCCTCCCACTCACCTAAAGTGACCACCGTGTCGGTTAGTTTAGCGACCTCGTGGGGCTGCTCCCTCATCCCCCCCCCCGAAGTACCCGTCCTCCTCCAGGCATCCTCGTGGATTTATCTCATTCACTCCCCTCTCCCCCCCCCCTCACCCTCACCTGAAGTGACCACCGTGTCGGTTAGTTTAGCGACCTCGTGGGGCTGTTCCCTCATCCCCCCCCCCCCCCGAAGTCCCCGTCCTCCTCCAGGTATCCTCGTGGAGTTATCTCATTCACTCCCCTTTCCCCATTCAACCTCACCTGAAGTGACCACCGTGTCGGTTAGTTTAGCGACCTCGTGGGGCTGCTCCCTTAACCCCCCCCCCCCCCCCGAAGTCCCCGTCCTCCTCCAGGCATCCTCGTGGATTTATCTCATTCACTCCCCTTTCCCCATTCAACCTCACCTGAAGTGACCACCGTGTCGGTTAGTTTAGCGCCCTCGTGGGGCTGCTCCCTTAACCCCCCCCCCCCCCGAAGTCCCCGTCCTCCTCCAGGCATCTTCGTGGATTTATCTCATTCACTCCCCTCTCCCCCCCCCCCCTCCCACTCACCTGAAGTGACCACAGTGTCGGTTAGTTTAGCGACCTCGTGGGGCTGCAGTCCGAATGAGGCGATATTGGGGAGAATCTGCTTCAGGTAGCGGTCTTTGATGGACTGCCACGTGCGTCCCGGAAGCACCTGCCATCCAATCAAACGTCTCACTCCACCAAAACCAGTTTGAAACAAGTTGCTTATATATTTTCATATAATGTCACATATTAGTACTTTTTGCATTATAAATTATAAAATTAGTTATCATTAGTGGCACTAAGGACTGTGAATTAAAACTTACCCTAAATTTTTTTAAATCACTATTTATGATTTATTTTCCCTGTATTCCCAAGGTAAGTGTAATTTCACAAATTAGTAATACTGAACTAAAATTAAATTAAAGTTAAAAGTTAAATTAGTGAAAATGAAATCTCAAAAGGTTTTATCCAATTCGCGGAAATAAATTCCCAACAAAATGCGGTTTTCGCGCCACTTCGCGAATATATTTTTGCTCGCTGATTTGCTAGTACTACGGTTGTTCACAGTAAATGCCAAGACCACTGACGAACAGGGCGGAACAAATAATCGCTTTGTTTTGCACGCATGAAAATATATTAAGCCCACAATTAAATTGTTCACGGTGATGCAGTGACCCTGTGCACTTGACGCGTGTCATGTATTGGGGGGAGGGGGGGGGGGGGTGGGTCTGTATACTTATCAAATACAACGCTGGAAATTTGTCACTGTACAGCATATGTTCAATTCAATGATAACACCAGGTTTATGATAAGCAGCTCTGCATTGATCAGCGAGTCACACTTGATCACACGGCCCCCACTGCCACTTTCGTACCGATCCAACATCAACACAAAGGCCTCAAGCTGCTCAAGGAGATCACCTGGACAATCCAGCCCCCGGACTATTCGGGCCAGACAATATGGTCCCAGATGCAAAGTAAGAAACTTTGCTCCCAAGACTATTTGCATATGTCAAGGGAAAGTACACACATTTTGACCCTGATTTCAACACTCTATCACCAATTTCAATTCTTAATCAGCACTTTGCTATGGACTTCTCGACTGTGTAAATTTCTTTTAACGTTTGAAAATGACTTCAATATATATGTTACAGCGAATCTGTAAAACCAGCGAATCTATAGATTCGCTGAAAATTTCAGCGAATCTGTAAATTCGCTGACTCACTTAGCGAATCTGTAGATTCGCTGGTTTTTCACCTTTAGAATTATACAGACTCGCTGAATTTGTCTAACCAGTCATCTTTACCGACAGGATTACTTGTGTTGGGTGATATTTGAAATTTAATTGCTTTTATGTGACTTTTTTACTCCAGGGGTGTTTTACACACCTTTTTCTTGTTTTTTTTTTTTTTTGTTTTGTTTTTTTTTTTTTGGAGAATGTGATATATTGCAATCGGAACATTTAAACTTACACATATTTTTATTTAACTAGCTTTAAAATGCATTGTTGAAATGCGAATTTCTAGTCTCAAATGAAAAGCAACATTGGAAAGCGTTCAAAAATATTTGCTATCAATATTCACAAATGCTTAAATTAAGTTTCTTGTTTTTTTTTTGTGAATAGGGTATATTGCAATCGGAACTTTTGAAATTACACATTTTTTATTTAACTAGCTTTAAAATGCATTGTTGAAATGCGAATTTCTAGTCTCAAATGAAAAACAATATTGGAAAGCGTTCGAAAATATTTGCTATCAATATTCACAAAGGCTTAAATTAAGTTTCTCTCTTTGTGTTATCGTCTTTCATAAAAGTGATCACAGCAAATCTTAATACCGGGGGTTTCCGAAAAAAAGCCCAGGGCTTCTATTTGGAAACTGGCAAATTTCAGGCGCTCATTTAGAAACCAAATAGAAGCCCCGGGGCTTCTATCAGGAAACAGTTTCCTAATTAGAGCCCCGGGGCTTCTATTTTTTTTTTTAGATAGAAGGGGGGGTGGTTGTCGGTAAGTTTTTATTGAAAAAAAAAAGAAAATTTGCCATCAATCTCTTATTAAAACGCTACATGCTGAGGATTTCGGCACCAAAAATAAAGCACACAAAAACAACAGTAACTAAAAAAGTCTGGTAAAGTGGGGGGGGGGGTTGCCTTGTAGGAAGCAAAGGATTAAGCAACGACGCAGAACGTGTCCAGGGGTTTGCCTCACATCAAAGGATTAAGTGCACCGTGTCTGCATTGCTAGTAAACATAAGTTCTAAAAAGACTTGCAGGGAAGGAGGGGCAACATCACGCCGCCCGTTTCAGTACTCAGCCGGTTATATTTCCAGTAAGACTACGGAGTAAAGGTGGCAGTGGGGAGGGGGTGTGTGTTCGCCTTGTGCAAGCACAGGATTAAGCAACGATGCAGAGCATGTCTAGGGGCTGCCTCATATCAAAGGATTAAGTGAACCGTGTCTGCATTACGAGCAAACACGAGTTTTAAAAAGACTTGCAGGGAAGGAGGGGGGCTTTTATTAGGAAACGATTTTTTCAGGTCTTTATTTTAACTCCAAATAGAAGCCCCGGGGCTTCTATTGGGAAACAGTTTCCTAATAAGAGCCCCGGGGCTTTTATATGGGGGGAGCTTCTTTTCGGAAACTCCCGGTACTATTGTTTCTAAATAAATTGCGATCATTACTCGTCTTCTGAGTAGCATTCAAATTGCTATTAGTCAAATTGCAATTATTTTTCCTTGATTGCAACACAAAAATCTCTTCACCTCCGGGTGATATAAATTGCACTTGAATTACGGTACGCTTATCCAATCTGTTAATTTTCGATGCTCCGCATACTCGTAGTTTTATTTAACAGAAACTGATAGGACAAGGATTTCAGCAAATAGAAACTTTATTCCGGTGTGAAAGCATATAATTGCTGTATTTTCATCAAATGACCGAAAAACCTCAGGTACATGAAATGAGTTACTAGCAATGGAAACAGAGAATGAAGGCCGATTTTAACATGTTCCCTTCACACAAACCAAGAAAAAGGTGTGTAAAATACGGTATCCGCCCAAAATGACTCCGCCCAAAATGACTCCGCCCAAAATGCCTCCAAAAACTGCAAGGGGGGACAAAATGACTCCGCCCAAAATACCTCGAAATCTTATTTTTTCAAAGTGAAGGGAAGAATGGTTTATTTTAATAAATGAAAAAGACAACTCTTGTTAATTCACATTTTATCAAAACTGATAATCAGAGTTCTTGTTTCTCCAAGTTCACTGGCGCATTTAGCTAATCAACTCAGTTAGCAATCACAGTGTCTCTAACTCACTCACTCAGTGGCTCACTTTACTCATCAACTCAGTTAAAAATCACAGTGTCTCTTAACTCGCTGGCAAATCAACCCTGGAGTTCTTGGTTTTCCAAGTTCACTGGCATCCAACGCACGTTGTAACCGATACCGTCGATGAAGTCTGCCATAGTTCTCCGTCCTTCGGCGCGATCTGTGCACAGGGTCTTGAGTCGTCTTTAGACTGCTATGTATCCCACCCCCCATATATATGCATCCTGACCAGAGTCGGGGTAACGTGCGTCTACTCAAGGCACAGATTTATGAAAACAAAAAAAAAGCGCCTCTATGTCGCCAGCGTTTTTTTTTTTTATTTCAAGCCGGCATTACACTGCTGCGGGATTAAGTGTGTCTACTCAAAGCAGTTTCTGGCAGCTTTGTGGAAACAAAACCACGCTTATCAAAGTCCTCCGGAGTGGGATTAACATGCGTTTCAGGCCGGCAGTGCACTGCAGGGGGATTAAGTGCGTCTACTCAAAACACCGTTACTGGCAGCTTTGCGGAAACGAAGCCACACCTCTCACACTCCCCGTGATCAGGATTAAGCCCGTCTACTCAAAACACATTTTCTGGCACTTTGCCAGAAATAGTTAAAAAAAATTCGAAATAATATTTCGGGGCATTTTGGGCGGAGTCATTTTGTCCCCCCTTGCAGTTTTTGGAGGCATTTTGGGCGGAGTCATTTTGGGCGGAGTCATTTTGTCCCGGATTCGTAAAATACATCTGGAGCAACGTAATCACTCAAAAGCAATTAAATTTCAAATAATAGCGAAAACAAGTGATCATGTCGGTAAAGATGGCAAATTTTCAGCGAATCTACAGATTCGCTAAGTGAGTCAGCGAATCTACAGATTCGCTGAAATTTTCAGCGAATCTATAGATTCGCTGGTTTTACAGATTCGCTGTAACATATATAATATATATATTATATATATATATATATATATATATATATATATATATATATATATATATATATATATATATATATATATATATACAATTACTTTTTTCTAACACTTGACAAGCCTTTGGCTTGCAAAGGCTATATGAATTTGTGCGAGCAGCCGTTGATATCTTTTATTTCTTGACAGTGATCCGATTTCCTGTATCATCTCCTCCACTGGCACTACAGGCCCTAGGGCCACGAAACTTGGGACTTAGGTAGAACTTGATACGAATGTGTGCATGACACTCTTTATTTTCGCCTTCGATTTCGTTTTCTTGTTTACAACGCCATGTGAAAAGAGGGTATTTTTTGCAAGGAAATGCGGAGCATTTAACGCACAGCACAGAACACACAGTTGCTCGGCTGTGTGCGAGCTCTCACTGCGTAAATAGATTATATGGCGTATGCTAGATCAGTCAATAAAACCTTAAGTCAACAAAAAACAAACACTACTCGGCTTACAAGCCGTATTCAAGCTGTGTTGTTTGCAATATATTATTCAAGAAATAACCCATTGAAGGAAGTATTTTTGCGTTTTAATTTTTGTCAAGTGTTTAACATTTCGCTAGCGAAATGAGGATCTAGTTTGTAACTGATATTAATTTATTTGTGCGATGTTAACCAAAAATTCCGTATTGACTAGGAAGTCCCATACTTCTGACTGCCTCTCCAACATCATGAAGGCTTTCAAAACAGGCAAACAAGACTTCTTGTTAACACACAAGTCATGTTAACACAGTATGAAGCATTGTCTAATTTATGACAGGGGCCGTGGTCTTAGGTACGTCCTACCTCTCTTCTCCGATAACGCGGCAGAACAACACAAAAATATCGCACACAAAGAACACTCTCGTTATCTGAAGGACTCGTCACTAAAAGTGTTTATTTTCATTTCATGATTGCCAGTGAGCGCACAAAGGAAAAGCCGCACTTTTAGCAGCGCATATGACGCGTACACAGCATGCACACCAGCATTCTTCCGGTATATCGAGACTGTCACGCAGCACACTCCTGACAGTGTGCTCTGAACATCGCCATAGCAACTTAAAAAATCACTCATTTATAGAAGACTGGACTCATTCGTCATACGAAATCATACGTATACGTCAGCCTTGCGCACTGACCGCACTCGCTTTTCCTGTTCCTGTTTCCAGTAGTACAAGCTGCGGGAGGCTTTTCAATCTTTTTTTTTTGTTGTCATTACAGGGTTGCCACGCAATTTAAAAACTCAATTTTCGTGGCTTTTAACTGACCAACGAATTAACATGCGAGTCTAGCATGTGACAAAAAAGGCACCGTAGCGCGCAAAATGTTGACACACTAATCACTGGCAGTGCAAATCTAGTAAAAAAACGGATTAGAAGACATAAAACACAAAGACATTATTATCAAAAACTGAAAAAAAAAATCACAATTTTCGATATTCAAATTTCCTGACTTTTCCCGACTCAATATTTTTTTCTGACTTTTTTTCTGAATCATTGCATTTACCACAGCGTTTAACGTCCTCTTGCAAAAATAGATGTTTTACGTATTCGGCGACGGATAATTCGTCTTTAATCTAACCAAATTTTCATTCCATTTTGCATTTGAAACCATTGTGGTCCGTCCCAGGTGTTTAGGACGGCAGTCGGGGGAGAGGATCGGGCATGTGACCACCGGTTATCTGATCGAGGATGACGTTCTTGAGACTTTTTGCTTCGCTTAGCTGAGAGCCAATAAGCGTGGCTACTTAATAAATCATTGAGGAGGGGGGGCTATCCCGCGGGCAATAGCCCTGTTCCCATCATAAGATAAGTGCAATGAGGATATGAGAACAGGGTCTCTGGACAACTCGGCACCTGTCAAACTCGGCACTTACAAAGTCGGCACTTTTTGGACAACTCGGCACCTAAAATTTTGGACAACTCGGCACCTCATTTTCAAAGTCGGCACTTTTTGTTTTTTATTTTTTTTTTTAATTTTTAATCTTATTTTTTTAATTTTTATGGACTTAATGCTTCAACAACAGTTTATTTTTGATTAAAGTGGCTCATTTTTATACTTTTTCTTTTTAGATTTATCCCTTGTGGCAGTGATTTATCTCACAATTCCAGAGCACTCTGGACACCACAATTCATTGCAATCGGCATGAAAAGGAGCCTTTTGTGTCAGTGTACTCTGAAGCCTTTTGTGTATTTATTATTGTTTGTTCCCTGTGATTATGTGCTCAAAGAGCCTTTTATTTGACATCACTCACTATTGCTGAGAACTCTGGACACCACTATTAACTTCAATCGCTAGAGCAAAGAGCCTTTCATGCCAGGGTACTCTGACACCTTTTTTGTATTTATTATTGTTTTGTTCCCTGTGATTCTGCGATCATAGGTTGGATTGCACATGCTAATTGCAATTGTTGTGATTAATGTTTCAGAGTATCATAAATTGCAATTAGCCTCACAGTGCGAAAGCGCGAGGTACTGTATTACTTTAATAGCAATTACGACACTATGCTTGGGCGAATTGCGTGGTTGCTTTAATTTTATTTGCCCCAGGAGGCGCCTAACTCAAAAGTCCACCAGGAAAACAGAGGTAACTTTTACGTTTTGGTGTCATGACACGTAAAATGCAATTGTACAGTTGAGTACATACAGCGAGTGATGTCAAATGAAAGGTTCTTTGAGAGCAAAATCACAGGGAACAAAACAATAATAATTTTTTTTGGTTTTTAGGGAATTTTATTGTGCACAGCCACATTCGAGTATGCGCTGCGTGGGCATAAACTATAAGGAGAACTTACAATACAATATATATATGCATCTTTCACAAACGCGACGTTTTCTAACAATAACTGTGCTTATCAAAAATCACGATTATGACGGAAACAAACAAACATAACAACTTATAAAACACTTCTCCAAAATAGGTCCATTTTAATTTTAATTTATCTTCAGGTAACGTTTGCATGTCTGCGTAATATCGTAATTTTGCGTTTCTAGTAAACACGTTCTCGTGAAAATTTTCCTCATTGACTCTAAACTGATATATATGGTATTTTATTAACAAAGAGAGGTTATCCTCTGTAATATTATCTTTTCCAAGTAAAAAATCCCATTTCTCAAAATTAAAAGAATTTAGCTTCAATATGCTTAAGCATCTTCTTATAATTTCTCTGGCTTTTTGACAGTCCCAAAAGAAGTGTATTATCGTATCCGGGGTGTTACAGTACTTACATGCATCGGATTCTAAAATTTTCCAGTCCATTTTCTTCTTGTTAGTTGGTATTATATTATGAATGAGTTTCAATTGCAGGGCCAAAAGATAGGTTTCTTTAGTACATTTTCTGCAAAGTAGCATGCTACGTAGAATCCGTGATTCTTCTAGCATACCTGCATTCGCCCAGAACAGAATACTCACCGGAGGCTCTACAATTTTATTTATCAAGACCATGTAGTAATCTTTACACTTAGCTTTCTTTATGTTGATTAACGAGTCACGTATCTTAAAAATTGGGTCAGAGCAATCCACTTTATAATTATCTGTAATGTATCTATTGTTTTCTCTGTGTTTTAACCATTTGCCGATAGATATTTTAAGACCATTGTACAGTAAAAAATTGACACGCAAGTCATATCTAGCTTGGAGCTCTGTCAACGAAAACACTTTTTTATCTTTACTTAATAGGTCCTTAATATACAGTATGCCTTTTTCGTGCCAGTGCTTCCAGTAGAGTGACCTGCCGTCAATTGTTATTTCTTTATTGTTCCATAATACACCACTGTATCGGTCTTGGTTATGCAATTCACTAAAATAGAGTAACATCTCTTTATAAAAGGAGGATATTTGAAAACTTCCAGCGTCGAAATTCGAGTGCAAAATAAGGGGCAATCCCCCGTATTCGTCAAATTCACTATGTATTATGGCATTGCTAATGTTTTTAACCCACAGTCTAGACAACCATGCCAACCCTAACGATTTTTGCATAACAATTAAATCTGGTGATCGAATACCCCCTGCATCAAAGTCCCCGACCAAGGATTTATGCTTGATCTTACTGGGTTTATTGGACCAAATGAAAGCATTTATCAACGACTGGGCCCGGGCCAGATCTGCGCGTGCACAAGAGACGTTACTCAAGCTGTATATTAAATTTGACATTCCCATAGTTTTAGATATGTTAACTTTCCCCAGCAGTGTAAGACCCCTCTGACTCCATAAATTCAAACGTGTTGCAAGTTTTGTTATCTTATCCAAAATGTTTACTTTGTTACACTTTTCCGTTGCATGACCTACTTCGATACCCAGCAATATTGAAGCTACCCGAAGCAACCTTTAAATTAAAAACAGGCTCCGGTTTTGTTCGCCATGGCCCTATATATACCAGCAGAGATTTTTCTATGTTAACTTTCAAACCGGAATATTTCGAGAAACGCCTCGTAAGCTCTAACACATAACCGAGAGAGCACACGTCTTTTAATAAACACGTTGCGTCATCTGCAAAAAGAGAGATCTTATACTCTGAATTCGCGAGTTTTAGGCCTGTGATGTTCTCTTCACTTCTAACTGATTGGGCCAGAGGCTCAACCCATAAAATAAACAGCGTTGTCGACAATGGACACCCTTGTCTAACACCACGTTGTACTTCGAACCAGCCACACGAATAACCATTGTTTATAACAGTGCTAGAGATATTATTGTAACATGTAGCTACCCATCTCCGAAACGAAACACCAAAATTAAAATATTCCAAAACTTTATGCATGAATTTCCACTCGATACTATCGAATGCTTTTTCGAAATCCAAAAGCAAAAGTAGACCTGTCTGCTGTTTCTTGTTTACTTTATTAATGACATCCTGGATTAGCCTAATGTTTTCTCCTATGTAGCGTCCCTTAACAAAACCACTTTGATTCTCGTGGATCAGTTTTGGCAAAATATTTTCTGTTCTTATTGCTAAGGTTTTAGTGAGGATTTTGTAGTCAACATTTGTGAGGGATACTGGCCTCCAGTTTTTAATAAGCTCTGGATTTTTACCACGTTTTTGCAGAAGGGTTATAATACCTCGCCTTTAGGACTGCGAAAGCTCACCTTGTTCAGCAGCATAATTAAACGTCTGTATTAACATGCCCCCTAATTGCGGCCAAAAGGCTGTATAAAAATCCGGACTCAAGCCATCACAACCAGGGCTTTTACCGTTCGACATGCGATCCAACGCCTTTTTACATTCGGCTACAAAATATTCACAAAATATTCTATCTTCTTCTGAAAGCTTTTTTATGCCTCGAGAACTAAAAACTTTATCGAGATCCGTGTTGTTTATATCAGGGTGTGTTGTTTGATTTTGTGTACAATAAAATCGCTCTAGCTCACGGAGGATAAGAATGGGATTTGATATGATGTCATTATTAACTTTTAATCGATCTACTGTTTTCTTATCATAAACTTCTTTTTCCTTATTATAAAAGTATTTGTTACTTTTTTCATTTTTTTCTATATATTCAACTCTTGATCGGACACGGGCTCCTTGTTCTTTGTAGGTATTAATATCCGAAAGTATGCTTTTACAATTTAGGTATTCAGCTTCTTCGTCTGGACTTAATTCTGTTTGGCAAAGTTTCGAATAAAGCTTGTCACATTTCAATAGCAAATCTTGTTCTAACAGACGCTTTTCCTTAGCAATTTTCTTCGAGATTTCCATTGATATCGTTAAAATCTCGAATTTAATAAGGTCCCAGAATACTCGCTTATCGTTTGAAATTAAAAATTCTTTTCTATTTTTCTCAATGAGGCTTATAATAGCTTGTCTATAGTCTTGATTTAATAAAAGACTATTATTAAGCTTCCAAAATCCTGGACCTCTACCGTACTTAACCTTTTCATCTAATTCTAGATAGATTAGTTTATGATCAGTGTTTATGCTCTCAAGAATTTTTGACTGCTTATGGTTTGCCAACAATTTTTTACTAATTAAAAAGAAATCGAGCCTGCACATGACTCTTGGTGTATTTCTGGACCATGTGTACATCAGCAGATCCGGATGCTTCTCCCTCCAAATGTCGACTAAATTGTGGGTTTTTATCAATTCCTTTAAAGTGCGAGCCGATATTTGGCTAACTGTTGCCCCAAACTTTTTATCTTTCGGCTCCAATGTTACATTAAAATCCCCTGCCATGATTACATTCCCCAATGATACCCGAGTCATCAGATTTGCTGAAAGTTGTTCAAAAAATGTAACCCTCTCACAATCCGAGTTGGGAGCATAGATATTAACACAAGAATAATATATGTTATTAATTTCTACTTCATTAACGTCAAGCCGCCCTTCTTTATCAGCCCAGTGATTGCGTACCTTTAAACCCTTCTTAAACAAAGTCATTGTTCCTCTTGCCTTAGAGGTATAGTGGCTAAAAGTTACATTGCCCTCCCATTCTTTTTTCCATTTTTCTTCAATATCCGGAGAACTGTGACTTTCTTGAATGAAGAGAACATCAAATTCCTTGCGCTTTAGAAAAAAGAAAATCTCTCTACGCTTTTTTGCATCACGCAGCCCTCTCACATTTAAGCTATAGTACTTAACCATTTTTTATAATATTTCTAAGGTTACATAACCCACTATGCATATTAATAGATATTTTCGTTTCTAAAATTACGCTTGTCGACTTAATATGACTGTGCTGTTTGAGACCAAAAATTATTACAACATAAACATTGACACAAAACCTATGTACAGTAGATAAAGCATAAGCAGAAATGTATGAATCGAGATATGAATCACCAAACATAATATGGTTTGGTTAGCGTAAAAAGGTTTTGAGCATTTTATATAATTTAATGTAAATGCCATTGTTGAGGCTGCAAAACTTCTATATTAGAGCATTAGAGTATTTTATTGTTATCTTGATTAATTTAGGTTTTGGGTCAATTCGTGGAAAACCTTAAACAGCATACACCTTTGTAGTAAACGGTAACGCATTGCACTGTAAAACGGGATAAAGAGAATTCTATGTTTAGACCCATTTGAGGTAACTGCATGTTGGGTTTTCCTATTTAAATACGTAACCTTTTTCTTGCAAAATAGGGGTTTATCGAAAACCCAAACAACACCTATTTAAATAGGCTGAATGTATGCACCTCCCACATGCTCGCTAATGAATACCATCTAGAAGGCTTTAGAAAACATGTGAGAAGGGTCGATGGAATTTTGGTCCTTGTAACCGTTCACAAATGCCGCGGAAAGTAAACTAGGATACCAGGAGACGGAAAATAACCCACCTGAAATATCCCGCTCACAGAATGCGGCACAGGTGATCGGCAGGAGTTAAAAGAACAAAACGCCCTCCCTTTTCTCAACCCAAATTGGTCTCAAAGACGTGAGTTTGTTTTCGCCTTCCTGCATATTTTATCATGCAAGCTGATCAACGTCAAGAATCAATATATATATTCAAGTTAGTGTATGACATAAATTAAAATATTGCTTTCCATAGTACATCAAACTTTACATACATCCTACCATTCGTCCATCATAACCCTCACGTGCCTTATTTAATCAATCAATCACCTGGTGTCACATACACACCTTGTTGTTTACCCACTACGATGGCATTCAAAGTTATGCGTAGTATCAAATTATGAACTGAACGAGGGGTATTACCAAAATCTCTGAGGGACCAAACCAACTCTAAATAAATAAACTAAAGCGCTCAAGGAGCACACGCTTTGGCTTAAGGTTAAAGTGTTACATACATAATAGCAGAAATAATTATAATTAAGCCCGGCATCAAATCAAACACTCGTTACATTTGATAGCTGCGTTCGTACCTTTTCTAAAATGATACCCAGATGATTTTTCCCGTGGAATTGCAAATGGTCTAATTGAGGGTCGTCCATCCGTTTGCCAGTTGAAAAAAAACTGTCGTAAAGATTGCATTCTAATAGGCGTCTTGGAGAAGTTGCAATCAGCTCTTCTTTTAGATGGTCGTTCTGTGAAAACTTGGCGAGAATTGCCTTCTCCATGATAGTAAGGAGACTACTTTGCTCTGCGTTGTTCCTAGCCTGGAGTTTTCTTCCTAGTCGCTTCATTACCACCGGGTTTGATTCTCTCATGATAACCTGTGCTGTTATGAGGTCCCCGCTGTTTCTGGCCTTACAATATTGGTATGCTTGCTCAACACAACAAAATGATTCCCCTCCGATAGTAAAATCGGCCTTTTAGAAATTGCTTAACGGCGACAGGTATCCATAGAAGCGCACCTGAGTATCGGTTTTCACAGTGTGACCACTATCTGCCAGACCGGCCTGATTTATATTGTCTACCGTGTATAGCCGCCCCTTAAATTTGAGCTTGTCCCGCACCATTTTGGCATATGGATCAAGACGTTTTGCGTTGGGAAGCGACTTTACGAGATAATCGCGCCTTTGTGTGACTGCTTGGGGCACATCCTGTCTTACAAAAATGCCTGAACCTTTGAGAATCTGGGAATTCTGTAAAACGCGGTTTTTTTCTGCCACTGACTTAAATCGTGCCACTATCCCCGCGGGCTTTGATGGATCGCTTTTAAATATGCGATGAGCGACGTCTATCGAGTTTGGCATGTTAATATGCATTTTTGTTCGGATTATAGCGTCGAGGACATCCTTACAGTTCTAACCTTCTCTCTCCTGAACCCCTTCAAAAACAAGGTTTACCTTACGGGAATGGGTTTCCAAGCGCTCGATGTCTCCTTTTAGAATCCGATAAATATCGGCCGCGGAACGTCGCTGATCCTCACACTGCTGTTTAATGACCGCTAATTGATTAACAAGTTCCGCATTACTATTTCCTTGCTCGTCAGCAGGACTGCGGTCTTCCAGAACCTGTATCCTTTTCTCGAGGCTATTGTCAAGGCTCTGCATGGAATCCAGCCTTTTACTATTATCCACCGCTGATTGTTGGTAGGTGTCTAACACTGTTGCCAAAGCGTCGATTCTGTCGTTTATTTTGCACATTTCAGCAGATAGCTTATTGTCGATAATATCATTCAGCTTTTCAGTAAGCCCCAGTTCTACCTTTTTAGCAATGCTCAACAGATTTTTTTCTAATGTTTTCTCGACGTTTTTCGTTACTTTTGTTATAATATCGTCTAAACTATTTTCGAGTTTTTTCTCAAAATAAACTAACTTATCACAGTCTTCCCATCCATCCTCATTTTCTTACTTGCGAAGATTGTAAGTCGGCTGTAGATTTCACTATAACATCACATCGCTTTGATTATCCTTATCTAGTATGCAATTTTCCTGATTTGTGCTTTGGTCATCTTGAGATGGTCCCTGTTCCCTGCTTATGTCCGCCATTATTCCAACTCTATGTATAGTCATAAAATCCACTCAAAACGTCATAAATTTTGCATTCATTTCATTGCTAAATATAAATTTTATATCCCACACAAAGCACTTATATATTCATAATACACAAAAGGTTTCAGAGTACACTGACACAAAAGGCTCCTTTTCATGCCGATTGCAATGAATTGTGGTGTCCAGAGTGCTCTGGAATTGTGAGCTGAAACACCTTGTTCACGCCATAAGGGATAAATCTAATACGAAAAAGTATAAAAATTAGTCACTGTAATATAAAAAATAAACTGTTGTTGAAGCATTTATAAATTTAAAAAAAAAAAAAAAGAGGTGCCGAGTTGTCCAAAAAGTGCCGAGTTTGAAAATGAGGTGCCGAGTTATCCAAAATTTTAGGTGCCGAGTTGTCCAAAAAGTGCCGACTTTGTAAGTGCCGAGTTTGACAGGTGCCGAGTTGTCCAGAGACCCTGTTCTCATATCCTCATTGCACTTATCTTATGATGGGAACAGGGCTATTGCCCGCGGGATAGCCCCCCCTCCTCAATGATTTATTAAGTAGCCACGCTTATTGGCTCTCAGCTAAGCGAAGCAAAAAGTCTCAAGAACGTCATCCTCGATCAGATAACCGGTGGTCACATGCCCGATCCTCTCCCCCGACTGCCGTCCTAAACACCTGGGACGGACCACAATGGTTTCAAATGCAAAATGGAATGAAAATTTGGTTAGATTAAAGACGAATTATCCGTCGCCGAATACGTAAAACATCTATTTTTGCAAGAGGACGTTAAACGCTGTGGTAAATGCAATGATTCAGAAAAAAAGTCAGAAAAAAATATTGAGTCGGGAAAAGTCAGGAAATTTGAATATCGAAAATTGTGATTTTTTTTTTCAGTTTTTGATAATAATGTCTTTGTGTTTTATGTCTTCTAATCCGTTTTTTACTAGATTTGCACTGCCAGTGATTAGTGTGTCAACATTTTGCGCGCTACGGTGCCTTTTTTGTCACATGCTAGACTCGCATGTTAATTCGTTGGTCAGTTAAAAGCCACGAAAATTGAGTTTTTAAATTGCGTGGCAACCCTGTAATGAAAAAAAAAAAAGATTGAAAAGCCTCCCGCAGCTTGTACTACTGGAAACAGGAACAGGAAAAGCGAGTGCGGTCAGTGCGCAAGGCTGACGTATACGTATGATTTCGTATGACGAATGAGTCCAGTCTTCTATAAATGAGTGATTTTTTAAGTTGCTATGGCGATGTTCAGAGCACACTGTCAGGAGTGTGCTGCGTGACAGTCTCGATATACCGGAATAATGCTGGTGTGCATGCTGTGTACGCGTCATATGCGCTGCTAAAAGTGCGGCTTTTCCTTTGTGCGCTCACTGGCAATCATGAAATGAAAATAAACACTTTTAGTGACGAGTCCTTCAGATAACGAGAGTGTTCTTTGTGTGCGATATTTTTGTGTTGTTCTGCCCTGAGAACAGAACGGGTTAGAAGCCATTTGCTGCACATCACTCAGACACCTCAAACATGCCAAGACGGTAATCCATACATTCAAAACCGTCAGGACACACTGGAAACCACGAGTTGTAGTCTCGGGAACTAGACCACTCACCCCAAGCATCTCGATATCCCTCCACACTTTATTGCCCTTCACTTGTCCGTACGCGTTTTCTTCCAGAATATAGCGTATTATTTTCTTGTCATCACTTAGCAAATATTTGCTCCGTCTACAATAAAACAAAATGATTTTCTACCAAGACGACTAAATTAACATTTAAAAAAAGTTTGCTTTTACCGTGATACAACATATTTGGTTTTGTCTCAACCTAACTAAGAATCGTGCACATTATTTTAGAAATACGGTTTAGCCCCTCCCCCACCCCATGATTTCGCATGACGTAATCATTGCGTGTGCTACTTACCCCATCCTCTCCTTAGCCCGCACGCGCACGATGACGCTGGCGTGCTGCATGTCGTCATCACTGACCATGTCATCTCTGCCACTTGACACGTGGCCACGTGACATCCTGTCAACACCGAGCAAGTCAAGCGCAAATGAAAGAACCCTAACGGCCTGAAATGCATTTTTTTCCGACAGGACTTGTGGAAACACTTGCAGTATCAGGGTTCCCACATCCCCTCCACCTCTTAATATGGCTAAATTCCAGGTCACATGACGACTAGGGGGGAGTGAACGAGACACCTCTAACATATATCTCAGTACTGACCGTGAATGTGTCCAGACATCCACAATGTCACTATTATCTCAGTCCTACTGAAAACAAAACCTTCCACAAATAAATTTTTGATTGATATAAACAAATTTTTTGAAAAGCTCTATGCGGATATGTAATTCACCTATATTTCTTCATGTCTAAAAGTTCATTCCTCTCCACACAGTCATGAATATACTGAATGCTAACAACTCCATCTTCGTGCACTGTCTTCCCCGGAACGCAAAGTCTGAAAAACAAATCACATCTCTTCCTCACTTTTCCTGACCTATCACATGACAAGAATTTCAAGACCAGATTGTTCATTTTTTTCCATTTCGTGTTGAAGGTTTATTTTTGAAAAATGAATCTGTTAAAAAAGTTTTACTTTTTAAAAAAAGTTAATGGTTTAAAAATGAAGCAGAACGACAAAATCATCAAAGCAAGCAAGGTCTTTACTGCCAGGCGACCCATAGATTTGTACTTGTTACTAACTGTACGGTGGTAAGGGCAGTGCCTGTGGTAAAAAAATGCCTCCACTTATCAAAATCCTAAAGCACGTTTATGACTGTATAATGATGACAACACACAGATATGCCCCTACCACGCCCACCCCCCCCCCCCCCATTCCCATGCAAAAAATTCTCGATGTTGAGAATGCTTCCACCCGTTACAAGATTGTACTTGCCCAATAAAGGACCAAATACCCAGTATCGATGCAAAATGTTGTAATTGTTATATTACAGTAATTCTGACAACCTGATTATTCATATACACACCTTATGCTGCCCGGTCGGAATTTACTGGAAAGTTCGCCGCCTCCCAACTGAAAGTGCAAACAAAGTGGTAACACATTTTTTTTATTTATCTCGTTATTATGACACAAAAATGCAGCGAATGACAAAATAATACAAGTTAATGTTATTGAGTAAAGTTAACACTTAAGTATAATAAGTAAAAACACTAGAACGGCCAGTGCACACCAGCATCAGTGTGCCCGAACAAACCAAACACTTTTATCAGCCAGCCACTGGCGTTTTGTTAATCAATACACCCTCCTCCTCGCCATCCTTTTCCACTACTTGCTCGTCCTTTTAACAATTTTGTACTATTTCAGAAATATGAGAGTTTGAACTTTATATAAATATATGTGAATATATGTAACTGAACTTCCCGGAAGTCGGGTTACGGAACATCTTAATTCCATTCCTAAAGGGGAGGGGAAGCAACGTAACCTGACCTTCGGGTATTTTTATCCTTAATTTCTATACACTCAGGTTTGCCATGCAATTTTCAAAAATAATTTTCTTAATTTTCTCCTGACATTCGAATTAACGTGGGTGTCTAGAATGAGAGAAAAGCAGGGTTGGCAAGATTTGGCCGGCCAGATTTGCCCGGCAATTGCCGGCAAAGCAAAATCTCTAAAAGTGGCTCAATCTAGTCAAATCTGGCAGAATCTGTTTTTTTTCGCCCAATTGTTTTTAACAATTTTTTTGTTAATTTAATTTTAATATTTATTTTTCTTGAAATGTAGTAAAACTAGTTTTATTCACCCAAGCACGCGTTTATTTACATAAATAATGCACTTTCCTATAAATTCAATACCACAAGATATTTTTGTGGTTAAAATTTGGTTAGCAATTTTTATTTTAAAAGTTTAATACGCAATTCTATCTAATACTAAGGTACATGTACTTTACTTTACTTCTACAAATTATCTGGCACTAAAATCACTCCCCATCCATACTAAAGCATATCGATATAATAACAAATGTTTATTGTACAGTTCACTTACAACTAGACTGGCCAGTGTTTTTGTTAAAACAAAAACGGATATATCTCCCCCCCCCCCAATCAGTCACGTGGAAAAAAATCCTTGCTTAAAAGTACAACATTGGCGAGCCCAAAATACATTTTTACAGAAAATGAAGAAACACTTGGCAGTAAACATTTGCACTATATGTGGGTTCTTCTTGCCACGTTTCAGTCCAATCCAACAAACTGTTTCGGAGATATCGCAACAATATGGCCAAAAAACTTAAAAATCAAAAATTCCAAAATTCGTCAAAAATACATTTTCGACGGAAATGAAAAAAAAAACTGCAGTTTACATTTGCGCTATATGTGTGTTCTTCTTGCGACGTCTGAACCTTATTCAACAAACTGTTTTGGAGATATAGCCTGCCAATGTGAAAAGAATGCACGAACCACCCCCCCCCCCCCCTCCCCCATGTTAAAAAAAATAGGCCAAAAATAGAATTTTTGAAGGAACGCAAAGGAACACAAATACCACGGGCATATCATCTAGACCTGTACCCCCATATGTATGTATGTTTTTGGGAAAAATCGACTCATTAATTTCACTGCTGACAGACGGCAAGACATACATATTTGAGACATGGTTGCCTCTAAGAAATCTAGAACACACAACCATCTTGGTTGCTTTCTGGATCCCAAGTCGGTTCCTTAGTTTAGACTGAAGGAACCCAAAGTTAGAGAACACTCTTAATAATCATAAAATTAACTAAGCACCATTTTATTATACCGATCAAAGCTAGAAACTCCGTTCCCCCAATTATAAAAAACCTGGCGATAATTCATGATTTTAAAATTTGCTAGATTTTGCCAGATTTGACCAGATTTTCCCGACAGTTGCCAGATCTGGCCGCCGGCAAGGCAAAATCTAGATTTGGCCGCTTTTTTGCCAACCCTGGAGAAAAGGCACTCAAAATCTTAAAGATTTTGAAATACTCATCATTGGGAGTGCAAATCTAGTGAAATAAAGCAGACTACAAGACATAATGAACCTGTAAAAATAGACAAATTTTGACATTCAAATTTCCTGACCTTTCCTGATTCAATTTTTCCTGACTTTTTTTTCTTGACCGTTGCAATCCTGACATACGTCTAGGTACAAGTTTAGCAATGTGGAATGTGGTCAGCTATAAAGTGGGATTACATTTTACGTCTTTTACGCGGGTCTGGTAGACGGTCACTTCACAGGTTTTACTGTAAGTCTTTTTTTCTGATTCTAGACGGTAGTCGATAAAAACTGGTTTCACTGTACGCAGGGTTGCCACGTAATTTTCAAAATGAATTTTCTTGACTTTTCCCGACTTACTCCAGACTTTTTCCTGACCAGTGAAAGGGTGACATATGGATATAAGTGTCTATAATGCAAGAAAACGCACCCAATATGCTCAAAAGTTTGAAACAGCAATCACTGAAAGTCCAGATCTAGTGAAATGAACCACATTAGAAAATAAAGAACACAACGACACCAAAATTAAAAATTGGAAAATTAAAAAAATTTCGATATTCGAAATTCCTGACTTTTTGGGAGGTTTTCGGTGACTTTTCCTGATTCATCGCATATTTTCTAAGCTTTTCCGACATGTTGTTTCGAGTTGTGTTGACAAAAGTAAGAGTGCACAGCACGTAATCCATTGCACTATACACATTACATACAATATGAACAGTCCGACCCATCCACGGGATTATCCCACAAAGTTTGAGGCTGATCCGATGATTCCTTCTGAAGTTCTATGGATGACGCATTTTTCACGTTTTCATACGTTATCCAATATGTTTCAAATTCAATAGGAACTAGCAGACCCACCAAACGTATAATCCCACAAAATAGAAGCTCATCCGAGGGTTATCCTATTACCAAAGTCTATTGTCCACAGGTTTATGGTCAACTCGGCCACAGGTCAATAGGGATGGGAACCGCGAGCATTTCTGAACCGGTTCGAACCGAGGTTTTTTTTAAAATGGAGCATGTCGACGTTAACTGAGGATAGTCGTGGCAGCTTTTTCTTCTAAACACTGGGAGGCAATGGCACTACGATCGAAAAATGAAACAATACGCCGAATACGCGCACATGAATGTTGTAATCTTCTCTGTAATTTGGATGGCGGAAGCTTACTCTGTATCATGTTTTCTAACATTTGCTCTACCGGTTTCTTTTCGGCTTTGCCTTATGTTTCTTTCAGTTTTTCTCTGGTCGCGCTCGAACATTCTGAATGTAACATGGCGTGGTGTCGTTTTAGGTGAATAAGTAAATTACTTGTGTCACCACGGGTCTTTATTTCTGCTAGACACGTTTTGCATACAACTTTTGCTTGTTTTCTATCAACGACTTTAACATCAAAGTATTTCGAAATTGGCGTCTTAACTTGTTTGTTGTCTACATATGAAGGCTCCATGTTCCCGCCTTACAAGGGGAATATATGCGATCGACCGCGTGTCGGTCTGTCGGTCTGTCATCAAGAGCTTGTTAACACGATAACTTAAAAACTCCTGCAAGGATTTTCATGAAACTTGGTATGTAGCTTATATGGGAACAATCACAGATCGGTATTGTAAATGGGCCAAGTTCGTTCAAGGAAAATGCACCAACTGGACTTGGAAAATTTCAGCTCTTGATTGACTATTGATAGCCGTGTTTAACTGATGGGGAGCCTGTGGGAATTATGTGGGCTATGCACACTGCTCTCGTTATTCTTGTTCAGTATATACGGTTTCTAAAAGCACTTGTAATAACTATCCATCTATTTCATAACTATCAACGTTTTGCATTTCTGAAACTAAAACACAATGCTATGGCAGTCGAAAATGTTGCTGCTTATGCAGCCTTGGGATGTTCAACGAATATGATGTGTAAAATAAACACAACATATTTGCCAAAAAACCGTTTTTTTAATGTTGAACCGCGAACCGCGGTTCACAGTAAAAACCGCGGTGCACCGCTGCACCGGTGAAAACCGCCATCCCTACAGGTCAACCCGGCGACACTTTGGTTAACTCGGCGACACATGGAGTCAACTCGGCGACACATAAAAGTATGACAGAAAATGCCAAGCTTTTGGTGTTAATGTATGTATTTCAAAAGAAACATGTCTTGAAATTTGCGATTGTCCGTCTGTTCGTTTGTCCGCACGTAAACTTTGTGGTTTTGTCTGCGCAAGTGCTCCTTAACTATTAGGAACTTAGCGTTTTCTCCGCGTAGTTTCTCCGTTTCTCCGTGTCGCGAACCGGACCGAAAATCTGTCACCGAGTTAACCAAAGTGTTGCCGGGTTGACCTGTCGCCCAGTAGGTTTGTCGCCGAGTTGACCAAACCCCGTCCACAGCACGTTATGACGTCATACGTTGCGGTATATACACCACATACATTCTGAACCGTCAGAGCCACCCAAGGCATCATCCTACCAAATTTAAAGCTAATCCGACATTCCGTTCTGCAGTTACAGTAATGACACAATTGCCAATTTAAACATCTTATGACTTCCTGCGTTGATCACTCTTCGCAAAATACACTCCAACCCGACGGACCAGTCCCAGGTATAATCCCACTGAGTTTGAAGCTGATCCGACGTTTCGTTCGACAGTTGGCTGTTAAAAAAATCAAGTGTATACAACAGACGCACATATACAGTCATCCACACACAGAGAAAGTACAAAAACAAAATCTTTCCCCTCTGCAGCGGAAACAACGCCAAACTGGCTGGCAAAAAAGAAGAAAAAAAAACAAGAAAAAAATTAATACTATGTACAGATTGTTTGCAATAATGCCAGTATAGTTATTTATAATACTGCAAATATTACCCGGCTGCCAAGAGAACCGTGCTGGGAACAACCATAAAACCTACGACCGGTACAGAACGGCACCGGCGTCATCACAGTATAGCGCCATCTGACCCAATCATTCTGACAATGAGAGCACCCAATAAATGTTCGTGCGGCCGACGTGTCCTTACTGTTTACAGGAATCGACAAGTGAAGAATTGTGTACTCTTCTCATTGCTGTGGGCGACAACAGCAGACTCGAAACCCAAGAAGAAACCTGTTTTTCTAAATACCTTTTCTATTGGTCTTGGAACATTTTGTACCTTTGCCACTTTGTACCTTGCCATTTTGTACCTTCGCGAAAGACGTTTTGTACCTTTTTTGGGACACTTTGTACCTTCGCGAAATACGTTTTGTACCTTTTCCGCCACTTTGTACCTTACCACCTTGCAACTTTTTAAAGTCATTTTGTACCCTCTTTAAGAAAAATTACAACCAAGACTAATTTTACATATTTTATTGTCAATTTGCACGCTTCTTTACAATACAATACACGTTTTTTTTGCTGTCGCGTAACGTGTAACCAGCAAAAGAACAACGGAATTTTCTTATTGTCACCGATGACAGTCTAGTTGTAGCTACCACTAAGTCTAAGCCGATAATTTAATCCACATTAACCTCGAATTATCCGTTGCGATGTAATCGAACACACTGTTTCGAAGATATCGCAACAATACATTTTCAGGAAGGGAACAGGCCGACCCCCCCCCCCCCCCCGTTCTCAAAGAAAATGTGTAATGATAATTTCAAAGCTAACATTTCAACTCTCCAACTACAAAAGCTGAATTCTCGAACTAGATTTTTTTGCTTTACGTACAAATGCCCTTGGTATAATATATCTTTGGATTGCCTTTAGCAGATGTGATGTATTCCATGATGGTTTTTCACAGCAATCTGAGTCATTTTATACGTTCCTGCATACCTACTCCGGAACTCGGGAGTCGATGAACTGGAGCTGACCTCTTTAGGACTTGTTAGTATTGAAGCTATTCACTAAATTACCCATTCAGGTGAATCACAACGGATATAAGTCACATATATCGCAAGAGAAATTGTAATTTGTAAACGCGACTGATCTCGCAACCGGCATATGAATTGCAATTTTTAATGTGTACACACTCATCAATCGTGAGAGCAATTGCATTTTCAAAAACTGAGTGATATCATCAATGGATGCATGAAGTTTCTTTGATAATGATGATCACTTCCTTCCGTGGCTCAGAAATTACAATTTTAAACGCCGTGTGATCTCTTCAATGGGCATTTGAAGTGTAATTAACAACGTGGGTGCATCGCAATTACAAAATATAAATTAGACCGGAGAACCGGGGTCGGGGTGTTTGGGTCGGGGGGGGGGGAGGCCGCCGGGGGGTTTGACGGGGGGGTTTCGGTCGGGGGGGGGGGGGGTTGGGCCTAGACTCATTGCAACAATATGGCCAAAAAACTTAAATGATCAAAAATTTAAATAATCGCCAAAAATACATTTTCAACGAAAATGAAGAAAAACTTCGCTGTAAACATTTGCACTATATGTGGGTTCTTCTTGCCACGAAATGATTGCATTTAATATACTCCCAGAGCTGATCAATTATGTCCCATTCACTGAGTAACTCCATAACATAAACTCAAGTAATGCAATTAACACTGTTAAGAAAAGTTACTCGGGATAATTGCAATCACGGTAAAGCCACTTTACGGGATGGCCCCCAAAACTATCCTACAGGTTATTGCAATTAACAAATAAACTTATTTTCACTGAAATGAAGGTCAGGTAGAGCAGGCGGTATTTAATTTTTTTGTTTTAACTGAGTATTGCATGTGAAAAAGGTATAAAATGGTAAGGTACAAAGTGGCAGAAAAGGTACAAAACGTCTTTCGCGGAGGTACAAAATGTCCCAAAATTTGAGGTACAAAGTGTCCAAAAAGGTACAAAATGACGGAGGTACAAAGTGACAAAGGTACAAAATGTCCCAACCCCTTTCTATTACTTTACTTCTAAATTTGTGTGCCATAAAGCATGGTTTTATATTGACTTATAAAGGGCAGATGCAGCCGCCATTCTGTGATTCAAGTGTAACAATTAAAGACGAAACTTTTATAATCCATTTCAAAAGACAAATATTGAATTTTAATTAAGTCTAGAAATATTCAAGGTTTAGTCACAGTTGTTAAGGTTTAGGTTTGTTCGATTTCCATATCCGATGGTCATGCTATTTCTTAGAAATTTTCTATATCCTTTGCCTCTTTGTTTCAGTACTTTTACTGATTAACCCAAAATATGGCGCTCTAACTGATCCGAATTTGACACCTATGGCAAATTCTGTTACGGACCTTTGGTTCATGCTGTCATAGTAAGCAAGTAATCGAGTCAATTAGGACTGGACGTTGATTTGTCATGGCCAGAAAGAAATCACTTAGTTTTTTGGCGAAAGTTCCTGCTATCAAGCCCGTAATAGCAAGCATACTGCAGTGAGTAACCGCCATGTTCTTTATAAAGAAAGAGTTTTCTTTGTGACATATAGACAGAAAGTATTAGTACGAAAGTAAACTAGAATAGTGGCTGTTTAGGTGTCAGTTTGTTTGTTGTATAAATATAACGAAAACGCCCTCACAGTTTTAGTTTTGTAATAGGCCATGGTCGATCCAAGTTCACGGGGCGACAAAGAGAATTACTGTTAAATATCGGAAAATGTGCATTTAATATTGTAGGTAATGGTACTGTGTTCATCGAAAATGCCAAAATGCAGGTGAAATATAGATATTTACGAACAGCAATTTAGGTCAAGGAAGTTTTTAAAGGTTACTGAACCATGTGTAGTGAAATACAAGAGGACTCAAAGGTTTAACTTCAATATCTATACGTTAAGGTTGAATCTGTGGCACCTTGCGATATCTAAAATGTTAGGAACTTTATCAGGTAAAACAGATCACAATTCATTGATTTCCACCAATGCCCCAATTGGCGATCATGACAGGATATATTTCTAGGTATAAAAATAACATATTTTATCTGAAATAAAATCAAATAACTAGATTTGTTTTTTATTCTTCTATTTCTCGGTTTAAGACGCGTTCTTTTGAACTCTGTCTATGAAGTTTCTCTGGCCTGCTTGGACAGTGGATTCTCCCTTTCCTGAGCGGCATAAAAAATGTACTCGTACCCTTGAACAACACATTATCCTTTCATGTTTATGTTACCGTGTTAAAAGATTTTCTCCACAAAGTATATGGCGCTAAATATATACACTAGAAAAAATGGTAAATGACTTTGGTCTATCTAAGTTAATTTCCCATTCTACTCGTATCATCCTTCGCATTTTCCAGTTTGGAACCCACAGGTGTTTACGTTTGCAGACGTCGAATCCTCTTCTATTATCGTCCACCACATTCTACAATACATTACTTCCGACATGTTACCTTGTTCTTCAATAACAAATGGTGTGAACCAAAGTACATTCGAATATAAATTACAGCTTATGGGCGTATTCGTACCTCAACTAACTCCCTTATTCTTCCCTTTTCCTCACACGGAGGCAACACAAATTTTAAAGCAGATCCAGACTCCGACTTGAACAGAACACTGCTACATGATATTTTGCTCATTTCTAGTGTAAAACGCTAGTTTTCACTTCGTGGATATGTATGTTTTTTTAAATCACTACATAGTGCCTGAAATACAGTCAAAAAGACAGAAAACAACGCATAAAAAGTGAGGGGAAAACAAAGTTTTTCCTCTACGTAAAATACATAAAATTCAATATAAAAAAGGGTATGCTGGTCCCACCTCTAGGACCTCAGCGCAAATAACCTGCCTGAACTCCACTATTCGCCCTGTAATAGCCTTTTCAAGATGGCATTCTCGGCTCATATGCAATGCAAAATCCAATTAATATGTGGGTTTTTAGTACATGGCCTATTTTTAAGTGGACGAAACCAGTTGTAAGAGAAAAAATGACAAAAAAATAATATTTTTTTTTTCATATAATCCAAAGTTTTTTTAGATTCGTTGGAGCATTGCTGCCCGAATTAAATCTAAATATCTGCTTCTGTTTCCAAACACTGAAACGTGAAATTGAGTGCTAATATAGGGTGAGACATTATTTATTTATTAATATGATTACAACTCAATATAACTCTACTTTTTCTCAAACGATCTACGAAATATGTTAAGTCTGCTGATAAGGAATTCTATACATGGGAAGACTCTCCGCATATTTCCAATAGGCGTGGCTGACTGTCTGAGCAATTCTGTTGGATTTCAATATGACATGTTGTAAAAAGTGTTCAGTTTGGAGAAAAGGATTATTTATTTATGAATTTTCTGAAGCTGAATCAAGGACAAGAATTAACTCTTTTCACTCAGTCTATAAATATGTTCATAAATATGTGTTAAGTTTTTAAATTGACATTAGGATCTCATCATAAGCGTGAGAAAACACACACCAAACAATAAACATTTGATATAGGATGGTTTACTTTGCCCCCGGGGAAAGCTACTTCTTTCACCGAAAAACACCACCCAGTTAGCACAAGATTTTCTCCCACGTATAGCCGACGTTGGCATTAGGTTGGCTTTACGTGGGATGTGGGACGTGGGACGTCCTACATCGGATACACGTGAGCTATGTGTGGGATGTCCCAGTTACACTTTGTCCCACCTAATGCCTACGTATAGCTGACATGGGACAGCCCACGTATAGCCCAAGTGGTACAGCCAACGTCGGCTATACGTCGGCATCAAGAGGGATGTCCCACGGTGGGGCGTCCCCACTTTCTCCCACGTATACCCTACGTCAGACAACCCACGTGTTGCCCACGTCGGCTGTCAAACGTCGGCTGTACGTGGAATTTATGTGGGATGTCCCACTGTCGGATGACCCCACTTACTCCCACGTATAACCTTCGTGAGACAGCCCATGTGTAGCCCACGTCGGCTGTCCAACGTCGGCTGTACGTGGAATTTATGTGGGATGTCCCACTGTCGGATGACCCCACTTACTCCCACGTATAACCTTCGTGAGACAGCCCATGTGTAGCCCACGTCGGCTGTCCAACGTCGGCTGTACGTGGACTTTATGTGGGATGTCCCACTGTCGGACACCCCCTTTTACTCCCACGTATAACCTTCGTGGGACAGCCCATGTGTAGCCCACGTCGGCTGTCCAACGTCGGCTGTACGTGGACTTTATGTGGGATGTCCCACTGTCGGACGCCCCCTCTTACTCCCACGTATAACCTTCGTGGGACAGCCCGTGTGTAGCCCACGTCGGCTGTCCAACATCGGCTTCAAGTGGGCATTGTGTGGGATGTCCCACTGTCGGATGATCCCTCTTGGTCCCACGTATACCCAACGTTTTGCACTGGGGCATTATGAAAAATCAATATTATTGGATGTTGTGTTTTGGACTGTCATGGAAAACCATATAAACTAAATACCATTTTTTGACAAATTTCAGATACTACTTATGATTTTAATATATAACTGCAAAATCTAATGTTTAATTTAGACATCATTCATTTAATTTTGAATATTTTTTATTATATCAGGATATCTAAATGATATTCCATATAAGCAAATACCCAGTATAAAAGCAGAACACAACGATTTTTGTTAAACAAATAATTATAAAAGTAAACAGCAAACAGTTAACAAAATCATCACTGTAAAAAATAAACTGCTGAGGACGAGAAGCTTTTGGGGGAAGAATAACATTGATTATTACATGGATCCCCCGTGGCGTAGCGGTAAGGTCGACGCGTAGCATGCTAGAGGTTCCCGGTTCAAACCCAGGTAAGTACGATTCGTTAGTTGCTAAACAAAATCAGAATAGTAGGTTGTAGTGTAGTTTGGAAGATTAATGGTCAGTGTTTAAAGTAATGGTCAGGTGACATGCTAAATGAGATGTTACAAATTGTTACAAATTTATTTTGGAACGTTGGCTGTCCCAAAGCATAGCCAATGTGGGACAGCCTACGTGGGCTATACATCGGAACGTGTTTCAAAATCGCCAAACGCCCACTTAAAACCTACGTTGGCTATACGTAGGCAGTTCCATGTATTGCCAACTTGGGACAGCCTATGTATAGCCAACGTCGGACAGCCCACGTGGGGTATACGTCGGAACGTGTTTCAAAATCGCCAAGCGCCCACGTAAGTATATGGGACAACCCACGAAAAGCACACATACTGCCGACGTGGGAACACGGGGTGTCCCATGTATAGCCGACGTGGGATATATGCGGGGGTGCTAACTGGGCAGGCCGACTCGAGTCGAAGATTTACACGTTAATAAACAGAAACGATCTACCGATTGCAAGGATTAAGAAAGTTACAGTACTTCCAGTTCCACTTTCTAGTATGATAAATATAGATGTAGCTAACAGCCGAAATTTGAACAATGACGCTAGCTCATTCATTGGAGCTCGATGTTTTTTCGTCACTTTGGATTATCCCTCGAAAGGATTACCAGCGACACCTAGAAAACCTGCGGCTAACAAAGAAAAACTTGAAACTGAGAACGTACAGCAGAGAAAGCATTCAACCTGAGAGGTATATGAATGTTCCAATTGGGTACGGGGGCTAGAAACAACGTACGCATTGATGTATGGCTAAATCAAATCAAGTCAGAATGGTAGGATATCAAATCATTTCGCCTCCTATCTCTTCCTTCGAAGCGGCACATGAAAGAAGTAACAAGTCAGAACTCACCAGGCACCATACGCTTTAACGACAATGTCAATCAGGAACAAGACAGCATGATAGTGAGAGGTAAAACAGCTGGAGTTACTGGTCGGCACTCATAATACAAATATTGAAGAAGGGCGGTTCAATAAGCGTCCGCAGTGACTATAACCTATCCGTCAGTCACCAGTAGAATGTTCATTTCTACCCCATAATACTTCACAAAACTGGATTTGAAGACCGCGTACCTCCAAGCGGTAGTTGACGAAGATTTACGACAATTTTTGATTGTAAGCGCCCAATAGGTTCTAACTATCTACGGTATTTCCCAAGCAGCATCGTTTTGGCAACATGAATACGGATCATATCTTGCAGGACACCGATAGTGTGCTGTGCTTTTTGATGGCATAGTTATAACCGTAAGCGACGACGACAGCCACTTTGCACGAAGAAGAAGGTATTCAAGCGATGACAACAATTTGGAAACCTTAAAAAAATCAAATTCTTCAATGACTCGGTTCTGCGCTTATCTTGTGAATGCATTAACGGCATTTGCCAGAAAGATTCCAAGTTCAAGGCAGTGACCAACGAGCCTGCACCGAAGAACCTCTCTGAATTGTGAAGTTGGATAGCTTGGTTAACTGTGACCACCGCTTCTTGCCGAAATCGTCAACAGTCGCATATCCGCTCCATAAGATTTTGCAGAAGGACAAGAAATGACATTAGTCAACACACCAAGGCATTAATGAAAAACAAGGAAATTATAGTTTCAAATTTAATTCTACCTCACTATGATCAGAAGCTGCTAAGAAAACGCCATTGTGATGCATCTTCAAACGGTGTTTCTGGCTCGATATCACATATATACCCAAATGGTGAAGACCGACTAGTTAGTCTTGCATCCAAAAGCTTGCCAAAGAAGGAGGAAATTGCGAAAATCCTCTTGGTGTAGCGATAAACACACTCTGCATACCCATAAAACTCAAAATAAGTATTCCAACTAAGCCCTTTGGAATTACGACGAGTGCTGTAGCTCAGGTTGTGCAAAGCATCTGTAGTTAAAAGTCCCTCTGACTGTTCGATAAAGCCCAGAAAAAGTGTGTTTTTAATTTTATTCGATTTAGCATTGTTCATGCGATGATCTTGATGTATTGAAAAAAACTTATTTATGTTTTATTTACTGCTAGCGGAGATAACTTATGTTTCTAACTTATCAATTCTATTCTTTATATGTTTCAGTTACCGTGGCGACAATTACAAGTACGGTATTGCAGCTATTGTTTTATTTTGGCCGCAGACGTAAACAAGAAATGGAGAGTTAGCATTTTAGTAAGTTTTACATGTTGCATACTCTAGTTGTAAAGTAATGATCATTGAAGCTTTTCATGTAAAGAGATATTTCAATCAATAGTCAAATAGCTTTTAATAATTTGATTTTTGCTTATTTGTACATCCTCAAGAGTAAATATTTTGTTGCTACTGAAGTAAATGTTCTAGGTGAAGATAAAAGTAAGCAAAAAAGTTACTAGTAATTTTTGTGCTTATAAGGGAACTGATTTTCCTTTTTCTTACCTATGATTATTACGGCTAGTATTTTCCACTGGTTATACAGGTTGGAAATTAACTCTACCTGCATGCATCTATACAGCTAGTAAACAGCTATTTACAGTTCACAGGGCGAGTGACAATATTTAGTTATGAGAATGTAATGCGTGTGTCCTGTGCTGGGTTGTGTCAATAAACATGTTTACAAAAGAAACCTTTGAACATCTTTGATTTTGAACAGCTCTAGAGTGTCTCGTTATAGCTGTACAACATGCACCACTATAAAAAGCATTGATAAAGATGTAAGTAAGAGTTCATAAAATTTTGTGATAAAGACTAAAAAATGAGTGCTCTACCATGAAATTGGCCATGTTAAGGGCATCATGATGTGTGTAAATAATGTTAGTGCTGTTGTTTAAGATTAAATTCAGTAAATCGTAGACCACTTAGCTTAATAAAGTGGCAAAGTTGTATACCTTTTATGTTTATAGTGAGTCGAAAAAGCAGATTTATTTTGTTAAAAAGTTAAGAAGAAAATGGTTTAAAAAATTAGTTTAATTTCGAGTCCTCTTGAGCTATAAATTTGTTTGCATCGAAAAATATTTATATATTCACAGTTTTATTTGCTTGAAATGTTATATTGTTTTACATAATGTAGTTGTGTCATGCGTCCACCCACCACTTCTTCGTCTTCAGTTGAAGACCTTTCGTCGCCAGACGTTTCGTTCCATTAACTTCAAGCCAGGCAGGATTACGACAGGAGTGATCTGCCGCACTCAGAAGTGGTGCCGCTCAATCATGTGTTTGACCATCTCTTCTCATCTCGTCTAAGCTATAGCCAGTTTGATGTTCGTTCGGTTGTTTCTTCACATGCTAGTATTAGTGCTTGCGATCTTTTCCTGTCACTCCAATCAAACTGTACATCTTACAGATGAATCGTCCCACAAATTCCCCCGCAACCTACTTCAATCAGCAGTGTACACGCTCTCCATTCCGCTCTCTCACATTCATTTTTCACATTGTCATATTTGATCTTCTCCCTGTCATACGCGCCTTCCATCTACTCTTCCCACAGCACTGTTAACTCGACCATCACAATCTTCTTGGACTCTTTGGATCACAGCACTATATCCGGTCATAAGTTGGTTTACATCACTTCTTCGGAAAACACCAATTGCGCATGCAGGTCTACTCTCATCTGTTAGTCCCTCGCCGTCGATAGTACTCCTGTTATATACTCCACTTTTGGTCTAGCGCTCTCTCCAGCTTTTACAAACGATATGAACCTCAGTGTGTTCGGGTTTTAGGTATCTTCTCACTAATACTCTATTCCAGAAGTCTTGACACACCCTCCAGCGCTTTGTCGTGTCTCCATCTATATCTTCCTTGAGTCAAGTCCACACTGCACGCTGAGAGCTCACATCCGTCTTCCTCATGCAAACTCTACCGCTTTAAATTTGCAGGAGATGGCAACAGATCATAAACACTTCTCAACAGGAACCCTAGTCGCAACGGCTCCATCTTGAATAAATCACTCCAGTTCAGCTTCCTTGATATAGCATGTTCCCATCTCGTCCATGCACCTTCACATGCCATCTATACTGCCTTTGTCCGTCTGTCCTCTTCATGCTTCTTCCTGATCTCTCCGTGTATCAATCCTCTCCTCTCCATCCTTGACGCATCTTTCCATCTGTGTGTGTTCGTCAATATAACCCTCTCTAACCTTGTCTGACCGTACCAACCAGTTCTTTATGTCTCAGACGACTTGGAGCCTCGTCTGTTTCACGTTAGAACACTACAGTCTACAGTTGCTGTGAACAATTTTTTGTCTTGGGACCAGATTATGTTCCAAAAGATCCCACAACATTGAGTATATGCCACATGTTACAGTGTTGTATTTATTGTAAAGAATATGTGTGTTTAAGCTATTTTCAGTTTTTATTTTTAGTTTTTTATTCCAGAGTGTTCAGGAGGTTTCCCAAGTATTTAATATTAAGTATTTAAATATTTCATTATTTTACTGCACCACTACAAGTTGCGTTCAGTTATTTTCGTTGTGTTCAACTGACATAAATTACAAGTACCAATATAACGCGTTGAGATCAATTGACGTGAATTTTATGTGAACACTTAGCGCGGTGTGATCATCTGCTTTTCCCACGAAAGTCTTACATTTTACAACATGATAAACAATGCAGCAAACGTTAGCATTTGGGAATTATAATGACCAAAATAGCACATATTTGGGTCACATATTTGATAAAATAAAATAAAAAGGGATTGCTTGCAAATTCATCCTTTCTTTATAGTTAAAGAGCAACAAAATTAAGTTAGCTACGCATGACAATAGAATTTAAAATAAAACATGCAACGAAACATAATATAGGTATAATTTAAAACAAGCAAAGATACAAGCTGTTCAAAATAATAGAAGCAGCCTGTTTATTTATAAGCAATTTTCCAAAAAGTCATTATTTTAATACATTTGATGGTTGACAATTGTTTTCCGACGCATCACAGTGTTGTCTCTTTACATCCATTGGGCGCATTCACTGGGTTTATAACATCACTTAAACTGTTCGTCAAGATTTTGTAGTAGATCTAAATGGACAACTTTCAGTTCTCATGCACCTGGTGTGCTGTGAAGAGGAACAGACAAATGCGTAACCCAAATGCAGTTATTTATATTATCTGCAAATACGCGAGATGTTTAAGACGATCGATTCTTTGCAAAAGTATTGAAACCATTTGGCAATTAAACAACAATGTAGTGTTATTATAGGACGTATTTAAATCATCCAAGATACATTGCGGTGATTTGATAGTAAAGCTGATGAAACAACATTATTTTAAATTACTCTCTTTGTCAATCAAAAAGAAACCCACAGAGCTTTTCTTGAAAAAATATTCAAAAGAATGAAACTAAAGTAGTTTGAATTGGAATAAACGCAGTTAAATGAGATGGTTAAGAATTTACAGAAAAATAAGTTTAAGCTTGAAATTAACCCTTGTGATAAACACAATAGAAAATTATACTTTAGTTATTTTTTTCAATAAAAGGGATGGTCGAAAACCTTAGTAGGCGTTGATTTTGAATTCCGTGATAGATGATCTAACCCACCGCATTCGCTTTACTAAGGCAATTGGAGCAAACGTCAATCCTCTGCTTTCCAATCCATCCAGACCAACGCTCTAAGCAACTGAGCCAACCATCACCCCCACTTTAGATATGAGAATTGGCAACCGGCTGTCTCACCCCGGCTATTTCACTCCGGCTGTCCCAACCCGGTTGTTTCACCCCCGGCTATCTCACCCTTAGGCTAGTTCATCCCCGGCTAATTCACCCCAATGTATCTTTTTTCTACATTTCTGTTATATTTCTAGTATTATTTCTATTATTTTATTTTTGTAATATTTTTATTTCACTCATACTTCGATGTCTTTGACGTCAGATACGTCAGATGTATGACAAAACTTAATAACTAGTATTCTTGGAAGTAAGCATTCCGCTGAGAAATTTGCTGTTCATCCCGAGCTGTGAGCTTTGATAATGTGTACCTTGTATAAAGGCTTCAATGAAAGCATCGCAGTGTCCGTTTTTGCACATGAAAATGAATTTAAAAAATTGAGGTGGACAAACTAGACATGCCACAATATGTATCTGCTGAACTTTGTCACTAAACTCTAGCCTCCTCATACAACTTCGCATGACATGATGATGACAGAAGAAAGGAATCAGACGGAAACACCTGATTGCATCGTACGAAATCAATAAACCGTGCGGATTGAAAATCCCCAAGTGTAATTTATGGTGTTTAGGTTATGCATACAAAGGTAAGTTGCAATACAGTTTTTTCGCCTTTTCATGTTTTTTGTTGTTGACAGTACACGCGAGTTTATGGGATTATGCTAGTAAATACAATGGATTACTCTGTGTTGCTTCTCACTTGTTCATTATAACCTACATATTCAAACCCACGTCTCGTTTGGTAGCGGTACTCAGATATATTGACCATTTGAAAATGCTTCGCTATATTTGAAAAACAACTGGCAAAAAAGTATGGCTCTTGAAAAACAGTTCTTGCCAACAATTAGGGAACGAATTAACAAATATGCTGAATTGTCTTTTTAAATGCACATAAGCAAATAATGAGAATGAAATGCTGACTTATAAACATCATAGCGTTTGCCATGGTTTCATGATAAAATATTTGATTAGATTCGGTTGAATTGAAGAAAACATTTCGAGCTAAAGCTACTCATAATTAAAAATGGAAATAGGAGTTCATGGCTGGTAGTTCTTGAGCGCAACAATACTTAATCAACTGAACTCGTTTTGTATCTAGAAATGCTTGGCTGAATGTGCTTGGTTTTGTATCTTAAAACCAAACAATATGCATGCACTATATCAAATATAAATATCATGCTAATTACAACAAAACCCCGGGATCGAACGATCCCGGAAACTTTTCACCAGAACCAAAATTTTTCCATTTATTTTAGTCATTAATGCTTGCAAATGAGGTTAGAATAAGAATATGTTATGCACTTAAATCCTGTTTGAAAAGAAAGATCCCAGGGATTTGAATCGCAATGTAGGGTTTTAATACAGATGAAAACACGGTTGGTGACTTTCCCATTGTCTTTATTGCGTTTTCTGAGTTACGAATTCACGGTAATTTTCAATCCAGTATTAGAACGTCACATTGAATTTAGTCTTCCAGGTGGTATGCTTTCGTATTCAAAGGTAGGAGCTCTTTTGGGGTTATGTGTCAGTGAAGAATTAATTTGGGGGCTCGAATAAAATGTAGCCAGGCAGATTTGAACTGGGAACCTTTCGCTTTATAATCGACGCCTTGACCACTACACCACCGGGGTGACAGAATGAAACATGTTATATATCCTGTTCTATACATTTACAATAATCATTCCTATAATGTTCGGAACAGCTTTGATGACCTTGCCGTTGATTGAAATTGACTGTTTGTGCTTTGTATTTAGTTTCAAGTCATAAATGTTTTTTTTCTGAGAAAGTGACATATTCTGAGAAGTGTTACAAGAGATTATTAAAGCACAGTACGTATTTGTGAATTGAATGGAATTACACGAGCAGTTTCATGTGACACATAACGGAAGCTCGTCAGTTTAATGACATAATTATGGGCAGTCTGTTATTATATTTAGTGTAGATTCTTATACTATTTAGCGTGAATTTGTTTCTCAGAAAACGCTAATTTTCCAAAAGAACCCTGTTTTAAATGAGTTAAACCATTCAGAACAGTTTATTCTGTTGTAAGAAAACCCCGGTTGTTGTGCAACTCAGGATTTTCTGACAACAGAACAAGCTATTTTTCATCTTTTAACTGTAAAAGAAATGTATCTCCTGTTTTAGTAGGAACTTTGCATCTTCATATTCTTCGAGTGCATATGCTTTGAGTCCCCGAGATGAGCCAGATAATTTCCCCGTATTACATTTGGGGGGTTTACTCGCCCAAATGATTATTTATGCTTATTCGGAGCTACAACTACATTCAGATTTGCATAAAAAGAACAAAACTATATCGACTATTATACGGGTACATTATTGCAGGTAATTATGCACTCGTATACCATCAAAATTGCTTGAACTCCGGAAATAGGACCACACGGGAAATCACTTTTGATCAACGCCACGGTGTTCAATTAAGTACTGATGTATTAGACGTAATAAAAAGAGCGCAATAAAAGATTTTGATGTGCATCATATTACCTTAATTTACTTAACAGTGTAGTGTTTTATATTAGTGTTTAATAATACATAATTACGTGTATATATTTGTGACACAAATTCGCTATTACCTGCAAAAGAAAAGTTTTCCCCTTAAAAGTTAACAATAGTTATAATACTCAGTAAAACGTGCCTTCGGACAAACCTCTGTAATGCGGACAAAACTAAAGGCCAAAGCACCGTGGTGACATTATAGGGGAAGATTGCTAACATTGCCGAGAATGACTCATTTAGCAGAGATATCAAGCACAACCTGGGTAATCCGGACACCTTTCTGATCCTGACAAATTTTGTCAGTCCCATTGGTGTCAGGATTAACCAGGTTTTACTGTAGTTGTTAAATGTTTTGCTGATTAACACAATATTCAAAAAAATATTGTGCTGAAATATCTAAAAGCTAACCACGCTTATAACTGCATTTGTGTCGATGATCTCACCGTGTCTGTGTTTGTAATATTGTCAATAACGTTTATGGGTACGTTATAAACACTTTTTTGTTATTTAATTTCTTTAAAATCGAGCAATACAAAACTACAATTGTAAAATAATAAAATAGTACTAAAAAGTTTTCAGCTGATTTGACAATTTTGTGCTCAAAGACATACTAAAACATAAATAAAACGTATTTGCCGGTCCTGTGTGTTTTCTTGATGATAGTTGATCGGTGGTCAGTTGGTCGGTAGTCAATTGATCCGTAGTCACTTGTTCTGTAGTGAGTTGGTCAGAAGTCAGTTGATCCGTGGTTCGTTGTTCGCTGGGCAGTTGATCGGTAGTCATTTCATCCGTAATCAGTCGTTCGGTGGTCAGTTGACTCACAGTCAGCCCTACCAATGCTTTTGGGTTACTTGGAACCCTTAAGAGCGTCTCTGACATGGATATAATAAAAAATCAAATTGATTTCTCCATAGTAAAAAATTTTTTACAAAAGGTTTGGAGGAGAAGCTTCTTAATGGAGTATTTTACGTGCCACAGGGAAGGGAACTCAGTGTCATGTATGTTAAGAAACCTTCGGAGGAGGACACTCAGTGTCATGTATGTTAAGAAACCCGCAGGGAAGGGCCCCAATATCATGTATGTCAAGAAACCCTCGAGGGAGGGAGGGAGGGAGGGAGGGAAGGAGGGAGGGAGGGAGGGAGGGAGGGAGGGAGGGAGGGAAGAAGCCCTCAGTATCATGTACGTGAAGAAACCCGCGGAGAGTAGCAGTCAGTCTCATGTATGTTACCATGTGTGACCAAAGGGAGAAAGGAGGTAATTTTGAGGTTAGGTCCGAGCGGAGTGTCAGGTTCGTAAAAAAGTGTTTAGTTTTCACTCCCAGCTTCCCACAAAAGGTGGGTTCTTTCGAAACTCCATTCCGCGTTTGGTTAAAAAGAGGAGTATTTTTTCAAGCTTAGCACTTCGCGTTTAGGGGGCATTTTGAAAGGTCATGGACAAGGATGGTTACCAGTTGGTATGTGAGTCCCCCCCCGAGCAACAAACAGAATGATGCAGAGAGATGAAAAACAGGAAGATAGCTTATAATATTAAATGATCTTTAAATATTCGACCGATCAATTGACACAGTGCGGTGCAACACGTTTTAATAGATATATTTGTCAATCCATTAAGGGCCTTGGAATTGTTAGATATAGGTCAACACATCGAGGTTCTGGAGGAACAAAACATAGAAACAGACAATAAAATCCAGTTTACGATCTCATTCAGCTGATCTGAAATATGGTGGTGTCAACAAAAGGAATCTTATACATACATCAAAGGTACTTTTAATGACGCTTGTTCATCAAATTTCTCAGTTGGCCTATTAAATGCTCATTCGGTTAGAAATAAAGCTTATGCTTTATGTGAAACGATAAATGATCGTGGACTAGATGTATTATTCTTAACTGAAACCTGGTTAACTGAATATGATTCCCTCGCTATAAACGATGTGACCCTAAAGGTTTTAGCTTTTTACATGTTCCAAGATCATCTGGAAGAGGAGGTGGTGTCGGCCTTGTCTATAAATCTCATGTCAAAGTAAAGCAAAATCAATGCTCTTTTGTATCGACCGAGGCTCTTGATTATAATTTCGCGTTTGAAAATCGTTCAATATTGCTATAGAGACCACCTACGAACAATAAGAAAGACTTTATCGCAGAGCTAGAAGCATATTTACCCGATCTTATATTGGCCAAAGGTGAATTATTTGCTATTGGCGATTTGAATTTTCATTAAGAAAATTAACGGAATACAGAAACACCAAAACGTTTTTCTTTTTTTAAGAGGGATGTTCGAAATCTGGTGGGTCAGATCACACAAGAACTAAAGAATTTGATATCTGCTTTTAACCTAGAATCTCGCATATCCCAGCCGACACAAAAAGCCGTACACAGACTCGAAGCTGTTTAATCTAAGAAGGATTCTAATCTAAAGGTGTGTCAAAATATCACTGATATAGGCCTTTAAGACCACTTTTTAGTTGAACTATTCCTTAATAGTTCAAAGATGAAGGCAGTCCACAAAACAGTCACAAATAGGAACATCAAAGTTATAACACATAACAATTCAATAAGGACGTTAAATCGAAGTTCAAAATTTCATCAGACAGGGATATTGAAAGTGCTTTTATTACATATAATGATACCTTAGGTAAACTGTCAGATAAACATGCATCACTAAAAGGTAAAAACGTAACTATCAGGCGCAATAAAAAGTCACTCAATGATCAAATCAAGAAGGTGAAAGTAGTTAGGTGTCGATTAAAGCGCAAAAGGACGAATCTGGCGTTGAAGCCGATAAAGTTGCTTATTCAAACCAATGTCGCTATGTAGGTTTTCCTGTCGATGTCGCAAAAACCCAATCAATAAAGAACTCTGTGTGTGAAACAAAATATAATATAAAGCAGTTATTTCACACTACAAAGAGTATCTTGACAAGGAAACCGAATACTGTTCTTCCAGATGGTGAGCCTCCCTCTGTCCGACCAGCCACGTTTTCATAATATTTTATAAACAAAATTGTAAAAATGAATGCCAGTGAAATAGGTCAAGCTGTTGTTTCCAAAATTGAAGAAGTAATATGTTTAGAATCTGCTTCTTTGCACATGTTCAGTGATGCCTCTGAGGAAGGGGTAGAGCGCTCAATTCTCACGTCATCATCTTCGACATCATAACTCGATTCTTTACCTACTAAGCTAGTAAAGCAATGTAAATCGAGCTTCTGTCAACCACTTACGCAAATCGTGGACATTTCCCTTGGAACCGGGGAAGTACCCGAAAGCTTGAAAGAGGTCATTATAAAACCATTAATCAAAAGGCTAACATGGGCAAAAATATCTTAAATTATAGGTCTATTTCAAACATTGCTTTTGTATCAAAGCTGGTTGAAAAAAATCGTCGCTAATAGAATCAATCATCACATTGAGATCCACAACCTTGCCGAAAAGTTCCAGTCAGCGTACCGGAAATATGTGTTCAAAACGGAGTGTCTGGTACAGCACTGCAATGGATAGAGTCATACCTGACCAGCCCCCATAAGGTATTGATCAATGGAGTATTCTCCGATCCGACACTCATTGCCACTGGAGTACCCCAAGGGAGTGTCCTAGGACCACTGCTGTTCACCCTGTATTTGGCCTTGTTGGTGACATCATGCGAAAAACACGGTTTATCTTACCATTTATATGCTGCGTATACTCAGCTCTTTTTATATTTTAGTGTTAATGATTCTGACAATGCATTTAGTTTAGAAGCATGTATTGTGACGTTTAATCATTTAAAGCTTAATGATTACATAAGTGAGTTTGTTTTGATTGGAACAAAGTATTTTAGGTCTAAACTGTCTAACGTAAATTTGCAAGATGGTGATCAAAATATTTCCAGTATATCAACTGTTAAGAACCTTGGTGTCATATTTGATCAGTCTTTGTCGATGGAACATTTTGTTGTAAGAAAATGCCAAATTGCTATGTTTAATCTTCGTTCTATTTCCAAAATAGGAAAGTATATGGATGTTGATGTTACGTGTAATCTCGTTCAGGCAGTGGTAAAGTTACAATCAGATTACGAAACTGGTCTCTTATTGGTGTTAATCAAGCCCTAATTAGGAAGCTACAAGTTGTTCAAAATTCTGCCACCAGGCTCATTGTAAAAGTAGATAGGTGGTGCCATACAACCCTTTACCTAAGGACTTGCATTAGCTGTCAATTTACATCAAGTCACTCCAAGAACAAGTTCTAAAATAGGAGGCAAATCATTCAAAGTGATTGTGCGGAAGCTGTGGAACGATCTCCCAATTCATATAAAAAGTTCTACTTACGATTTTTGTTTTAGAAAACTTTTTAAAACCTATTTGCTAAGTCAATATTATTAGTTGTTACTTACTGCTTTATGTATTTGTATGTATTCATTATGATCTTTTTTCGAATGGTTTTATGCATACATTTTCATCTATCTATGTTTGTGAGCGCTTAGAGATTTAATTACATAAAGCGTGTTATACGAAATACGTATAATAAAAATAATAATAATAATAATATAATTGATTCCAAAACAATAATAACTTAACAAACTATATCACAATGTAAGACAATGTATCACAGTGTAGGTAATGTGTCACGGTGTAAGACAATTCACCAGAATATAAGACAATGTATCACAATGTAAGACAATGTATCGCAATGCAAGACAATGTATCGCAATGTAAGACAACGTATCATAATGTAAGACAATGTATCACAGTGTAAGACAATGCACCACACTGTAAGACAATGCACCACACTGTAAGACAATGCACCACACTGTAAGACAATGTATCACAGTGCAAGAAAGTGCATCGCAATGTCAGAAAGTATCACAATGCAAGACAATGTATCATAATGTGAGACAATGTTTCACAATGTAAGACAATGTATCACAAAATAGCAGCGTTCAATAAAGTCATAGAAGCTGTAAAATTTTCATGCCAATAAATGTGATATTAAGATAAAACCTCACGTAAACATAACGTAAAAGCGTTAAGCTTTTGCAGAATTTCAATCCATGCCGTTAATCGGCGAAAGTTTTTTTTTGGAGGGGGATGGTAATTACAACACAAAATATCAATACTCTTGTCATATTAAATGCTTAATCACGTTCCTCATCCAAGTGTTATGTATACTCTATGTGTTCTAATGGCATATTTTGCGCAAGGAACATTCATTACAGTGGCACAGAATAGCATCACGTGACCAGGTGTTGTCCGGATTCCAGTCAGCCCGAGCCATTAAAACATGATTTATTCATGAACAGACACTATTTTCTTCGCAATTTATCTGCTAATATCGAGCCACTTTAAGCACATTCATTCATCTTGTCAAATATATTGAAGTCAAGTGACCACTTATTTATATAAGCTCTCTGTTTGCAGAAGGGCAATTAACATAGCAAACACCTACCCACATGACAATAACAGTTTACAATTATGTCGTTAATCAGGTATGTTTGTCATTAGAAATAGTTCCTCGGACAACATTTGTCTCACTGCTATTATTCCCACTTGCACACATAGTTTGCAAATGGGTATGCTTTGCAAAGAATTCTGGTTGTTTATTCCTTCCTTTTTTTTTTGTTTTTGTTTTTTTTTTGTCACGGAGGTTTCCTGAAATCTCCTCCTACGCTATTTGACGTAGGACGATGAAATTTGGCACAGGGATAGAGCGTGATGAGATGTCGCGAACTCCTCATTTTTTTACCTTGACCTTGAAGGTCAAGGTCAAATTGAGGTCAAATTTTTTTCACCTCAAAGTTATTTCCAGAAAACTTCTCCTACACGGTTTGTAGTAGAAAGATTGCATTTATCAGAGACATAGAGAGTAATGAGTTGTCGTGAAATCCGCAAAATGTTTTGACCTTGACATTGAAGATCAAGGTCAAATTGAGGTAAAAATATTTTTTTCAAAAACCTATTCCATCACGAAAAATTGCTGGAAAAAGCGCTCAAATCCTTGTATCAACACGTGTACGGTGTCAGCAGGCAGTAACATCACGGATGGAAGGTCAAAGTCATGTGACCTTTGTATATTGAAATCCGTTAGAAAAAAACTGTCCATTCTCTCGAAAACCGTTAGAGATGGAGCGATTTTGAGCTTATTTTCGACCCTCCGTTACTAAAAGACGTTATATAAGAGGTACCTCGGTGACCTTGACCTCCTCCGTCATGGTCAAGGTCAAAAACCGGAAGTTTACCATTATCTCGAAAACGGTTAGAGAGCGAGAGGGAGAGAGAGAGAGAGAGAGAGAGAGAGAGAGAGAGAGAGAGAGAGAGAGAGAGAGAGAGAGAGAGAGAGCGATTTTGAGCTTATTTTGAGCCTTTTGGCCTAAAAGACGTTATAGTAAGGGGTACCTCGACTCTTTTGTCTAAAAGATGTTATATTAGAGGTACGTCGGTGACCTCGAGCTCCTCTCTCATGGTCAAGGTAATAAAACGGAGGTTCGCCATTATCTCGAAAACGGTTAGAGATAGAGCGATTTTGAGCTTATTTTCGACCCTTTTGTCTAAAAGACCTTATATTAGAGGTACCTCGGTGACCTTGACCTCCTCTGTCATGGTCAAGGTAAAAAACGGAGGTTCGCCATTATCTCGAAAACGGTTAGAGATAGAGCGATTTTGAGCTTATTTTCGACCCTTTGTTCCTAAAAGAGGTTATGTAAGAGGTACCTCGGTGACCTTGACCTATTCCATCATGGTAAAGGTCAAAAACTGGAAGTTGACCATTATCTCGAAAACGGTTAGAGAGAGAGAGAGAGAGAGAGAGAGAGAGAGAGAGAGAGAGAGAGAGAGAGAGAGAGAGAGAGAGAGAGAGAGAGCGATTTTGAGCTTATTTTGAGCCTTTTGGCCTAAAAGACGTTATAGTAAGGGGTACCTCGATGACCTTGAGAGAGAGAGAGAGAGAGAGAGAGAGAGAGAGAGAGAGAGAGAGAGAGATTTTGAGCTTACCTTCGACCCTTTTGTCTAAAAGACGTTATATTAGAGGTACCTCGGTGATCTTGACCTCCTCTGTCATGGTCAAGGTAAAAAAACGGAGGTTCACCATTATCTCGAAAACGGTTAGAGATAGAGCGATTTTGAACTTATTTTCGACCCTTTGTTCCTAAAAGAGGTTATGTGAGAGGTACCGCGGTGACCTAGACCTCCTGCGTCATGGTCAAGGTCAAAAACCGGAAGTTGACCATTATCTCGAAGGCGGTTAGAGAGAGAGAGCGATTTTGAGCTTATTTTCGACCCTTTTTTCCTAAAAGGCGTTTTTTAAGAGGTACCTCGGTGACCTTGACCTTCCCCGTCATGGTCAAGGATAAAAAACCGGAAGTTAATTATTAGCTCCAATACGGTTAGAGATAGAGCGATTTTGAACTTATTTTCGACCCTTTGGATCTAAAAGAGGTTATATAAGAGGTACCTCGGTGATCTTGACCTCCCTTGTCATGGTCAAGGTCAAAAACCGGAAGTTGACCATCATCTTGAAAACGGTTAGAGATAGAGAGGGCCATTTTGAGCTTATTTTCGACCGTTTTGGCCTAAAAGACGTTATATAAGAGGTACCTCGATGACCTTGACCTCCTCCGTCATGGTCAAGGTCAAAAACCGGAAGTTGACCATGATCTCGAAAACGGTTAGAGATAGAGAGAACCATTTTGAGCTTATTTTTTTACCCTTTTGGCCTAAAAGACGTTATAGTAAGAGGTACCTCGGTGACCTTGACCTCCTCCGTCGAGGTTGACCATTATCTCGAAAACGGTTAGAGTTAGTGCGATTTTGAGCTTATTTTCGACCCTTTGTTCCTAAAAGAGGTTATGTAAGAGGTACCTCGGTGACCTTGACCTCCTCCGTCATGGTCAAGGTCAAAAACCGGAAGTTGACCATTTTCTCGAAAACGGTTAGAGAGAGAGAGAGAGAGAGAGAGAGAGAGAGAGAGAGAGAGAGAGAGAGAGAGAGAGAGAGAGAGAGAGAGAGAGAGAGAGAGAGCGATTCTGAGCTTGTTTTTTACCCTTTGGGCCTAAAAGACGTTATAGTAAGAGGTACCTCGATGACCTTGACCTCCTCCGTCGAGATTGACCATTATCTCGAAAACGGTTAGAGTTAGTGCGATTTTGAGCTTATTTTCGACCCTTTGTTCCTAAAAGAGGTTATGTAAGAGGTACCTCGGTGACCTTGACCTCCTCCGTCATGGTCAAGGTCAAAAACCGGAAGTTGACCATTATCTCGAAGACGGTTAGAAAGAGAGAGAGCGATTTTGAGCTTATTTTCGACCCTTTTGGCCTAAAAGACGTTATAGTAACAGGTACCTCGGTGACCTTGACCTCCTCCGTCATGGTCAAGGTCCAAAACCGGAAGTTGATCATTATCTCAAAAAACGGTTAGAAAACTGAATTTGATTGTTTGAGACTACATTGTATTTACTTCGATGTCCTCGTTCAAGATAATAATTCGGAAGCTGACAAAACACTGAGAAATGTGTCTTTGAAAAGATAGATTGTGCCATTGCAAGTGGGTGCCATTTCGCTACGTGTAGCGAAATTCGGTCTAGTTTTTAATGCCACCACTGCTTTCTGGTTATTTAAGGAGAATTTTTTCATGGCAACGGATGTATGTTGTGTTTCATTGAGTAAAGTGCCAACTTGACCCAGCAGTGCGAAAAAAAAACAGCAACAAAGTTTCTGTACCGCGATTAAGAAACTGTCAAATACTCGTGTCAGTGACTTAGTGCCCTATAAATTCTAAGTTATTTGGCATCTTTTCGTTTACTTGGTTTATATTTTTGTGTATATTTTTGCCATCTAGGTGAGGTGCCCCACCCATTTTGGAGTCCAAGTAAGGAGCAACGCCACCCATTTTGAAACCCAGGTAAGGACCCCCCCCCCCCCCCACCCATTCTGACATCCAGGTAAGGAGCACCACCCTCATCCCCTATCCATTTTGACAACCAGGTAAGGAACCCCCCTCCCTTCATCTTTGGCTACCCTGTAATCTGCCCCCTATTTTCAGTCTGAATCTCAAGTTACAAAATACACCGCAGGAGCACTTGAAACACCGTGATATCACAAACCTAAATGAGAATGGATCTGATTACGTTGCCTGTCATAGAGTGTCATGTTCATGGTCTTGAAACAACGCAAGACTATTTTCCGGTTCTCATGTGAGTATTTTGTGTCTGCAGAGAGTGCTTGATAAACGGCGTCAACAAATATGATTATAGGAAAGGCCTCTGAGAGTTAGGGGTTGCGAAGGGGAGGGGGACTTGGTATCATATGCGTTAAAAAAGCCGGGCGGGGGGGGGGGGGGGTGTTATTTCGAAATTACATTCTACGTTTAGTTAAAATGGAGGGAATTGTTGTTTTCTAAGTCATGGGCACGCTTCCCAGCAAACATAAAGACGTCAGAATGACGCCGGGTCGACGTCGTGACCCGAAATTTCCGACATCGAACTGACGTGCCGGTTTTGGTTGTATATGAAATGGAACTGACGTCGGGTTTTCAACGTCAGAAAGACGTCGGGCTCCAACCTAAATCCCACGTTGGAATTAAGTCGGTTTTAGGTTGCATATGAAATTGGAACCGAGGTCGGATTCCGACCTGAAACTGACGTCGGGTTACCACCTTGAAACGACCAGTCTGAGACACGTCTTACAAAAATAGTCTAGAGTTATTTAATTAATAGATAATTAATCATTCAACTGCTGTTGTGAAGTACATACGAAAGCATTTTTCATGTAAACTTTTACAATCCAGGAAGAAAAGTATGTTTTTTTCTTCCTCTTTTTCAAAATGAATTCCATTTCCGGTGAGCGACAATAAATGTTCATCGCTTTTTGGCTGTTTTTGAAACGTCGGAATGACGTCAGAAAATCGACGTCGCCTCGACGTCGGAATAAAGTCGGGTTTTGGGGAAATAGATCGTGACGTAATTCTACCCATTTTACAACCTTATTTTATTCAGAATATGGTTGTGAAGTCGTTGCGACCAAAATCCAACTTTTTTTTTTAACCAAAAAAGACGTCAGTTGTTTGCTGGGTTGGTAAGGGGTCATCCATGAAGCACGTGCGCACAGAGAGGGGGGAGGTCACGGTCATCTCTGCATATCTACGCATTTTGTTAAACATATCTCAGGCATATTTTTATGTAGTTAAATAACCTAATACATCGATTTAAAAAGCAAATATTATACTCTTTTTCAGTGCAATCGCTTTTTTATTCACATTTATTGTATGTTGGCATGTGAGCTTTCACTTTTGCGAGTACTAATTTTTTAAGCATGAATTCCTTCACACAAAACACAACATAAATATAATTGTGTAATTTTATGTTTTTAAAACAGCAGATTTTTTTTCTGTCACTGATTAATTGGCATTATAGTTTTAAAACAAATTGATATTTTTTTTCAATATAGAACAATTTATTGCGTGCGTGCGTGCGTGCGTACAGGTGCGAGGGGGTTTGGGTGGGTCTCGGCCACCGCGTACAGGGGGGGGGGGAGGGGTAAAAAATTGACAGATTTTTGCGTACGTGAGTGGTCCCCTTGGGATCTGAGAAAACCGACTAGGTTTCTCAGAATACGTCAAAGAACACAGACTGTTCACTGATCGAGCCTCGCACTGAACCAAATATCAGTCCGTGAAAACGTGCCGAAAGCTTTAAGGAAGATATGCATAACAAAACTAAAGAAATCAACTCCTTGCTGTGAGGAGTCAACAGCCTAGAAATGTTTATTGGTTAGCAAGTGAGACGTTCGAAAATTACCAGTCATACTGATGAATAGGTGTAGGAAGGACATTTTTCGACTTTCTTGCTTTCAGTACGAATGCAAAGTCACTTCATTTTTTCTTTTTTGGTTGTCGTACAAAAACGCAGTAAGAGTTTCAAGACGCTTGAATATATTTTACCTAAGTTTAAAACAAACATCATTATGATTAAACTTCATGAGCCGCTTGTCAATGTCACAGAACCACTTATTGCAAGTTTTTAGACATCTTAGTATTTATTTTATTGAATTCACTAAGTGTAGTAAAAGTGCATAAAACCTTTTCAAGAGGATTTTATGAACGTGTAATTGTTAATTGGTAGTGTTTACATTGTCTTTTTTTGGCTCTCAAGTGGTCGTTGCTACAGCACCACTGGCCAATCAAAGCACGCCATTTGTTGATATCAGTAACACAGCCACTTCGCCCTTTTCCGCTCACATTTTTGTCGTCTCATCTGTTTAAACCTGCCAGGTCAAGTGCAGAGATAAAGAACAAGGTCGTCTCGAAACTTCGATCTACCCGGAAGAAATTACTCTGTATTGACAGAGCACAGATAGCCTGCTTTAAATTAATTCTTTAGCTGTGAAACAAACTACTTTTTTTATCTCAAGTATGCATTTTTGATATCAGTTTAAATTAACAAAAGCAAAATATTTATATTATTTGATTGTATGATTTAGAATATGGTCACCATATGGTAACCACATTGTGAACAGGTTGTTAAGCCTGAACAGCAGGCTGTTATGTTTGACCATATTGACCATGTGTTTGCAAACATATATTCAAGCCTATTACCATACAACGGTTACATATTCTCAAAACAATTAGAATTCCAATATTCTTGAGACCCCGGTCGCAGTCGAGCCCATGCGATGAGAGGGATTGGAGGGGGTGGGGCTTGGTACCATATGTGTTCTCATGCTTGGCAAAAAAAACAAACAAACAAACAAACAAAAAAAACCAAACCCATAAAAAGCCACTTTGATGCGAAGTTCCGCTTGGTGTAGCAACTTTGAGACCAAGGTCCACTTGATATGCCAATTTGTTTGTTTGTTTCTTTTTCTTCAAAAAAGAGGGGGGGGGGGTAGTAATTTTCATCTAGTAATCCACTTCCATTTACATCCATTTCCCATAAAAAGGGGGGTTATTTCAAACTTCCGTTTACGGGGTCGTGCGTACGCTCCCCGTCAGTCGAGATGTGTCTTCTCATGCAAAGTCATCCCTCCCTCCCAGCCTATGCCCAAGATATCCGTATTTTAAAAGGTAGCAAAATTCAGGGGCGGGTGGTGGGTGGGAGGCAAACTACTGAAAAAAGATGCCTTTCTCCTGTGTTCCAAAACCACACTGGATAAACATTTCCAGGTAGAGGACATATTTAATTAGGGTCCGGTTGCGAGTTGCCATTTAGAACTGATTATTATGAAGCAGTGAGGCACTTGAGGCAGTCGGTAACGCAGAGTAAATATCTACAGGTGCACAAATCAGCGGTAGAAAGTGTGTCTCTGCAGTGTCTCTATTTATCTGTTTGTATGGTCGTCATAGCGCCGGTGTGTGTCGTATGATCACAGATTTTTGATCACATCAACGCGGAAGGATATTCTCTTTAATCTGGATTTGCGAAAAAGGGCGCGGTGTTTACAAAACTGAGTATCTGGATTGTAAAAGTGGGCCAAAGTTCAACTTTGGTGAGTACACGACGAAAACACTTACAGAAAATAACTGTTATTCGCGTGCATTCAGGATAAGTGAACCACTTGGACGGCCTCCACTTAAACGGACTCTTTACAAGCGCGGAGTAATTCTTTCAAGGGTGAAGTGACAAGTCTTGTCACTATAAAAGCTTGGGGCTACTGTGCTGCCATTTTGTCAGCTACATCACAACTACAAGGATCTCATATTATTTTATATTACAACAGGAAACAAACAAAACAAACATTTTTCAAGATGAGAGAAATCGTCCATATCCAAGCTGGTCAGTGCGGCAACCAGATTGGTGCCAAGGTCAGTTTATGCATTTATATAACAGTAATGCATAAAACAATCTTGTGGAAAAATGCTTATTTATTTTAAAAAATATGCTGTTTAAAATATGCTGTATTTCTTATATCAAGTGAATTTAAAATGCTCGGTTCTATTATTTAAATAAAAAACAGTCTATTAACGGGCAAGTGCGTCGTTAGAAGCGGAAGATGCGGGGAGAAGGGTTGATGGGCAGGGCGGAGGAGGGGTTGCTGCGAAATCGGAGCACCGCATGTCCCAGAACTAAACCTCAAGATCCCAAGTTTCAAAATAGGGTTGGATTGTACTCGTCAAAAGAGTAGTAAAAACGTATGACTTCAGCAACAATTACCTTTAAGTTTACTTTCGCAGAATTGAGGCTGCTGCACCATTTAGGCGCTTGTATACAGTTGGACCCGAAAAAGGACCTCCAGCTGAACTGAACCAAGGCGTTCTGGTCCTTTTGGGGGGCATTCATTATAAGGGAAGGTCCCAGAACGGAACTACTGACAAAATTGCCATATATGTGAGGCGCCGCAGTTACCGGGGTGGCCGAACACGGGGCTTGTATAAACCTTGCTGACTCATTTTATGCGCTTCTTTCCAGTTCTGGGAAGTAATCTCTGATGAGCACGGAATTGACCCCACGGGCACATACCACGGTGACTCGGACCTCCAGCTGGAGAGGATCAACGTCTACTACAATGAGGCCACGGGTCAGTCACCTCATGGGCCGTTTGCTGGTCATTTCTAATTGAAGCTATCAACTTCTCTTAACTCGAGTCACTTTTGATAATAAATTCCTTAGGTTTTGCAATATCCCTGCATTTTACGACATGCAGATAGTCTGAAAAAAAGATGTTCAAACTCCAACGCTTCTCTTCGTTGTTGCTGTTGTTGTTATTGTTGTTGTTGTTGTTGTTGTTATTGACATCTTAAGCCACAGCGCATTACTATTGAGTGTTGCCTTGACTTGTTTCAGGTGGGAAATATGTACCACGTGCTATTTTGGTTGATCTGGAACCCGGTACCATGGATTCAGTAAGGTCTGGCCCATTCGGCCAGATCTTCAGGCCAGATAACTTCGTCTTCGGTCAGTCTGGAGCCGGTAACAACTGGGCCAAGGGACATTACACCGAGGGGGCGGAGCTTGTCGACTCTGTCCTTGATGTAGTCAGGTAAATGCAAACATCACATTTCATATACAGTATTTTATAGCACCTCGAGATGATATGCGTAATTAATTTGTGGAAAAGTTTAGGTGTGCTGTGTAGCTTTGAAAAATGTTTGTACGACAGAACCTAAGTAAAGGAGCAGACATAAATTGTCCTGGATTTGGGACAAGGCCCAGTTAGTCCCATTCTCTTCTGTCACATTCATTTTAATTATAAACCTCGTAGATAAAACCAGCTCAGACATAAGTACTCCATGGATCATCCCAAAACTGTTCCAGTTTGCTTTGCATATTTTCGATTAATTGTAGATTTTGTTTTGTTTATTTACAGGAAGGAAGCAGAGAGCTGTGATTGCTTGCAAGGATTCCAGCTGACTCACTCCCTGGGAGGCGGCACCGGATCCGGAATGGGAACGCTGCTGGTCTCCAAAATCCGCGAGGAGTACCCAGACAGAATGATGAACACATTCTCCGTCGTGCCATCGCCAAAGGTATTTAGATTCTGTCCTTTCTGTCTCAATCACACCAACAGATTTTTGTTTACGATCAAATAGGAAACCTTCAACAACCTAATGATAAAATCATACCTTGTGCTAAAATTTACGAATCGTATCCACTGTACACGAAGTGAGGTTTCAAATAAGTATTATTGACCAGTAAGAAAATGTTGACTTTATGGTCAACATTTTCATATCTGTCAATAGTATCTTCATGTTGACTTGAAACAAGTCAATATCTGCTAATTATCTTAGGGCTGCATGATTTTCTTGAAACCTTACGTCAGGTACAGTCTGTGCGATTCATTAATTTTTGGCGTGCTTTGTTACATGTCTTTAAGTGGCGTTTTGATTACAAATAATTGTTGTCTGGCTAACATTGAAAATGACTGACTTGGAAATCGGTCAATCAGACTGCCGCGTTTACTTAAGTCATGCGACAACGGGATTTCTTCGTTCGAAAGGATTTTTACAAAAGAAATCCTTGTGCAACTCTAAAACATTTACGCAATTCTTACTCAAACCTTTATATTTGTTTCAAGCGTGATGATAATTTGTTGTCGTTTTAAGGTGTGTAATACCGTTGTAGCGTCTTGCAACGCCACACTGTCCGTAGTTATGCCGAGTACATCTGTGTTGTTCAATGTGTTTCCGCAGGTGTCTGACACCGTGGTAGAACCGTACAACGCCACCCTGTCCGTGCATCAGCTGGTCGAGAACACAGACGAGACCTACTGTATCGACAACGAGGCTCTCTACGACATCTGCTTCCGTACCCTGAAGCTGACCACACCCACATACGGGGATTTGAACCATCTCGTCTCTGCCACCATGTCGGGTGTCACCACATGCCTCAGGTTCCCAGGCCAACTTAACGCCGATCTCAGGAAATTGGCTGTCAATATGGTGCCATTCCCACGTCTCCACTTCTTCATGCCAGGGTTCGCCCCGCTGACGTCCCGTGGTAGCCAGCAGTACCGCGCCCTGACCGTCCCAGAGCTGACCCAGCAGATGTTTGACGCCAAGAACATGATGGCTGCCTGTGATCCACGTCACGGTCGCTACCTGACCGTCGCCGCCATGTTCCGTGGCCGCATGTCGATGAAGGAGGTCGATGAGCAGATGCTGAATGTACAGAACAAGAACAGCAGCTACTTCGTTGAGTGGATCCCCAACAACGTTAAGACCGCCGTGTGCGACATCCCGCCACGTGGTCTGAAGATGTCCGCCACCTTTATCGGTAACAGCACCGCCATCCAGGAGCTCTTCAAACGCGTATCCGAGCAATTCACAGCCATGTTCAGGCGCAAGGCTTTCCTCCACTGGTACACAGGCGAGGGCATGGATGAGATGGAATTTACTGAGGCCGAGTCGAACATGAACGACTTGGTGTCTGAATACCAGCAGTACCAGGACGCCACGGCCGAGGAGGAGGGCGAGTTTGACGAGGAGGAGGAAGAAGACGCCGCCTAAATTCAAAGACCTGCAAATTCGGACGAATTTCCATTCAAAATTTAAAACTTTTAAACTTTTATTCAACATCAAAAATTTGAAATATTGAACTAAAGAAGTGTGAAACAAACATTACAATGGTTTTTATTTGGTCACCGTTAAAGGAAAAATACTTCGAAATATGCCTATGTTTCAACAACCCATAGGGCAAAATAAAGCAGACAAAAAAGAACTTTGTTACTCATTTCAGTTTTGTATTTAGTTTGAATTTTAAATGGCATGGATATGTGCCTTTATTTGGGGGCGGGTACACAACCCTCCTCCCCTCCCATTTGGAAGCCAACATTTGACTGAAGAAATCCAGGATATATGCATATTATTTTACCCTTTGAACAACATATTCTCGTTCATAGCTCCCATTAGATTTCAACACACTCAATTTTCAAAATTGCTGCTTGAAAGGGACAGGTTCGGAATTCGTTTAGTGAGAGCTGAGAAAACTGCCCAACTCTTCATTAATTTAAAAACAATTTTACCGAATTTTAATAAATGTCCCACCCTCACCCTACGCAAGAAGTTTTCTGATGTAAGCGGAAGGAAAATGCACATAATAAGCCGTTTATATTTTTTGATTTTAGGATTGACTCGTGGCTTTGAAACAACGCCTATTAGCCATTGAACTCTTTTTTCAGTCCTTTAAAAGGTGATGACGATGATTTTTATTAATATTGATATAGCTACAAGGTAAAGGGTTTTACGAATTTTCTGTGCTTTCAGCCTCATTTCACCTGTTCTAGTCGAAATACCCACCCTGAGGGGCGCCAGTGTATTTGCACGAAAAGGAAGAACAAAGTCGCTACGTGCTGAAGTGTCACATGTCATGACCTGTCAATAATTGACAAGTCGCCATGGCAACCGAATAACAAATACCATCAAGTAGTCTCATATTTGTACAAGTGTTCGCATAAGTTAACTATAACAGGCTTTTATGTGTGATATCCATGAGCACTGATTGATGATATCAGTAAATAACTTTGGTGATCAAGTACAATCTGATCTTCATAAAAAGATGAAATGAATTTGGTGATTGCGCTGGTAGAAGTGCGTGTGATCACGTGAGTAGGTTATTTACAAGATTTATGACGTAGATATCGAAGACAGGGACCAATTAAGAAATTACAGACACCCTTCACTTGGGGGCATAATACTTTTCTTATAAAGGACAGATGGATTAGTAATGGACAATATCGGATCACAGTCCACACCAATGCGCATGCTCAGACAGTAATCCGTTCACTTTCAGAGGGAAACTACCGAAGTTAATTTTGCATTTTGAACTATTTAACCTTTTTTATGATACGATGAAATGTATTCGTGTCATTCTTCAATAGCTCCAGTAAATTAATGCTGTATGTGTGGGATATTAGTGGAAAAGACACATCAATAAACAAGATGGCATATGCCCTCACCCACCCCTTCCCCCCTTCCCCCCAGTCGACGTTTCCTTCGGTGTCTTCTTACTAATAAATTGCGCATGCCCCAACTGACTTCTTTGGGCTCTTAATTTTATCCTCTTTATTCCAACCCTCACTGAATATTAAGTTTGGAGCAAAAAACGGGTTTCATTTCCACCAGCAACCGCTTTGTATCAAAGTAATACCACATGTTTGTCTCCTAATCGCAAAATTTAAATGTATATCCACCATCGAACTGAACCTGTGAACTGAATATTGGCTATTAATGTTGTCTTGATCTGTTAAGTTTTAGTTCATTCGTTATTGAATTCTACGGGTGCATGTATTTAGTTAGAATCAAGTTCTAAATTGGAGTATCAAAGCAGAAGTGATCCATTACTTGTACACGTTATTGCTCCCTTCGTTTTCTTTATGTAGAAGTTTATGCTGTGCTTTATATCGAAATTGATGAACATCAAAATTGTCGATATTTGGTCTCAAAATACTTATATAATTTGAAGTCCTTCTTAGCTCTTTAGATCTGAGTCCCCAAGCTTGATAGAAAACTGCCCCTGCGGGTGACCGAAATAACTTGTGCTTAAATTTGAGATTATCAAAAATATTGACTTTTAACGATTTTTATCGATTTTTTTATTATAGAACATAAAAGGAAATTTGAAACTTTAAAAGGTGTCTGCTTCTACAGTTATACTTAAATCATCATGGAATGTGCTTCATAGGCACACAAGAATATTTCTTGGTCTAAATAAAGAAATTGATCGATATCGAAACGGTTGCTGTTTAGTCTGAAACAGTAAAAACATTCCCAACATTTTCACAGTGTATCTGTCGGTCAGTTTTTTTTTTATTTTTGTTGGTAGAACTTGGTAGAAAGTTGTACCTTGGCGTCCCCAGCCTGGTTTGGGTTATTTTTTTCCAATCTCAAAAATGGCTTTTTTGCCAATTTTATCGCTTTATAAATTTTATCGATTTTTGTTTAAAATGATATGTCGTGTAAGCAAATTTAAAACTTTAAAATGTATCTAATCCAATTTCGAATTTCAAATTTGGTGTTCAACAATGAAACATATTTCTATCAATTGATGGTTCGTTTAGAAAGTTGGTAGAAAGTTGATTCAATGGTTCCCAACCTGGTTTGCGCTTTTGAAAATCTTTTTTTCCACAAACATTCTTGTTTCGCTTCTTTTCTTTTCTACATGGCATCAAGGATAATCGCATATTGTGGAAAGTAATTGCCTCAAAGATTGTAAATACAAGAGCGTAAAATTTGCTGAAAGGAGCAAAGAACAAACAAAGCAATGTTTCAACAGTCTATGACATAGAAATCAGCTTATATATTTATATAGAGGTGCAAGAGAAACCTAACAAACTTCCTATGAATTCTACCTTGTATGAGCGCCCAATGATTTCATGGGCTTCTTTGGGTCGACATACTGCTGTTACAGAGATAGAAGTCAATCCATCAGTCATTAGCTCATTAACACCTGGCTAGTCAATTTCTTGCAGAGAATATATCAACATTACGCGGGCGATTCTTTCGCTCCTTTTTGCTTTACAGTGGTCCGTCATGTTGTCCCTGCTTCACTTTGCAAACTTTCCATAAGAAAACCAAATGCAGTGTGGTACGTTGCACACCTTGCATGTAGTTTTCGTCTTGTTTTCAATGCCATGGTAAAAATACGAAGTAAATCAGTGACATTTAAAAAAACTAGAACTGCTTTCGCAAGCGAAATCTTCAACACTTGACAAACATTAAAAGTTAAAAATATTTCTTTGAACGGCTTATTATTTCCTGAATAACATGAAGTTTTTTTTACAAGCTGCATAGTCTGTAACACAACTAAGTAGAGAGCTTATGGCGCAGCACGCATGCGGCTTATAAGGTTCGTCTGCTTGGTTATGTTTGCTCAACGGCTTTATTGATTGAACGGACTAGCACTTATTCTCTATGCAGGCAGAGCTCACGCAACGCCCATAACATGTGCTGTTTTGCTCAACCGTTACTTCGCTTTTAAATGCACTGAATTTATTAATTCTAAAATCAGCTGTGTTCGCATGGCGTTTTAAGCATAAAAACAAAATCGTAGACGAAAAAAGGCGGGGTACACACCCTCAGATGAAGCTCTACATAAGTACACTTTTTTGTGGTTCTAAGACCTGTAGTATCAGAGAAGAGGCTGAGACAAGAAAATGAATTTTTACTGTCAACAAAAAAAAATAGCCCAACGGCTGCCCGCACAGATTCTTGTAAGCCTTCACCAAGTCAAAGACTTGTCAAGTGTTAATTAAATGCATTGAGTAATGCTGCAGCCATCGGAGCTTTGCCAATAAAGCCGCACACGTCATCAGTTACACAGATGCATTCATGATGTGTACACAGGGATACAGCAGCTGTGCCGAGCTGAACGAAATACTTCTGCTGGTTTTCACTTGATTAACTTGGTTAAATTTAATAAATAAATGTGCATGTAGAAAATCCATATGTATGTGCGTTTCAATAAAGTGAAAATTTTCAGAGCATAAAGATGTTAACAGTTCTTAGTTACAAATAATTTAAACCTGGTACACATCACGTGAGGCTAAAGGTTGGAGAGGTGGGTGGGCAGGAGTTAAAGGGGTGTTGTTTCATAAAGCTAATAGCAAAGCTATGTTCTTCACGAGCAAGGTTTCAATATCGGTTGTCTATAAATTTAAGATTTAAAATTTAAACAAAAGCCCGCTTAGAAGCTTTAAAAAGGGTAATTGAAGTAAGAAAACTGAAAATTTATATTTCTGGCTAAGTGTTTAATATTTCAATTTCTAGAAATAAGTCCTCGTTTCTTAAAAAGTCTAGTATCCAACAGTGCTTGTTTGCAGCGAATGATTTATCAATGTGGTCTGTGTGGATTGATTTATTTAATTCGTTTACGTTCTTGTGCAGCACTTTATATTTTATGTAGCATTTCAGACATTCTGGTTTACAATACTCGAAACGAATATAACTTAAATATATCAAATTTACCAATACGTAGTTTTGGGGCATAAGTTTATTCACACATATATGTTACAAGATTTGGATCAACATGCTAATTTTGCTATCTGTCTGATATCACTGAAATTGACAGAAAAGTAATGAAGTGAACATTAATGAAATATTTTTTATGTTGAAACGTAATTTCTCAGTAACTTCATAATTGAAAACTTTTTATGTGTTTATAGTTCTAGAATATGCGATAAACTTTGGAATCATGCCTTTACCCTTTTGTGTCTGTAATTGTAAACAAGAATGACCTCTCAGTGTCCTCTATATACTCCTCGTCCATGCTCGAATCAACCTACAATAGTGTCATAATAAAAAGGTATTGCAATTATTAAATACCTTAAGGTTGTCATACATCTTTAAAGATTACCTAAAGGACAGGAACTATAAGTAACAGCCTTAAGCCCATAACATGAACAAAGATAAACAGTGTAAGTCTAAAAAAAATGCTTGGCTGTGTCCAGTCGGGACTAGTGTGACTTCCATCAGACAAGTAGTTTCATTAACTTATTTCTGTGCTTATCTATTTTACCACGTCATATCTGTCCATTGTAAATATGTGAGTACTTCTGCAGATTGAGTTATGAAATATTCAGCCTGAAACACTGTTTAAGTAGTTTTGAGGGCGCAAAAGCGGCGGGCGCACTGCTCTGGCTTTCCAAAGTTTAAATCAATGAAAACAAAGCATTTTAAAAATGTTTCAATTATTGGATGTACAATTGCTCACTTACTCTTTGAACTGCAATTACGCACCAACAATCAAAAGCTTCTCAGAACTCCGTAGCAATTGCAATATACCTAAATTTCACTCATCGTACTTCATGTAATTGCAACCCCTTTGATTGCAATTGCAAATACAAATCTATAACAATTGCAATCTACAAACCATTGCTATGTAATTCAGTTGCAGTAGACTAAATATTAATGTAAATGCAATCCATACATAAAAAGATTTTATGTTTTCATTTGGAGTGGTAATCCACTCAGAATAAATACCCAGGCGGCTTTACTCACGCGATTTCACAATTGCAATCTTCAAATAATACAATTCAATTTAATCTGTCGGAAGCGACGATATTACAAGCTGAGGGATCAAAAGCCTCTTTGAAGATTTTATTTATTTTAAAACAAAAACCAAAACAAACGAAAACACGGCGGTTTTACCCGAAACGCAAACCCTCTAACACTGTTTCTGCATTGTCTGATAATTAAATGTCTATCTGCATATGGCAAGGTGATCTCCATCCATATCGAATGGCAGCTATAAAATTTGTCAGCCGGACACCAGCACAAAGCGTAGCCCCAAGTAAACCATGGTCTCTCTCCCTCTCTTTCTTTTTGTATCTCTCTCTCTCTCTCTCTCTCTCTCTCTCTCTCTCTCTCTCTCTCTCACTCTCTCTCTCTCTGTATCTCCTCTCTTTATCTTTCTTAATCTCTTTCTTTCTCTTTCTATCTCTGTCTCTGTATTTCTCTCTCTTCCTCTTTCTTTCTCTTTCTCTCTCTGTCTCTCTCTCTCTGTCTCTTTCTCTCTTTCTTTCTCTTTCTCTCTCTCTATCTCTCTCTGCCTCTATAGCTCTCTCTATCTCTTTCTCTGTTTCTTTCTTTTTCTCTCTCTGTCTCTCTCTCTCTGTGTCTCTTTCTGTTTCTGTATCTCTCTCTCTCTTTCTCTCTCTCTCCCCTCCGTCTTCCTCTCCTCTCTCTCTCTCTCTCTCTCTCTCTCTCTCTCTCTCTCTCTCTCTCCCTCCCTGTATCTCTCACTCCCTTCGCTCTCTCTTTCTCTCTGTTTTTGTCTCTGTCTGTCTGTCTCTCTTTTTCTCTGCCCAGCAGACGCACCTGCGTTCATCGACGTGCCGCAAGAGGAATCTTGATTTATTGCTGTAAACGACCGTGTTTCAAAATTGTCGTTTTCGCGGCCACATTTCCATTTTCCATTTTTTAAGCATAAAAATCCTTTTGCTAAACATTTTTAAAGTGTAGTTTGTCTGGCAGGTGTGTTGTGTTGTTTTTTTTTTTCAAACGGAATAAAAGCATTTTTAATGTTTGGTGAATTATAGAGGCTGCATTGCGACTAGTCTTGCAGCACGTGGAGGGTGTGATGCAGTTAAGGGTGCAAGGCTAGCCGCCAAGCAGTTCATCAGTAAATACCAAAAAATCCATTTTTCTTCCTTAACTGAGAAAAAACTCATTGTTCGGTTTCTGAGCAGGTGCAGTAGCAGGGACTGTTAGCTGGATATGTTCCCCGGTCAGTGAACTACAATTTATGGTGTCTGTCCCCTTAAACATTATATGCGATTTGACGCCTCGCCTCCGTTGTTGTCCAACAGGCAACCTCTGTGGCAGTTTGGTCTGTTGTGTATAACAGCCTTCTACTCCCCAGACCCACTATTTTAGAAAAATATCCACCTGCTGTGATTTTAAACATAACAGAGAGATCTCCTGAGAGGTCAGCTTTTCGTAACAGTGGTCTCTCTCAAACGTTGCTTCCGGGCATTTTTCTCTCCTCCATATGCTATCAAATATTTCATTTTTGCTATCAAGAATTACATTTTTGATTCTAAAAATCAATTTTAGATATGATTAAATCGTTTTTCATAGCAATATTTTTTTATAAATATTTATTGATATCAAGATTTATTTTATAAGAAATATTATTATACAGATAGCAAAAATGAATCTTGATATCAAGAAAGAATTTTTGAGATCAAAAATTAATTCTTGATATTGGAAAATCAATTTTTGAAATGAAAAGTAATTCTTGATATCTATAATTGCCTGATAAATGTAAAAATGGCATTCTATAAAAAATACCGCAATGCTAAATTGCTATGTTAATACTTCCAAGGAACCATCATGAGGGTGTGGGATTTTTCACTCAGTGATTATTGAATTGGTGACGTCGCAAATTTTACATGTAGGGGGAGGGCCGGGAATTAAAAAGTTCGGAAATTCTTGTGTGTCTGTCATTGGTTGGGGAGCGAGATTTACAGTGTTGATTAGCAAGCTTCAGGTCACTAATGAATTGCATTTAGCCCAGTGATATTTATCCGAAATTTATAACTGTGGTTGATATCAAGTTGTAGGTAATATATATTGAGTTGATTGGTCACAAATAATCTTTGTGCATACTCATGCAATCGATTATTTTTTTTTTCACTATTTCCTTTCACATGCAAATATCCCTCAAATAACAGCTTAGGTTTTCCATGGTTCGTTGTTGAATTTTCAATTGCAAAATAGTATGTTTATTTTTTTTAAAAATCGGCCCGTTTCGTGGATATTGGATCTGTTTGCAGGAAAGCTGAGCCCATTTATCTGCGGTTCTTGGATACTTCGTTTTCTATGACTTTCTTTGACTTGGTTTTATATAACTTCAGGAAATTTTAACAATTACATCCCAACCATAATTCACTTTTTTATTTGACGAATCAGTTAAGAATATACCACCCACAGTTGTAAACTTCGACTAAATGCCGCAGATGCCAGTTTTGGCTATATATCGCTCTGCTCAATGTTGGGATACCTCATTATACAGCAGTCGTGCCCAGTAATACAAACCTCTAGGTTCAATCTCCACAACAATTAACTTTTTTAAATGTGACGGTTGCGGAACCAAGTCTTTTGATTGCAATGTGTTTGATCACCTACAATGTGCACGTGATTTGGTCACCTACACTCTATCAACAAATGCATGTTCACTCACATATCCTGGAAAATTTACTCATGTTATTTGCAAATTAACGCATGGCGTTATCGGATGTTGCTGGAGAAACAAAGAACGGTTAATTTCCGCGCTATTCTCCACTTTAATTGGTATTGACGGCATGTTGGTAGATCAATCAAGTCATGAACGTGAGCGGAAATACCCAGATCCTGATGCGGCTCCATGTGTGGGCTACTGCTGATACCTGTCACTGTTGTATGCTGTCTTTTGGGTGGTTTGAATTGACTGGAATCAGGGAAAACATTCACGTATGCAAAAGGTCAGCCATTTTGTATTCTTATTCGTTTCCAAACCTCTAGTGGAGCATTTTGGGATATTTAATTTAATTTATTTTATTGTCAGGGACTTTTGACAATTTTTAAATATATTTAAATCACAGCGTGTAAGTATATTTTAAAAAACGAAAGTGGGTGATTAAGAAACGTAAATAAAACGTAAATAAAAAAAGTGAACCCACACGGCACCAAATTGGAAGGACAATATTTATCCATTCCGTATTCAACCTGGATTCCTCAACGTAACACATAACAAAAGCTGGATATTTATTTTACAAATACCTTGACTTCAAAACTATTTTCAATGCTCAAAGAAAAATTATTCTGAAAGATATTCCAACGGTCTTCATTAGATATAGCGCACCCTCCTCCCCGCTCCACCCTCCCGCTCCAACCCCCTTCAAGGTCCTATACATACAACATACTCACAACAGCTAGCTGCGTATTGTTCTGAAGTCCATCAAATAAATAATCAGACGCGGGGTATTATTTGTTAATGTAAGCTCATAATTCATGTGCTCCTGATGAGCACGAAGTGTCAGGTGATTCGAGCCACAGCATTTGCTAAACTTAATGACTGGTACATAATTATATGGTGTCCTGTATGTCCCGTTTATAACTGTATTTGCATGTTAGTATTGCTAACAAACGCTTCACAAAAACAGCATTGAGAGCTCTCACCGCACGAACGCAATGAACTTCACAGTGTTTGCTTTGATAGGACGTCACTGTCAAATCTCAAGTCATTAAAAACTGAAAGTTTGTCACATGGGCACTTAACTATAAAACTATTTTAAGCGTCAAGTTTAAATGCGATACAAAGCAGTTTCAGCGACTGAGTCCGAGTGCATTTACGTTATTTTGTTGCAGTTTCAACTTCTTCCAAGAGACAGATGGCACTTTCCAACAGAACATGAGGATTTTCGGTCTAATATTTCTTTTATGCTGTGAACTTTCATCCGGTTCCTTCACCGTGTATCGGATCTTGGTCTTCCTGCCCACTTCCGGTCCGGAGCCAAACGCGCTCCGGAGTAAGGCCGTAAAGGCAGGGATAAACATAGCCTTCAAGGAACACGTGGCAAATTTGAACTTAGCCAATGACGTGCAAGTGGATATCGCATACTACGATACGCAGGTAAGTCCCAGTGTAAACAAAAGTCATCTTATCCAAAAATGACCACCTAGAAATCTAGTTTTCATTGTGCGCGTCGTAGACCTGTTTTTGTAGATTTTATGTTTACATCTGCGCTGTTGTACGGTATATTCGCATCCATAAACTCCAGAAGACCATTTGAGAGGTGAGAAGATGCCCCATACAAATGGAACTGTGTACTTGCTTCTGACCAACCAGGGCTTCAACTTTTGAATCCACGACAATTAATCTAGCGACAATTGTGCTGATAATGAGTGAACTAACGGCAATTACTCTAGCTAGAGTTTCTCGAAATTGCTCTAGCGATAAGTGCACCAACGACAGTTGCACAGGCGACAGTGTCACTAAGGACAAATGTACTAAGGACAACTGTTTTATCGACAGTAGTGTTAGCGACAGGGCCGATATTCAAAAAGATGACCCATCACTTTGCATATATGTTTAGCAATAGATAAAAGGGAAATACATGTTTAATTTTAATCAGTGGCTTTATCAATATCACTTAATTAAGCAAAGGTCTGTATTTGTCCGTGAATCCAAACGCCTGATTGAGTATTGCACATGTCAGACTCAAACGATATCGCATGTAAACACATTATTACAATTCATATGAAAATAGTGTATTTCAATCTGTCGGCAATTGTGTATTCACGTATGGTTTATGTACTTAGGTTTTTTCCAGTTTTAATTAAAACATACTTGAGGATTAAGTTTTAACACCTTTAGCTTAGTCGCGGTTTCTCTTCAATTAAAAATTACAGTTGATATATTTCATATGAAAACAAACGCATGGTGCGTTAATCTGATGACTGGTTTACCGTGACAGTTGCATGACAATGTTGACATAAAACACCTGGGGCATGAGTGGTGTATTTTCACGCACGCTACTTCTCTGTTTTAATTTCATACTTTAATTATTTCTTTATATTTTCACATATTTAATTTTGCCACGGGCTCTTTGACTGTTGTTTTTAATAGTCCTTTGTATATACTGTCACTTCCATAGCAACGCGGTGTGATTTGAGTCGTGTTGCCATGCACATGGTTGCTAATGATCTGTCATTGAGGAATGTAACGGGCAGACCTATTTCTCATACCTTTCTGTTGTCTTAATATGATTTTACTTCATATCGGTTAGGGTTGAGTAAGGCTCAGTAAGGGTGATGGTTGGCTCAGTCAGGATGATGGTTGGCTCAGTAAGGGTGATGGTTGGCTCAGTGAGGGCGATGATTAGCTCAATAAGGGTGATGGTTGGCTCAGTAAGGTTGATGATTGGCTCAGTAAGTGTGATGGTTGTTGGTTCAGTAAGTGTGATGGTTGGTTCAGTAAGGGTGATGGTTGGCTCAGTCAGGATGATGGTTGGGTCAGTAAGGGTAATGATTGGCTCAGTAAGGGTGATGGTTGGCTCAGTAAGGGTGATGGTTGACTCAGTTGGTGTGATGGTTGGCTCGGTTAGTGTGACGGCTAGCTCTATAAGTGTGATGGTTGGCTCAGTAAGGGTGATGGTTGGCTCAGTATGAATGAAGGTTAGCTCAGTAAGTGTGATGACTGGCTCGATAAGTGTGATAACTGGCTCGATAAGTGTGATGGTTGGATCAGTAAGGGTGATGGTTGACTCAGTGAGTGTGATGGTTGGCTCAGTAAGTGTGATGGTTGGCTCAATAAGTTTGATGGTTGGCTCAGTAAGTGTGATGACTGGCTCGATAAGTGTGATGACTGGTTCGATAAGTGTGATGGTGGGCTCAGTAGGGGTGATGGTGGGCTCAGTAAGGGCAATGGTTAACTCAGTGAGTGTGATGGTTGGCTCAGTAAGGGTGATTGTTGACTCAGTGGGTGTGATGGTTGGCTTAGTAAGGGTGATAGTTGGCTCAGTGAGCTCTTAGTTAGAGCTGTGGTCTGGTATTCCCGGAGTACTGGATTCTAATCCCATCAATTTTTCTTTTTTCCAATTTGCACCCATTAAGAATCCCTTTTAAAATGGTGTCGATGATTTTATTCTTGTTACGAAATATAATTTGAATGTTTTCTTTATTACACATGTATTAAAATAAGCTGAAAACAGCTAAAAATTCAAAGAAGCAAATGTAATTTTGACCCAAATATTTTAAATATAATTGTAGCATTTATTATGCTACCTAGATATTTTACTTTAAAAGAGGAAAGGCCTAGAGGGTTTCAGTATGGTATTTAAAAACATTTGTTTGTTTGTTTTTTTAGCATAAAGCAAAATATCGGACAAAAGGAGTATAACAAATAATAGTACTGAAAAATGGACATGTATTTTTATGAAAGGATGTTAATACATACTCTCACTATTCCAGTGTAATGCTGCCTTGGAACAGAAACGTCTGCTGCAAGAACTATCCAGGCCACAGGTCTTGACCAGGTTCATTGTGTTTAGTTACGATTGCGAGTACGGGTTAGTAACGACACAGTGCACTCCATCGCCACGACCAGATTACTCGCCAGTCGACATTCCTCAGGTACACCACCCCTCAAGCGATATTTCTATGTCATGCAGGGCTGCAACAGGTTTCCCATGCCACGGTGACGGTTTTCCCTGGCAACGGTTAGGGGTTTTCATATTTAGTAATACCTCATGTGTGGGACGTGTCTGGAACGGATCTCAGCACTCAGGTATTCGGTTCCATTTTCTGTAAATTTTGTTTACGTTGTACTGACATAACCACGCAGTGACACAATCTATAAGAGTGTTAGCAGCTGAAGTATGAAACCGGAAGTAAAATTTCTAGGCAAGGGGTCTAGCGTGGTGGCAAAGAAAAAAAAGAAAGAAAGAAAGAAACAAGAAAGAAAGAAAGAAAGAAAGAAAGAAAGAAATGGTTATCCCAGTTTTAATTCCCTTGTCTGAAGTTGTGTATGCATGGACGAATAAACTGAGCGGTAATGAATCTAAGTACATCGCATCTATGGCGCCATAGCATGCCGTCTGCATGGTATGACCGATAGACCCACAAACAACTGGCGATTAAAAAACGTTCTTGGAACAAAGTAAATTTTCTAATCTTCGTCCAAAACGTAAAAAAACTAGACCGAATTTCGCTACACGTAGAGAAATGACACCCACTTGCAATGGTACAATCTATCTGGTCAGAGACACATTTTTCAGTCTTTCCACATAATTGTCACCTTCCGAATTATTATCATGAACAAGGACATCGAAGTAAATATAATGTAATCTAAAATAATCAAATTCAGTTTTCTAACCGTTTTTCAGATAAACAACTTCCGGTTTTTGACCTTGACCATGATGGAGGAGGTCAAGGTCACCGAGGTACCTCTTATATAACGTCTTTTAGGCCCAAAGGGTCGAAAATAAGCTCAAAATTGCCCTATCTCTAACCGTTTTCGAGATGATGGTCAACTACCGGTTTTTGACCTTGACCTTGACGGAGGAGGTCAAGGTCACCGAGGTACCTCTTATATAACGTCTTTTAGGCCCAAAGGGAGTAGGGTAAAAACGAGAGTATTGCGCCACTTTATGACGTCATACTGACCGACCCCCCCCCGGTAGAGAATCATATATCATGGGACCCCCCCCCCCTAGGCGGCAGTCGGGACTGACCCCCCCCTAGGCGGCAGTCGGGACTGACCCCCCCCCCCTAGGCGGCAGTCGGGACTGACCCCCCCCCCCGGGACATACTATGGACCGACCCCCCCCCCCCCAATTTTTTTTTTTTTTTTTTTTTTTCTCTCTCTCTTTTTTTTTTTTTTTTTTTTATTATTATTATGATAACATTTAATTAGTCATATTTCAATGGTTTCCCATTACAGTAACCACACACACACACAGCATAAGTACATGTGTACAGAGTGTGGGGGGAAGACCGACTGAGAAATTTAAGAGTGCACTCGTACAGAGTGTGGGCGGAAATCGATCGATAATTTCAGAGTGTACTCGTACAGAGTGTGAGGGAAAACCGATCGATAATTTCAGAGTGTGGGAACGATCAATAAATTTGAGAAGGAATTGGATTTTCCCTACGTTAAGTCTTAATGCTTTCAGGTATCGTCAGAACACATCGCTCTCCGCTTTCACCTGATTATTAACAATGTCAACATTACTTCTTCACCGATGTGTAGAGACCATGGATGACGTCTTCAAAGTGAACTATGTTGACTATGTGTTTTCAAAGCTTCCTGCTTTTGAATCTAATTGGATTTTACAAGTGAAGAATTTGCATAAGCATTGGGAAGCTGTTGGAAAGATAATTCCAAGACATGAATTCATCCACTCATTTCTACAGGAATGTGAAGAACTACTTTTACCATCAACTTACGACATTGATTCAGCATTTATCCGCGCGAATACAACTTGGGCAGCTGAACTCATGCTAGCTGTAGCTGCTAGAATTATTTTACATTATGATGATGGCGTTCCATTGACGACGAATGCATCAGAACTTGTTCGATTCAACAATGAACGAGTTGAAGTGAATTCAAAGCTTTGTAAAACGTTTGAAGAACTATAAAAAAGCTGACTCTGCAATTTCTAATGGCATAAAAGGAGAAGGGTGAAGTGAAGTCATCATTCAACGCGCAGCCATGGAGAAGACAAGCAGCTTTAAAATTAGTGCAAACTTAACCATTACTGTGGAGCATGGAGAATTTGGGCTATTTCTTCGAATCAAACGTGGAGAGAGATGGCTTGCTTTATCACCATCCTTGTGGAAGATTGTGTGTCAGAACTTGACAAGATTACGCAACATTGGCTTCAAACTGTACTTAACGCAAACGAAGTGGCTTGAAGTCATTTCATACTTGGATATGCGCTATGTGAGTTTTGTGCAAACATCACTGTTTGAAGGGAAAGAATATACGCGTTACATCAACATGAATGATGGTGAATGGGGGACATTGCTTCAGGAAATCCATAGCATAACCTCAACCTTACTGCCATGTACGGAATGTCATGGGAAGAAAACTCCTGTTAAGCTGCAAAAGGACAATCGAATGAAAGTGTCAAAGCTATCCAAGAAAAGACTGGCTGAAGTTCAATTGGAGAATATGGATGTGCAAAATCAACTTGGACTTACCTGTGAATATTGTGGTGCTTACGGATATGCTGAGGATTATGATTGTCACTGCCACAAGTACAATTGCAAGTTGTGTGAACCTGGCAACTTCTGCAACAAGTGCGGCTCACTAACAGTATCTGCCGAGTAAGACTACAAGTCATTTGCTTGCCAGTCGTTAAAGTGTGTAGACGTGTCATATGGATATGTGAAAGATGGATGTAGAAACGTTTTTCAAGGAGACGTATGTGGACTACATGATAAGTGAACTGGCGCGTTTTGGATCTATTCAACAACAACTGGAACACTTTGACATCTATTGGGAACTTGCTCATTCCACGCTGAACGTACCGAAATTACGTGAGGATTTCATCAAAGAGTGTGTGCTTTCAAACATTGACGGAGCTGAGGAGTTTGATGTGGAAGCAGCATATCACTTCGCTCGATTTGATCCAAGACTGTTTTATGAAGTGAGAGAGTGGTTAATCTACATTGCAGTATAATGACAGACATTACATTGAGACAATATATTGTGCAAAAGACATATTGTGAAGAAATGTTATTAGCTGTAAAAAAGTTTGCATGTTTAGTATGTCCTGCTTGTCAAAATGAAGAGTGTTCAGAACATACTTGTCATTCTGCATGTGTCTATACATATTGGAATGAAGCTAAATATTACATTCATTTAGATAAAGTGTTAGATAATGCAAATCAACGTTGTGAAAAATATGGTGTAGATGCTATCACATTTGATGAATTAAGTAGTTGGTTAATGTTCATTGAAGATCAATGGACTCCAATTATTCACACCATTGTATCAATACTTGATTTGTAAGATATGTTGATAAAATGCAAGATGTGTTGATAAAATAAAATGTAAGATATGTTAACAAGTGTTAATCATTTAGTGTTAACATGTCGACGTGGAAAGACTACCTAACCAATATTTATTTTAAACCTGGTCAACCCGGGGCATTTGCTGGTCCATACAAACTTTATCACATATTAAGAAAACATGATCAACCAGTCACTCATTCGCAAGTGAAGAAATGGTTACAGGATCAAGATGCCTTCAGTTTACTACAACCTGTAAAATACAGGTTTAAAAGGCAACGTGTCATTACACGTGGAATTGATGACATGTGGGATATTGATTTAGCTGACATGGGAAACATAGCTTCCTATAATGATGACACCCGTTTTTTGTTGGTTGTCATTGATGTGTTTTCCAAATATTTATGGGTGCAGCCAATACCTAACAAATCACATACCAGCGTCATAGAAGCATTTCAAAAGATTTTTCATGAAACACAACGAAGACCACGAACTCTAAGGTCGGATAAGGGAACTGAATTTAAAAACAGATGGGTAAAAGCTTTTATGAAGAAGGAGGGAATACATGCCTATACGACAAAGAATGAAACCAAAGCCAACTATGCTGAGAGAGTCATTCGTACTCTAAAGGGAATGATGTATCGATATTTCCTACATAATCAAACGTACCGATATATGGACATTCTTCCAGACTTAGTGTATAATTACAACCATAGACCACATGGCTCCCTCCCTAATAAGTATGCTCCTGCAGACATTCGTAAAGACATTGAATCGAAAGTGTGGAAATATATGTATGTAGACAAATTGAAATTAAAACCAAAGAAGAAAAAACCCTACAAATTTAAAATTGGTGATCAGGTTCGCATTTCTCACATAAAATATGTATTTCAACGAGATTATCATATAAAGTGGACGCAAGAAGTCTTCATTATCACACATCGTTGTAAGAAGCAAGGAGTACACTTATATCGTGTGAAAGACTTTTTGGATGAAGATATTGATGGACATTTCTATGAAGAAGAACTACAGAAAGTGACAAAAGATATTGAATCAGTCTACAGAATTGAAAAGGTTTTGAAAACACGAAAAAGACGAGGTGTTAAAGAATTATTTGTGAAGTGGTTAGGTTGGCCAAAGAAGTTTAACAGTTGGGTGAAAGAAACAGATATTCGAAAATGAAGCATCCATTCACATGTTTGGTCTCTGGACCTACAGGCAGTGGTAAAACTTCTCTAGTTAGAGAAATTCTAGAACAAAAGTTAATTAAACCCTCTCCAAAAACCATTTTATGGCTCTATGCAGCAGATCAGCCTTTGTACAAGGGAATGAAAGGTGTGAAATTTTACCAAGGCATTCCAGATGACATTGAAGAGCGTTTTAACCCGAAAAAGCCAAACTTACTCATCATTGATGACTTAATGACTAAATGTCATAGTGATGAGCGTATGACACGTCTCTTTAGTGTTGGTAGCAGTCATCAAAATCTTAGCATTATTTTTATTGTACATAATTTGTTTCATCATGGTAGAGAAATGCGAAATATTAGTTTGAATACGCATTACATCATTCTGTTTAAAAATCCTAGAGACAGTCAACAAATAAGTACATTAGCGCGACAAATGTATCCTGGAAAATCTCAATTTCTCATAGAAGCCTATCAAGATGCTACGAGCAAACCTCATGGCTATTTATTCATTGATTTGAAGCCGAAGACAAATGATCAACTACGTATTCGTACAGGCATTTTACCAAAAGATACACATTACGTATATGTTGATAAGGTGGCGTATGAACAAGAACCAAGTCACTTGACCATTCGCAACCAAGATGTCTAAACGTATTCAAGCGAATCAACCATTTCTTCACTTGCTCGCACGCAGCGGGCCTAAACGACGTAAATCCTTACTACAACAAGCTACTAAGGAAGAATTAGCTAGCTTGTTTGAAATTTGTTTGAATATATTGCGAGGACATTTACCCTTAAGCTCAAAAAGGTATAAGGTATTCAAGCGTGAACGTCATACCCTACGCACACTGGCAGATAAGAAGATATCACTTCAAAGAAAAAAGAACTTGGTTAATCAGAAAGGAGGATTCATTGGAGCTATTGCTAAATTTGCATTACCATTGTTAGCTCAGTTGCTGTTAAAATGAAACATACTATGAAAATGGTCCTCATTCCTGAATATGAATATAAAATGTTGTTAGAAAAGAAGGGAAAAAATAGTGAAATCAAAACGAAAGTGAATAAACTTTTACGTGGGAAACGAACTCGTGAAAAGGCAATAGAAATGTCTCAAGTTCTTGGCCGTCATTTACGAACAATTCAGTCGCAACAACAGCGACAAAAGTCTGTTACATCATCCAAAGCAGAAAAATCAGAAAAGTCCCAACAGTTTCTAAGCCATTTTCAACCTATTTATCATGTAAAACTAACACAACTTCTAGCAGAACTTAAGAAGTATGGTACGAGATGGACAGATAAAAATGAACTTGTTTTAAAAACGGGTACTGTCATTACAAATTCCAACATTATTGATTTGTTGAAAGAAGCATTGGTTGCTACAAGAAGAAAAGAACGACGAGAACCACCGCATGGTTGGAAGCAGTTTATTGAGGAAATTGTAGATGCTAATATTCCAAAAACTGTTTTTGGTAAAAAGACAACTCGTGAAGATATTACAAAAGAGCAACAACAACGTCAACAAAGATTGTTTCCAGAAGGATGGGAAACTTTTTAACATGGATTAAAGAGTTATGGTGTTGTTGTTGTAAAGAAAATGGAAATAAAAATACTATTCCTGTAAAAATTAGGTGTGTTAGTGCTTGTTGTCAGGGAGAAGTAGTAGATACCAATGTAGATCATGTAGATAGCAATTTAGACGACAATGTAGACAACTATGTAGACAACAATGTAGAAAGTGAAGATGAAGAGTGTCAAACATGAAGTAATGTATATACACATCTAGTCTATCTACATCACATAAACGATTTAGCTGTCATGGAGTCAACAAGTTTTTACATTACTTTACCCAGCAATGCTAGTATGAACTATTATCCCAACAACAAGACTTCGAATTATCAAATTCGTATGCCTCGAACCATCTATCTGAACGGAAAATATGAAGTGGCTTTAGCTGAAATTCAATATCCACATACATGGACAACCATGAGACATGGAATGGACTATTCTATTCAGTATCGACAACAACCACTGAATGATATTGTTCTTGACACAATCAATATTCCTTATGGTTACTACAGATCCATACAAGAGATATGTCAGGCAGTCAATAAAGAAGCAACTAATTCTATGAAAGATGACCTTAAAGAAGCTATTCAGATAAAGTATGATAAAATTAGACGACGTGTTTTTCTATTTCTAAATTACGGCTTTGAAGTGTCATTCTCCACTGGATTAGCTGAGATTTTAGGATTTATCCCAGATCAATGGTATACTGAAACGCGCACAGCTGAACATAAAGCCGATGTGAAACAGGGATTTTATACACTTTATGTGTACTGTAGTATTTGTGAGCCACAAGTTGTTGGTAATTATTATGTTCCTTTGCTACGTTCTGTTGGAATACAAGGACATGATGGAGACATTCTCATGAAAACTTATGGAGAACCGCATTATGTTCCTGTAAACACATCCAAATTTGACGTGATAGAAATGAATATTAAGGACGACACAGGCCATAATGTTCCATTTCAAACTGGAAAGGTGATCTGTAAACTTCATTTTCGACCAAAAGCATTATGAAAGCATACACACACAATCCATCTATTTATCGCAACCATTTTCTTCGTCAAGTGGGTGGAGAATTACCAGGATTTAAAGGAGCGCGAATACAATATGGAGATGGTATTGGTTCAATACTGGGATCACTGGCTCGAAAAGCTATTCCACTGCTTAAGGCAGGGGCTAAAATCGTTGCACCACATCTTAAAAAGGCTGCAAAAGATGTCGCGAAAGATGTTACAGGTCGAGTAGCACAACGTATGTTTGGTGATGAGTTAGGAGGACAAAAGAGAGCGAAACCAGCAAAACCTGTCAGAAGGCGAAAGGCAGCTAAACGGATAACATCAACAAAATATAAGAAAGATATTTTTTAATCATGTCTTTAATTCATAATCATTCTTGTGAATGTAGTCTTTCTCCATTAGAATGATTTCACATACCACCAACGCAAACTGCTGTAGAAAAAAGTTATAATGTAGACTATCAACCAATGACTACCATTAGAGAGGGTGCTCCAATAGAATTCTACATTCCTGCGAGTACCGAAGAATATCTAGATTTAAAGAACAGTAAACTCCATATTATATGTCGCATTGTAAAGGCTGATGGTACACCGTGTGGTGTAGATGATAACGTGTCATGTATCAATGATTTGTTTAATGGGTTATGGTCCAATATTGAATTATTTCTAAATGATCGATTGGTATCACATAGTAACAATACCCATGGTTATACCAGCATCATATCTCATCTCATTCATGACTCGGAAGAAAGTCTCCATTCTGAGCGCTCTATGCGTCTCATCTATAAAGATACTGCCGGGTCAATGAATACTCATGAGGTGAAAAGACCTAATCATGAAAGATATGTATCAGGTTTTCATGTAAATATTGAAGGTGGTGATATAGCTGAAACAGGAAATAATGGTTTACATAATCGCTATTTGTATACACGTCTAAGCCGTGAGTTTATGCTTACAGGTGGTTTAAGGGTAGATTTGTTTGAGCAGGATCGTTATCTTCCCAATGGTGTTAGTATGAAATTACGTTTACATAGACAAAAAGATGAATATGTATTAATGGCTGCAAATAATGGTTTTAAAGTAGAAGTGAGAGAAGCGTTTTTAACCATTCGCAAAGTGAGGGTTAGTCCAGGTATTCAATTGGGACATGCAGATGCATTGATGAAAAGTCCTGCTAGGTTTATTGTTAATAGAAAAGAATGTAAAGTTTTAGCTATTCCAACTGGATTTCAATCTTTTGTGAAAGATAGCATCTTTTTAGGCCAATTACCAAAACGTATTGTCATTGGAATGGTTCATAATGAATCCTTTGCTGGAACAGTATTGAGAAATCCATACAATTTTGAACATTTTAATCTTAACTTTATGCAGCTTTACTCTGATGGTGAACCAGTCCTATCCAAACCTCTCAAGCTTAATATAAATGAAGGCAAATATCTTGATGCTTTTGAAACTCTTTACAAATCTTTTGATAGATTGGATGGCGAGAAAAGTTCCATTATAAAACGGGAAGATTGGCCTAGAGGTTATTCGTTGTTTTCTTTTGACTTAACACCTGATTATGATGGTGCTGATCATTATGCCCTTATCAAACATGGGAATTTGAGACTAGAAATGAATTTTGCTGGTGCCTTGCAAAATACAGTCAATGTTATAGTGTATGCTGAATTTGATAACATTGTTGAAATAAGTGCAAATCGTAGCATTCAATTCGACTACCAGTCATGAACACGAAGCAGATAGAAGCCATCCTATCCCATGATGCCACGACAAAAGACTTGTTTCAAGGTGTGTTTGCCATGGACCAGTTACCATCTTTACAACGCGGTGCCTATGTCATCAACACAGACGATCATGATGAGCCAGGAGAGCATTGGGTGGCAGTATATTATGACGAAGACCCTGCAGAATATTTTGACTCTTATGGACTTTTACCTATAGACAGTCGTTTGAATAAGTTTTTAAAGTTTAATTTCATTTATAATTCAGTTCCATTACAAACACCAATATCCTCTACATGTGGATTTTATTGTATATATTATATAATTCAAAGAGCTCGAGGACATAGTCCTTTTGAAATCATTGATGTATTAAGAAGAAGTGATGGTGATTTTGTTGTAAAGGATTTTGTATATAGACAGTATAAACCATTATTTTATTGATGTTGTATTAGTTAAGTTGTATTAGTTAAGTTGTTGGTAATTGTGAATTGTATTATGAATATTGTAAATAAACAAGACAGTTTTATACAACATTCTTTTTTATTGTGCTATACATTATTTACATTTCAACAATTATTTTACATTGAATTTTATTTTACAAATACATTCAATACATCAATAAACACATGCCATTCATACCAATCTAAATTAATATATGTATCATAGACATTACATTCACGTTTGTAAATGCTATGAAAACTAGCATAACACTGTCCACTACCAAACTTTATTATTTTAACATCTTCATGTTCAGACAGTTTCAGTTCATATCCATGATCATTCATGTCAATGTTCATCTCCATAACACACATGGGATGCGTCAGTTCAATGGACTTTGTGCCTCGCATGAGTTGCACTCCTTCCTCTTTGAATTCAAGCGTTAGGTTCTTTCCAATCCAATGCTTGTAACAGAGCGTGCCATTCCACTGTGTTGAGGGTGATGTAGTCGTAGCATTTTGTAAGCTCGTCATATTGGCGAAATCGTACAAACACGTCTAAATAGTTCTCAGTCACACGCACTTCTAAATCCTCTGAGAGTTTCAGGAGAAAGCCAGGTATCCTCAGCTTCTCTAGATGGTCTTTCAACACAGATTGTTCGTCAGTTGATAGAATGATATACTTTCCAAAATGTTTTAGCACGATGTCATCATATTCGTTTCTCAGATATGAGAATCCATGCGTAATGGGTTCATATTCCGATAAAAAGTCTTCCATCTCGTTCAACAGTCAGATGAACTATGAGCTGTCTCCTTGTCTGCAAAGACGTTTTTTTTTATGCTCGCAAGATGGCGAAGAGTGGATGTTGTATCACTTCTAGGAATCGTAAGACTGCGCGCCAGTTCTTGATATCAAAGATGATCAAATCTGTATATGGTGTATCTGGCACAACTCCCTTATAATCCTCTGGATAATCCTGTAAAAGATTTCTACAGATTTCTACACGTATGTTAGAATCATATTCAGCCACCGTCACTTCCACTTTATTTTCAAGTCTACGTTTAAACCCATGTTCAAGTGGTATGTTTTTAAAGTCTTTCCACACTTCAGGTTTAAACCGATGATAACTTGTCTGAGAACCTAGTATCACTTCATTCCTATCATTTACAGTAAGGTAAGCACCACGGTTCAGCATGAGTGCATTCATGTTTTTACCTTGTTATGAGCCGTCTTCTTGTCTGCGAAGCCTTTTATCCACTTCTTTCACTTGCTTCTTCAGCATTTTCCATTCAGGTATTGTCAGCAAAATTCCCTTTTTCGTTGGACGGTTTTTTCCAGTCCCCTCATCTCTCAGGTACTTGCGAATGTTTACCACTCCTTCATTGCTTTGTTTCATAATCTTGATATACTTTCCATTTCCTAGAGAAAGCATTCCATCCCACGACTGTGGTGTTGGTGCTGTCTCCACTTTCAATTTCTTGATGGTAGTGGTAGGATTTTTCATTTTTAAGTCTTTAACTGCATCTGCAAGAGTATCCATATCAGTTGTAGATCTCTTACGACTTTCACGTTCCATGTTAACACTTCAATGTTCACACCTCAAATAACTCTTCCGTTGGAGGACCTCCCCCTTTTATACCACAGCCTTGTAATGTCCATGCGCTAAAGTGGAATAGGCATCATTCAGCACATATCGCTTGTCGTCATATGGGGAGAGGGCTACCTTCCTCAACTTCTCCGAGAAAAGCTGGTGACTATGACTTCGAATAATGTGTCCTGTAGCCATCGTTTGAGTTTTCTTAAACAAACTGTCTCTATACTGCACATGTTTAATACGTCTTTGACAAGCTCGAGTGATACCTTTAGCTGTATGTTTTTCTTTCCCACCACACAATAAACTGTACATTTTCGGTCTGAGTCCAACAAACTCTTCAATAGGGGCGCCTGCCGTCTCATCCTTCATTTTCCCAAGCACTTTTTTGTTCACGTTGGAATGTAGGAAGTGATCTGGCGGATAGTCACTTGTGTCGAACAGGTCAGCATCTTGCTGCATATCCTTGTAGATATCTTCCGTTTCTATGTTGTAACATAGACTGTCGGTGTCGCTGAACAACAACTTGGCATTGGGATACTTGACCATGATGTAGTTGTAATGAAAGTTGAACATAAGCACTTTGCTGAGGTCGAGAATGGTAAACCCAACTTGAATGGGTTTATCCAGAAGCAAATCCACTTTGCGTAAATGTACTGCGGTCAAATCTTCGTTGAAAATTTTGAATTTGTGGAAAGAAGGTTTGGCTACAAGTTTCTTGAACCGCTTTTCCTTGTGAACAAGTTCAACATTGATTCGCTTTCTCACATTTTCCATGGTTTTGCCAAACACCGAGTTGTTCATCAGTTTGAAGAAGTCTTTCTCAAATGGGTTCTTGGCCAATTTTCTCTTTTCCGTGTTCAAGGTAATGTATTTTGCCAACCATTTGCTCTGTTCAAACATGATGGCGCGATGAACTTTAGTGACTTTCAACCCCAGTGAGACGTACTGTTGTAAATTCCTGTAATGAAGTACATATTTCTTCTTGTCAGACAAGTTAGGAATGAGCTTTTCACTGGATTTCTCTTTCATGTTTAGATCTTTCCGCAGCTTCTGACTGTACTCTGACAATTCTTCAACTTTGACACATTTCCGTTCTGGAGCCACTGGGTAGTGATTATGATGATCATGGATTGAATTTGGATATTCTAAATCCACTTCCAAAATGAATCCAATGTCATCATCTTCATCCACATCCATGAAGTCAATGGATTCTGGCTCGCTCACCCACATGAATCCTCTTTGTGGCATGCTTTGTGACATGGCCCAACCATATAAGTTGTTTGCGTCGAGGTACATCAAATAGTTGTTTGGTATCTCAGAATTGTAATCTGCTACGTAGGGATTATTCGCTTTCGCATACTTGTGTGTGATCACGGATATTCCTCCACGTATGCCTTGCTCAACCATTTGGTACATGTCAATGTCATTGATCAATTCCAACTTCACCTTTGTCGCTTTTAACATTGCATCCCACGACAGTCCTGGTGCTGTATAGTAATGAGCAGGATCCAATTCATACGTGTTGAGGCATACTTGACGAAAGTTTTCAAACACGTCAGCTAGTAATAACACATCTGATTTCAGGTACAGGTCGTGGTATTCACCAAATGTGGTACAGTTGAATGTATCCCATACCTTCTGTGCATGCGCATAATCCTCATCGCTAATGTCCTCTTCGCTAAGCTGACTATAAAACTTATCCTTTGATGGTAGCTGTGTTTCAGCAAACTTGGATGGTTCGTCCACGTAATCGTAGGGGTACACTCCCTTTCTCAGCAGCAAATCTTGTTGATCACTATCGTGAATGTGAGAGGTCATGTTGTAGAAGTTATCTTTCCCTTCTGCTGCAAGGTTGGATACCAACTTCTGTAGAGAGGTACTCATGAACTGAAAGCTGTCTGTAAATTTCAGATTGCTCATGGTGAATGCAATATATTTTTCAATGGTGTTGGGAATGACTGTAATCCTTTCGTTTTTGAATTTTCCAATTTCCTCCATGATCAAATGACTGTCATAGCCTCGCAAATTGTGGAAAAATACGGGAATGATAAAAGAATCTTTATCCCCTTGCTGATCTTTTCTAAGTCGGAATTGTAAGTTGCATTCATTGTGCGCTGCTCCACGATATTTACCATTGATGTGGTCATGATCTCTCACACGATCTGCTCCTAGAGGTTCATGACAAATGTAACAATCAGTGGCGTTCTTAAAATTCTCTTTGTCTTCGCGAGTCATCACCATTTCCTTTGGTCGCTCTAAACCACGTACAATACGATCACGCTCATTCACCATATGGTCTAAAAAGACTTTCACGGCATTGTCTCCTCGATACACGACTGGTGCACGTGTATCATACTGGCTGACAACCACATAGGCAAAGCTGTTTGGACGATGATGTTGATACTTGTCTCCTTATTCATGCTTTTGCGTGAAACATTCAAAGTCTGCATAAATCACAAACGGTGCTCGCTGTTGTTTGGCTACATTCTTAAACTTAACGAATGGTTCCTTGGGAAATGATAAACGTTGCGCGCCATGCTTGCCACACACTTCACGATGCTCATCTAAAAGCTCTTGTCGCATAAACCCGTGAAGACAGTTGAAACAATAAAAAGCTGCACCATTATGCTTTGATCGATAAGACATAAGTCTGCTGAAATTCTTGATGAGACAGTAATGCCTTTTCTTGTCATTGCTAATCAAAAGCAAGTTGATTTCTCTGGCGCTGTTGGCGCTGGTGTTTCGACTTAGTTGTATGGGAACAACGACATCATGTTCATATCCAAACACGTTAATGGACACATCATTCTCCTTTTCAAACTTTGGAATGTCTGTAATCGGTGTTGGAAATGTTATGCCTTCTACCTTCAATTCGTTCTCAAATGGTGTGTAATGACTCACGCGATATGGGTGTTGATGACGATCTTGAGGGTGAAGGTGAGCCAATACAGACCATAAGAAGCACTTGTTGTCTTTATTCTGAATGTTTAACACACTTAATGTATTCTTTACTTTCTTCGGCAGTGGGATAAAACTGCTTGCTTCCAGAGGCGCTGACGTAGCTGTATGTACTTCAATGTACAGTATGTTATCCAATACCCAGCCAGAGCCTTGTCGCTCATGTTCATCAAACTTAGTAAACAATTCTTTATAGGCGTCTGGCAAGTCCTGCTCAATATCTGCTGGGTTGTATGCTGTATATGTTGGACTGCTGATAAATGAATTATCCACTTGTTCTACCATAACACCTTCAGCATTCGCTGTCAGTTTCTTGAAACGTGCATGAACGACAATGTACCATTTCATTCCATAGTTTAAGGTCTCCAACAAATGTGCCTTGATACGGTTCTCTTGTTGTCGCATTTCAAGCAGTAAATCCGATCCATCCTCAGACTCAAATCGTCTTTCCTGCGCGTTTTCTCCCAGACTAACCCTTCTACCTCTCCCTACTTGTCCTGTTTTTTCTTTCTTTGAAACATGTTCTTCATGAGACGCATTTTCCATCTCGGCTGGTATGCATGTATGTGCCTCATAAGTATCCATAGATGGAAATATTTTAATGCATTCACAGCAGAGGAACGGATCAGGTCTGATAACACCATCTTGTACCGTCTTTCGTCTCTTGGCTTCAATCATCTCAACAAGCTCTTCATTAGCACGTTTCATCTTAGCTGGTTTGCATGTATGTGCTACGAACAATTCCAGAGATGGAAATGTCACATTACAATCATGACAGAAGGCTGATGTGTCTGAATTAGATGCAATTGTTGTTGTCACGTCAATTGCTTAAACTGATATGATGAAATGTAGGTCTCACTCATCCTATTTATACCGCCTAGGCATGTACTGCAGAGACATCTAGCGGAGAGCGATGTGTTCTGACGATACCTGAAAGCATTAAGAAAAGAAAAGCATAATATATTTTCAAAGAAAAGTAAAGTTTGGTTTACCTGATTTTTACCCTACTACACCATAGTAAAATGTTCAAACTTATTTTCTACATCATATTTTGTCAAAAAAAACAAAATTTGTTAAAGTTGGTCTAAAACCCTCATTTTTACCCTACTACACCATGGTAAAATGTTCAAACTTATTTTATACATCATATTTTGTCAAAAAACAAAATTTGTTAAAGTTGGTCTAAAACCCTCATTTTTACCCTACCACACCATTGTATAATGTTTAAACTTATTTTATACATTATATTTTGTCAAAAAACAAAATTTGTTAAAATTGGTCTAGAACCACCATTTTTCCACTACTATGACTTTAGAATATTCAAATAAGTAGCGTGCTAAAAATGTTCAAACTTATTTTATATATCATATGGTGTTAAAAACTAAATTTGTTAAAGTTGGTCTAGAACCACCATTTTCCCACTACTATAACTTTAGAACATTCAAATAAATAGCATGCTAAAATGTTCAAATTTATTTTATATATTATATGGTGTTAAAAACTACATTTGTTAAATGTGTTTTAGAAGTGTCATTTTCCAACTACTATAACTTAAAACATAACATTGGACTTAACGTAGGGAAAATCCCATTCCTTCTCAAATTTATTGATCGTTCCCACACTCTGAAATTATCGATCGGTTTTCCCTCACACTCTGTACACATGTACTTATGCTGTGTGTGTGTGGTTACTGTAATGGGAAACCATTGAAATATGACTAATTAAATATTATCATAATAATAAAAAAAAAAAAAAAAAAAAAAAAAAAGAAAAAAAAAAAGTCACTTACCACGACTGTTTTGCCAATTCGTCTCCTATGTGTATTCCAGTCAATCCTTCACTTGTTCTTCAACAGCACAACACAATAGGTAAGAGAAACTGTTTTCACTTTTTTTCCCCCTGTGTATCCAACAGCAGTCAGAGCATGAATGATGCATATGTGCATAGACAATGTGCTCTTATAGGAGTGTTGAATCACAACCTAGGGGGGGGGGGATCAGTCCCGACTGCCGCCTAGGGGGGGGGGTCGGTCCATAGTATGTCCCGAGGGGGGGGGGTCCCAAGGTATTTGATTCTCTACCAGGGGGGGGGGTCGGTCAGTATGACGTCATAAAGTGGCGCAATACTCTCGTTTTTACCCTACTAAAGGGTCGAAAATAAGCTCAAAATCGCTCTACCTCTAACCGTTTACGGGATAATGGTGAACTTCCGGTTTTTGACCTCGACCTTGACATGGAGATAAAAGTCACCGAGGTACCTCTTATATAACGTCTTTTAGGTCCAAAGTGTCGAAAATAAGCTCAGAATCGCTCTATCTCTAACCGTTCTCGAGATAATGGTCAACTTCCGGTTTTTGACCTTGACCTTGACGGAGGAGGTCAAGGTCACCGAGGTACCTCTTACATAAAGTCTTTTAGGCCAAAAGGGTTGAAAATAAGCTCAAAATCGCTCTATCTATAACCGTTTTCGAGATAATGGTCAACCCCAGGTTTTTGACCTTGACCATGACGGAGGAGGTCAAGGTCACCGAGGTAACCCTTATATAGCGTTTCAAAGGCCCAAAGGGTCGAAAATAAGCTCAAAATCGCTCTATCTCTTACCGTTTCCGAGAAAATGGTCAACTTCCGGTTTTTGACCTTGACCATGACGGAGGAGGTCAAGGTCACCGAAGTGCCTCTTATATAATGTCTTTTAGGTCCAAAGGGACGAATATAAGCTCAAAATCGCTCTATCTCTAATCGTTTCCTAGATAATGGTCAAGGTCCGGTTTTTGACCTTGACCTTGGCGGAGGAGGTCAAAATCACCGAGGTACCATTTATATAACATCTTTTAGGCCCAAAGGGTCGAAAAAAGCTCAAAATGGCTCTATCTCTAACCGTTTTCGAGCTAATGGTCAAATTCCGGTTTTGACCTTGACCTTGACGGAGGAGGTCAAGGTCACCGAGGTACCTCTTATATAACGTCTTTTAGGCCCAAAGTGTCGAAAATAAGCTCAAAATCGCTCTACCTCTAACCGTTTACGGGATAATGGTGAACTTCCGGTTTTTGACCTCGACCTTGACATGGAGATAAAAGTCACCGAGGTACCTCTTATATAACGTCTTTTAGGTCCAAAGTGTCGAAAATAAGCTCAGAATCGCTCTATCTCTAACCGTTCTCGAGATAATGGTCAACTTCCGGTTTCTGACCTTGACCATGACGGATTAGGTCAAGGTCACCGAGGTACCTCTTACATAAAGTCTTTTAGGCCCAAAGGGTTGAAAATAATCTCAAAATCGCTCTATCTCTAACCGTTTTCGAGATAATGGTCAACTTCCGGTTTCTGACCTTGACCATGACGGATTAGGTCAAGGTCACCGAGGTACTTCTTACATAAAGTCTTTTAGGCCCAAAGGGTTGAAAATAAGCTCAAAATCGCTCTATCTCTAACCGTTTACGAGATAATGGTCAACCCCAGGTTTTTGACCTTGACCATGACGGAGGAGGTCAAGGTCACCGAGGTAACCCTTATATAACGTCTTTAAGGTCCAAAGGGTCGAAAATAAGCTCAAAATCGCTCTATCTCTAACCGTTTTCGAGATAATGGTCAACTTCCGGTTTTTGACCTTGACCATGACGGAGGAGGTCAAGGTCACCAAGGTGCCTCTTATATAATGTCTTTTAGGCCCAAAGTGTCGAATATAAGCTCAAAATCGCTCTATCTCTAACCGTTTTCGAGATAATGGTCAACGTCCGGTTTTTGACCTTGACCTTGACGGAGGAGGTCAAGATCACCGAGGTACCTGTTATATAACGTCTTTTAGGCCCAAAGGGTCGAAAAAGGCTCAAAATGGCTCTATCTCTAACCGTTTTCGAGATAATGGTGAACTTCCGGTTTTTGACCTTGACCTCAACGGAGGAGGTCAAAGTCACCGAGGTACCTCTTATATAACGTCTTTTAGGCCGAAAGTGTCGAAAATAAGCTCAAAATCGCTTTATCTCTAACCGTTTTCGAGATAATGGTCAACTTCCGGTTTTTGACCTTGACCATGACGGAGGAGGTCAAGGTAACCGAGGTAACTATTATGTAACGTCTTTTAGGCCCAAAGGGTCGAAAATAAGCTCAAAATCGCTCTATCTCTAACCGTTTTCGAGATAATGGACAATTTTTCTCTAAAGGAATTCAATATACAAAGGTCACATGACCTTGACCTTGACACTAAATGTCGAGATTCCATCCATGATGTTACTGCCTACTGACACCGTACACGTGTTGAAACAAGGATTTGAGCGCGATTTCCAGCAATTTTTCGTGATGGAAGAGGTTTTTGTAAAAAAAATATTTTGACCTCAATTTGACCTTGACCTTGAAGGTCAAGGTCGATAAAAAATGCGGATTTCACGACATCTCATCACCCTCTATCTCTGTGCCAAATTTCATCGTCCTACGTCAAATAGCGCAGGAGGAGTTTTCTGGAAACCTCCGTGACGAAAAAAAAAACAAAAAAAAAAACCAAAAAAAAGGAAGGAATAAACGCCGGAATTCTTTGCAAAGCATACCCATTTGCAAACTATTTTGCAAGTGGGAACTATGCGATTCACTGTAGTTGTGACTAAACACTCCTGACCATGATGCCCTCTGTTAGTGAGTTTTCACTTTACACTGAAGAAAACGCTATGGCGTCGTCTGAGACCATTAAATGCGCTCATGTCACAGGTAAACCTTGAAGGCATGCATGAGGGCAGTTTGGTTATAAATGGAGGCAGATCTCTGCTGGGAATGCTGCAAACTGTCGTCGATTTTATCGTGAGGCAAAAATGGCGAACCATCGGCCTGCTCCACCATTGTGGTCCAGACGCACCACATGTTCCAGTGAGATTTTATTACTAATGTTAATGCTATAATAATAATAAAAATAAAAAATATAATAATAATAATAATAATAATAATAATAATTATTATTATTATTATTACTATTAATATTTTTACTTTTATTTTTGTTTTTTATTTCATAGCAGTAAGTAAATATCATCATTTCATTTGTTATCTTTTTTCTTCCTTTTATTTGACAACTCATTGTTTTGGTACACAAATTTTAAGTATTTAAAGTACATAATTTATCGTTGTTCGAGATTTGTGTGATATTGGGTGTATTATTGTCACACTTTGATCACAAAAAAGAAAAAATACCAACAGTTTAAGAAAATGCCAAATTTTGCGGGATAAATAAGACCATTCTGAGAGCAGCTCGGCACCACTGCCAGAAGCATATTTTTGTCGCCTTTCTTTCACGTGTGTGGCAAATTTGTAAACAACATTTAATTGGTTGCTTTCGTGTTTCAGGTGGTTAACTACATAACGAGGAAGCTTGTGAAGGAGGAAATAAGACTAAAGGTTCAGAGCTTTCACCCCAAAACAAACTTGGTAAATTATTTAAAACAACATAGACATCTCAAACAATATCATGCGCAATACGCAATTAATGACCAGAGCATTGCTAAAACATACAAGCGATCACGAGATATGTGATGCCTTTGCTGAACAAAAAATACAAAATCGAACAGCCCATCTGACACAAATCAAGTTGAGACAAAAAAAAGGCCACGTCTCCTGTTGCAAATTAGAGCTTGCACAAATACACTCTAGAACATGCCACATCGTTTAGTGTATCTGAAACACTTGTGAATTTTCCGGAATAAATGACTTTTAATCTACACTCTGTGGCCAGGCTGATTTTTTTCGGTATGATTTAAGAGATAAGCGCAGTGACGTCACTGAAATGGACACCTTCAGCGGTACTTAAGTAATGTGGACCGATTTCAGCGGTGGCGCTGTTTGTTATGTTCCTTATAATGGCATTCATCTAGACTGCTTCTATTGCAATGGTGGCGTTAGTTGCTGAATGGTCCCATTTATGGGGTGGTCCTTTTTGCGGGCTTCCGCTGTTTATGATTAATCTGTTACATATTATAACTCACGACGTAACATTAAGCACTCTCAGTACTGGATTTGACTGCGGCAGCAACAGCCAATACTTATGGAATCCCCTTTCCATAACTAATGATTTTGTCAATAAATGATTAGTCAGAACTCTGTTTGAATTTGTATTTCTGAAATTGCTGAGAGATTTCCCCAAGTGAATTTTAGACGTTTTTTTTTCAACTAAATGTTTCTATTTTTCTGTTTAGAAACATCTATTTTTTTATTAAGAGATATCTAAAAGTCACTTAGAACTATCAATAAGAATTACATGTATCAAAGTGACTATAAGACAATTGATTTTAGATATCTGTAATTGACTTTCGGGTTCCTACATTATTAAGGAATAGTTCTTCGTAGCGTAAAATTTTTCAAATAAGTTTTTGGATACTTCTTTCATTCAATAAGAAATATCTGGGACTGAACTTATGAAATAATAATAATGATATATTATTATAATAATAATTATAATATTATTTTTCTATCATTATTAGTATGTCTATTATTATTATTATGAAATGTTTTAAGATTGGCTAGACAGGAACTGCGAAGGCATCTAGTTTACACTCTGTATAGTTCTCTGAGGTTACCTTCTTGCACAGCGACATCTTTAATTGCATAATAATAAAAATCAATTATTAAACGTATTGTTGCAATTACATCATTATAATCGCACACTTTAAATCTGATATTATATTAGAGAGTGATTTTTTCAGTATTTGCTGAGCAATCTCTCTAAATCTTGTTTCAATTAAAAGGGAATCTGCTAACACATGGTTGGGTAATTAATTGATTTTACCAGCCTGTTTCGGCAAGATCACCCTGCCCTGAGTGTAAAAAACACCATTATATTATCCCCCCCCCCCCCCCCCACTCTCCTCAGAATGATTTGCCGATAACCATTTTTTGCCAGTTAAGAATTGTGCTGATTTTGCTTCCGTTTCTTATATTTCACAGGTATGTATTTCCATGATAACTGAAATCAGTACCTCCAGATAGACGCGAACACCAAGATATGTATGATATACCAGACACCCCCCCCCTTCCTTGTCCCTGCCCCGACCCTGAGTACCAGAATAGCCGTGTGAATGCACTGTTAAAACAAATCCCTGAACAGAGCTACAAAGACAAAACCTTTGGCCTTGTGACTAATTTATGATAACTTACGTCAAGCTTTACACACGCGATCCATATAAAGCCTATCATCTGGAAACAATAAAACAGAGTATTGATTTTTTGTTTTACCTCGCGCATGGTCCTGATATGCATGCGAATGCAGTCATCTTAACAGGCGCACTTATCTCCACACAAACTTCTGACACTTCACAAACGCTCAGGCTTGGACATGGCCAAATAACGCGTTTTATTTGAAAGCCCTTTTTATTACTTGCTGCTTATTTTTCAGAGTGATAAAAATGGTTTATATCAACAATGGGCTGTACCCTGAGACCACTTGAAAACTAAGTCTTAAGCTAATGAATAAAGAGCATATGCGTTAACCTTCCTGTTATTGACACCGTATGAGCGTTTGACTCAATCAGCTGTAAAAAGGCCAATTTGAACAGTCAACGCAGGCCTTGATGACTTTAGTTTCGTCTTTCAGGGTAATATAAAAAAACATTGCACAAAGGTAAAAATGTACTAAAACCTCCGTGGTGTTGGTTTTGAAAAAGAGAAATATTCATAGCTTCCACGTGTTCTATTTATAGCGTTATTTAACTTATTGTAGCCAAAATGAATGCAATAATTAATGTTACGATATGCGCATTGTGAACAGTGTACACAGCGTATCTGGATAGTAATTGGCGATCCCGAAGAAATAGCGCAAACCCTTTGTCATTTCGAAAGAAAGTCAACCGCTGGAAGGTACGTCTGGATAATTCCCGTTGCACCTGCACAAGAAAGGATATTAGCGAATGCCATCAGCAATATATGTGGCGGATTAAACTCGGGATCTTTGCTTTTATTCCAAGCAAACATATTAACTTTGAAGGTAAAGTATTGCCTTTCACCCGCAAATGATATGTCAATAATATATGCGAAATAATATTTGCATTATCTAATGAAAATCTATTTTGATTTCTTAAGGCTAATTCTGTTACCATTTTCTCGAATAATAAGGTTAAATAGCGGCTTTGACACAGATCCAATATAGTTCTGACTTATATTTCTCATTGATGAAAAAAATTATGACTTTCTGAAAAGTTTATTTATATTTTCTCTTATGCCTTTTTTTAATGTCATAAGGACAGTGGTGGTGGTGGTGCTGGTAGTGGTGGGGTTGGTAGTGGTGGGGTTGGTAGTTGGGGGGCTGGTAGTGGTTGGGTTGGTACTTGGGGGGTTGGTAGTGGTGGGGTTGGTAGTGGTTGGGTTGGTACTTGGGGGTTTGGTAGTGGTGGGGTTGGTAGTGGTTGGGTTGGTACTTGGGGGGTTGGTAGTGGTGGGGTTGGTAGTGGTGGGGTTGGTAGTGCTTGAGGAGACAGTATGCGTCCGTTTTGTTTGTTCACATTTTTTGAAGGGGAGGGAACTAAACTCCTTTAATGTCGTATATTCATATAACCACAATTCATTATCACCAAACCATTGGCTAATTGTTGTCACACTATGGGTGATTTCTTCACAACGGTACCTTTGGAAGCTTTTGAAATTATTCTGAAGAGTTTAGAACGCTGAATTTCCAGGAATTTGTCTGGGCATTGATTAGCAGAAGGTAGAATAAAAGGAAAATGCACCGAAACGGTATAATACTTTAAACTGAATCGCCCAAGCGGGATGACATAAAGGTCGTCTATTTGCAAGGTCAAGGCCAGGATTGAAACCCCTTTTGCTATTTAGATGGGGTTTTTTTCTCTCAAAGGTACCGAACTACTTCACAGCAAAGTTAATTAAGGAAAATATCGGAACACCAGACGAGGATCTGAAGACCCGTGCGGCGCATGCGTACGACATTTCACATCACTTATTTACACATTTGAACACTGTTATACAACGTGCAAACTTCCGAAGTACATTTGGTGAGGATCTATTCAGCGAATTAATTAATGCGTCACCCACTGCGGGAATAACGGTAAGATGCTGTGCACTTTAATTTTCAAAGTAACTAGCCCACAAGTAAGAGAGTGGTCAGTGACAGACAAAAAATCGTTGATTAAGAAATAGATTTTTAAGTGAACGTAGGAAGGACAGGGATGGGGATGGACGGGGTGGGGGGATAACTTGTTGTTGTTGTTGTTGTTGTTGTTGTTTTGGGGAGGGGTGACATACCTTTTGTATCAGATTCAGCTCTTTTCACAAATTCCGTACATAAAGTTTTTCCAACCTCGGGACCTTCCCCTCGGCATCTGTTGCCACTTGTTGTCATATGAACTCCCGGGAGGGGGGGGGGGCACTCACGAACCAGCTGGTTACCATACGTGTCCATGACCCGGCGGGCACTCACGAACCAGCTGCCCATGACCCCCGGAGGGGGGGGGGGGCACTCACGTGCCAACTGGTTACCACGTCTGTCCATCACCCGGTGGGGCCACTCATGTACCAACTGGTTACCATGTTTGTCCATGATCCGGCGGGGCCACTCACGTACCAATTTGTTACCATGCGTGTCTATTGCTATTTAAATCCCCTTAGTGTTAATTTTGAAATAATACCACCTTTTTAACAAAGCGCGGAGTGCAGTTCTGAAAGAACCGCAATGTTTATGGGAACGGGGAGTACTGAATGAAAATTAATCCCTTCTTTTATCGAAAATTGCACTCCGCGCGGACCGAGTCTGATCTTAAAACTACCCTCCCTTTTCCGCGTTTTTTGGCTATGGCATAGCAACACATTTAATACTAAATGCCCCCCACCTCTCCCCCCGGGTTTAAACCTGTCGCAGGTGTTCCCGTTGTGGTCCGTGGTCTTGCTGCTGTTGTGTTCTTTATCCCACGATGCCCTCAAGTGGACATGGCCTTATATTTTAGTAAGGTCGTTGTTAACAAAATGACATTTCTCCACTTGACAGAGTGAATGGAATAAACAACATTATAATGATGAAAAATGCCAAGAACAAAAGCTGCCTGATCTTTGTGCATACAAGTGAGCCTTGGTATTTATCTGTGTCCCATTCAAATCCCCACCGTGGGGTCGCCATTTGGGTTTTTATGAGGTCACAGGACGGAGTGATAGGAGGAGACAAGTCCGCCCGATCCAGAGTCATTGCTCACGTAGGACAGTGGAGGATAGACATGATCAAAGCGAACATTGCTTAAACCCAGTATAAAAGTGTTTGCCTTCTTGCGTTGTTCACACACTGTTAATCCAAACAGCCGGGATAAGTCATCTAGCGTTACTTGGCCGCTTTTATTAACCTAATAAGGGCCTGTAATGAATGCTGTGTTTGAAAAGCAATTAAGTAGAACCCAGTCACCTCCTGTCTCGGGATTTCTTTCTCCGTTTTCAGTTCATTGTTGATGTCTCTGGATACGGTAAAGTCACGTGGTTTCACATAAAGAAGGGTGTAATATCGGCCAACTCAAGGCTACGTGCATTTTTAATGCATTTCAATCAGAATTGATAACATCACCCAAAGGCTTTGATCAAATACTAAAAAGCCGACGTCTCTCTTGTTTTACTGTCGCCAACTTCATTCGGGATATACCAACAATAAAAAATAAATAAAATAAATAAAAAGCTTCTCTCGATACATCCATTTGCAGGTAATATAACAAAAATAATTTGTTAGATAAAATGGCAAAGATTGATTTGAGTCACCTTTGAAGTTCCGGTATTATTGGCAAAATGACCTTGGATTTCGTTAAAATGTTAGGTTAAAATTCTCATATAATAATTAGATTTCTACTTAATAAGTGGCATTTTTTTTAATATCATTTATGGATTGGACAAGTTCACTTCGCATGATCAGTGTTCGTTCGGCTGCACACGAAGTGCGCTGTAGCAACCATACCTTACAAGTCATTATTTCATGACAATTTCTATCATTTAACAAGACAGGAGGGAACATAAAGACCTATTTTAAATCAAATTCTTTTCTTTGTGCCTTGCCATGACAGGGACCAATTGAGTTGGATAAAGAAGGCATTGCAACGTCACCCCCAACGCCGTATATTTATAAAGGTAACCCTCTATTTCATTCCTCCATGCGTGTTTGCGATCCATTTATTTGGGTGATTGGATATTGAGCCTCGCTATATAGGGAAAGAGAAGTCTTGTATATTTTCACAACACCATAAGATATGTTGAAGAATAGTTCTAAAGAAAGGAGTTTCGTTCCTCTCCACTCTGTTGAAAAGACGCTGCGAGTTATCGTGCGTTTGTTTAGCTCAGAAAAAAAAATGTTGACGCATTTTAGAGCAAATGAAAATAACACGGAAGTCATTGAAAAGCCAGCTATAAGCTCTAATAGTGACAGCTTCAATTCATAACCAGAAGCATTTAACTATTGTGTGATCATTAAGTTGCGATATGTCGCACTCCTTTGCATATATCGGATATGTAAATAACTGTAAAATACAATCTGGCATGATTAATGTTCAAAGTCTTGAGGTGAAGAAAAGGGGGATTACTCTTGACGAATCGGCTCTGAGTTGCCCTCCTTATTAAGTACTTAATAGTGTAATCAAGATTGCTCATGTGTCGTGCTCAACTGAAGTGGAGTGCTCTCGAATTGTGCATTATTAATTACTTAAAACACATACTTTGTACTTGCCCAGTTCAGTGCCAAAGATGAACTCAACAGGGGTGCAATAATTGGAATTCTTGAACGGTGTGTTATTACCTGTTCATCAATGACTGTGGATACACCCTCTAATTAACACTTACTGTAATGAAGGAGTTGATTGAGATGTTCTTAAATACTAAAGTCAAGGATATTATATAATCACGTTTGAAAATTGTTCATTTCATATAATTTTTATCAAACCAGGAACGTATAATTTGCAGGTCTGCTTTTAAAGGCATTCATACAACCTTAAGGACATATGTAAATTCAAAAACTTTAAATATGCAATTATTATTTTAATGAAAACTTTTAGTGACAGCTGTTGATATTTTTAAAATTCGGAACGATCTAATTTCAGGTAATTCATTCAGAATTTCAAGAACCATCGCGGAGTATGTGGGTGAGTTTTGAATTATTCATTGACCAATTAAAAAGCACCATTTTCAGTGTACATTCATTTGTTTTCGTTGTTGTGAGCAGGTGTGTGATGTAAATGGATCAATGTGGAAATATTGTGGTTGTGTCTTACATAAAAAGTGGATTAATATTCAAGAAGAAAAGGTATAAAACGTATTAGATACCAGACTTTCTCCCACAAATTCCTAAGCTTTTCAAATATTTAAAAAAATGACTAAAGGCTGTGGGACTATTTGCTTCAGGAGGTCTGAAATAAACTAAATAAACTGGTCCAATTTCAAGAGCGCAGCGGGGGGGGGGGGGGGGGGAGGGGGCATCAATTTGTTACGATCTTGAAAATGCAAAGCAACGGTTACTGGAGAGTGGTTACATTACGACAGACGGAGGGGGGCACTCACCTACGAACTAGTCATCATGCGCGAATCTATAACTTTTATAAAATGACCCCTAACGCGGAGTGCGAAATTTAAAAAAAATACCCTCTTTTTCAACAAACGCGGCCACTTAATAATTTCACCCTCTCCCCAACTAACGCAGAGTGTTATAATATGCATGTAAAAACACAATTTCAGAAGATTATGTAAATCATGCTCAGGTACAACTAGAGCGCAAACGTGACTGCAGTTACAGAACGGAAACTAGACAGACACTCACAGCTAACAAGTGTTTGCGCACACACTTTTGTGGTCCTCATTTTTTTTTTGGGGGGGGGGGGGGTGCGTGGTGCAGTTCTGACCTAACCCTTTTGTGGGCAACGCGGAGTACTGAAAGTAAAATCACCCACCTCCTTTTTTGACGACATTGAAATTACTCGAGCACCGTGTTTTTTTTTACAACACGCATGGTAACACATATGCTACCAAGTCCCCCCCCCCCCCCCTCCGGGTCGTATTGGCGAGGTGGATCCTGCTTCGGGGTAACCCTATGCTTTTATTGGCGAGTGAGAAGCTTGGAGTAACTTCCTTCTTTTCGTTACAGGCATGGGTGACTCGGAGGTGAGAACGGAAACGAGACTAGAGGGCGTACCACTGTGGATGTTCGTCGTCCTCTCTGCCTTAGCCCTCCTCGGCATCATCTACGCCATCATCATCCTTGTCTTCAACGTCATCAAGGCCAAGACGAAGGTCGTCAAAATGACCAGCCCAAATATCAACATTATCATCTTATTGGGTGTTATCACAGGCTTTGGTAGTATACCAATGGGTGGCCTGGATTCCGGCATTGTGAGCGAAAATACCATGGAAACGCTCCAGAGAAGTATCACCTTCGTTATACCCATCAGTTTCACGGTGATCTATGGAGCACTTTTTGCTAAATCCTGGAGGGTATTTTTAGTCTTTAAGAATCTAAATTTCAATGGGAAATTGACAAGAGATGAGCATCTCCTGGTCGGAGTGTTAGTCATGATTGTTCTGGATCTCACCATCTTGTTGCCATGGATACTCGTCGATCCCGTCACGTGCGAAAGGAAGACTTTTAGCATCGAAGAAAAGGCAAGTTAAAACTCAAAATGCTGTATTGCAATTTAGATAGCAGCGTGACAAAAAATTGTGCGATAAAATCAAAACCTTTAAGAGCAAATAAATTTCAATGAATTCCCTTGTTTACACAAAGCTAACACAATCGCGTGTTATTATAAAAATCAATTAGGTAACTGCCTGCCATTAGCTTGAACTGATTTTATTCATTTTATAAACCAGAACCGGGTCCTCTTGACACATTTATCAGCAGCCTGTAACAATCTCATATTTTTCTTCAGCTGGAATTCTTTGCACCACAAGTTAAACACATGAACACGGTGTGATTTTTTTTATTAAAACATGCAGCTTAAGACACATATTTTGGCAGCTTCTGCGCAAACACATTACACCTGTGCAGAAAGAACGCGGTTTTTTTTCGCCTACACTCAGCCCGATGTCAAGTTCTGACATTTCACACACTTGATCCTAACCTGTAGCATTGATAGACAACTGCTGTATTTGAGCGGCTTGTACTGCTCATTAGCTGCAGGCTTTTACCACGAATAAAGGTGTATATATTATTAATACTCAGTGAACAAATCCTTCAGAAGTAACATCCACTTCATTTACGGTCAAACTGGCAGCTTCAAAGGAGCTTTTCCCACCTGATTTAAACTCAAGCACTCGTAACAAGCCGCCACAGCAAAAGTCTGAGGGTGGGGGTGGGGGGTGGGGGGTGGGGGGGGGGGTTGCACTCAGTCTGGAAAGTGGTGGGTTGTCTGACCCGAAGTTCACATGAATGGGCCAATTGCTTAGTAAAATACAACTTGAGAAGATTCCTTAGATTGGAAAGCTGTTTTTTTTTTTGTTTTTTGTTTTTTGTTTTTTTTTTTTGCTTAATGTGATAAAAATAGCTGAAGCGTTTTCGTTAAATTGAAAAGATTGTTGACTGCACGTGAAAAGACTGTCCCTTTTCGCCGTAGATACACAACCAACCTGAAATTTTCCGCATGCTTCCACGATTTTCCACGAAAATTAAACCCGGAATGTACGCTGATCAGGCTGTTTTCCCCACCGTGAACTTCAGGATTAAATACCCAAATTTTTAATATGCAATTTCCACAGGTGATGGGAGGCGATTTGTGAGGTTCTTCATAATGGGGGGGGGGGGGGGGGCGCGCCCAGAGTAACATTTCTTAAGTGTGTTATTTGCGGGTGTTCCTGTACCAGGGGTTTCCCTGTACAGTAGAATTAACCAGCCATCTTGTGCAAAAAGTTGTCTTGGAATTCATGTACATGCGAAGTTGTACAATAGTCCGACAGCAACGCGGTTATTCGATGACGACACGTGACGTCACTTTCGTTGTTGCAGCGGTTTTGTGTCGGTATCGTATCACGTAAACACGACGCCGTCGGTGACGTTGTCGCATCCTGGTGCGCTATCGCCGAGCTCGGTTACAAGCTCACCTAAAGAAGGAGATGTTTATTTGTGTATCTGACTGTTATATAATGAAGCTGTCCTTAATAAAATTTTTAGCTTGATCAAGTCATAGTATAGCAAAAGCCTGGAGTTGTTTTAGAAATTGTCTTATGTTCGCCATTCGGTAAACAAAATGGCTGTTGGCGGGACGATGACGAAATCTGGAGTTTTTCCTTTTGGGAGAGTGCCAAAACTGAGAGAAACGGCCAATTATCGATAACTGCGTCAAGCGGATTCCCGAACAAAAAGCACAGCAAAGTACGGCATTACCTGACAAACGAAAAAATAAAATACATGGACATATGGACTAGAGAAAAGAACGTGGCGCTTTTAAACATTGAGGTTCTTTAACTAAAGCATCACTTGAACGTATTACCCTCGGATTAAAATATATCCAGAGACCTCTGTTTTTTTGTTTTCCTGTCATGCATACGTGTCCCGACACAAACCAGAAGTTACTTTTTTTAAGGAAATCGGCTGCTGGCTGCCGAAAAATGCCATTGTTTGCCCAAGAACCTTTGGAAAAATTGCGAACCCCTGAATTATTTAGTTTTGCTTATTATAATCGAAATTTAAAAAATTCATGTGGACATGTTTTATGTAGATTAAACGTTTGTACCCATTTTAGTTATATTTTAATTATGTTTTTTTTTTTTTTGTTGCCAAACAGGAAGATACGCAGATAATCTATGAAATTGATGAATGCCGATCGAAGTTACAAGAATTATGGATATCGCTACTCTACTTCTACAAAATCCTCCTGGTTCTAGCCGGCCTGTATTTCACCTGGCAGACTCGTCACGTGACCTTGCCGTCACTCCGGGATTCCGCGCAAACTTACGTAGTAGTATTTACTGTGATTTCGCTCGCGTTTGTCGCCCTACCATCGCTTCTGGTGCCCAGTATCGGGATGCACATACGATTTGCTACCGGTGGACTTGCCATATGGATTGTTCTTACCACAACGCTTACCCTTCTCTTTATGCCCAAGGTAAGCTCTGTTACAGTATGCTATTTTATCAAAACCAGAACCAAAACCCTAATACAAAATAACAACGTAATTACTACCTAGGAGCAACTTCTTGTTAGAATCATCAAGTGGAAAACAACGTGCTGTTTAGTTTGTGACCGTTGGGATAGGTCGGAGCTGAACACCCATTTTTATAACGTTTGCTTGTGACATTTGCTGATGTTTACTTGGTACATTTTCCAGGGACGTCTTTTTAGTATCTACGCAGTATAAGAGCAACACCGGCTTTGTGTCATTAATTTCTTAGCTCTCTGCAATTATGTCGCAGTAATTACCGCATTGATAATCAATGGCTCTGTTGGTAATCTCATTTTCCCATGAATAATAACTTGCAGAATCAATGACGACTTTGGATATGTAAATTTGCCGTCTTCTATCCGCGTTCTTATTTTAGCCCGGGATGAAACCCAGTCTTGCTTCTTATTCATTTTTTTTTTTGCTTCTCAGACAGAGGTTACCCCTTCCACAAAAATAAGTGTACCACATTTCTAGAACTTCCAGACATGCAAACACTAAACAAAATTTCCAAAATAGGGCCAAAGCTATGACAAGCGCTTTACTTAAATAACCTGAAACTCTCTCCCCGCCCCTATTAATAGACATTTAACAAGGAATAAGAATTATAAGAAGTATGAGAAATATTTGTTTATATTGATAAAATCCACCAAATTCACATTCTCCTTGATCAGCCAATTGACAGTTACTTTGATAGGTTTTCTTTCCACTATTTATGTACGGGTGACCAAAAAAATTGAGATCAGAAACAGGATCTTTTGTCGCGATCAAATTAAATGTATTGTACATGGGATCAGAGTGTGCAAAATCGTTTTATATTTACGGCTGCGACACCAGAAAACAATGTGTCAATCGGGCACTAAAAGTTACGCATGCATCTTCACCCAATGGCGTCGTAATGTTTGTTTCCAGATGATTCTTGAGCATAAAACTCGGGCAGCTTCAGAGAATGCTTCGGCGTTTAACTTCCTGTTTTCGGAGAGCATGCGTAAAACGCAGGAAGCGATACGCAAGTGCTCGCTCTGTTTCTGCTGCGGTGCCACCGAAGCCGACCGGTACGGGCAGGAAATGCTCGCCAGTGAGATTGACACTTTAAAACGAACCATAAAACAGGTTTGAACCGCATTTGTTTATTATTTTGTATACCTTAGTGGAACCCTGAAAATAAAAGAAAGGCAGTTCGAATAGGACTTGAAAAGTGGTTCAGTTTGCGATGAGGTCCTATTTATGAAATTGTTCGCTGCAGAGGTCCCACTGCACACGTGCTAATTCTGTTAGCCATGTGATTATCACAGCTGCACACGTGCTAATTCTGTTAGTCACGTGACAGTCACCACTGTACATGTGCTGATTCTGTTAGTCACGTGACAGTCACCACTGTACATGTGCTGATTCTGTTAGCCTCTCATTAGTCTCAAATTTGGAAATCCCAATGACATGATTTTGGACTTTATATTATAACTATTAAGTGGGCAATGTGGTAACAGCCATATGTTCCATGCTTGAAACACATTAAATATGGTTGAATATGAAAGAGTAACAAGGTACGTCATGGTCCTGGACATTCCCTGTTTAAAAGTTTATTATTTTAAATAAACCATGTCATTTGATAACTATTTTAATTGTTTGCGTTGGAATTTATTTGCACCACCAAAATAGCATGTGGTCAGCTGCGAAGTGTGCAGTTTCATAGGTTCTTTTTACGAGCGTAAGCAATATGTATTATGAAAAAGTTGTGATATCGCCTATGGATTAAAATATAAAGCAATATTGAAATACGTTACGTCACGTTTTAATTCTTTTTTTTTCAATGTTTTCAACCTTTACAGAAAGATGCAACAATAAGGGAGTTGAATGACAGACTGTACATCGGCACAGAGAAATTTCACGAATATCTTACAAGTCCAATGAAACAAACTCGGTCCGTTTTACAAGCAATGCAAGACAAACATCTTTCGCGAACGCAATCTCGTGAAACATCGCAAAACCACAAGCACGAGAACGACAGAAGTGTCGTTACAACTGTACCACGAAAAGCTCACATTTCTGAATTATCCAGTGACGCAGCGGTTGATGATGAGGGGATCCATTCTTGTGAAAGTTACCAGCAGAGCAGCGGAGAGCATTCTCCGGACTCGAACCGCCTACCCATTTGTTTGGACCAGCCTTCCAATGCTATACAGACAGTGTCAAATGGGCACATTATGAGCGAGCAAAGTCATGCATCCAGTATGCGCTCTTACATGGATTCACGGTCGAGTTTCTCCAGTCAAAGGTCAGTGCGCTCGTTTCGTGACCGTTACAATGGAGAGCCCTGGAGACCTCCTTCCCCGGACGAGGACCCGTACCATAGGAATCCTCTCCCCCGTCACAGCAGCCAAAGAGATGTAAATAGACATCAGCAACAATCAAATGTATTCAATCAACCGTATCGTGTTTCTGGGAGGGAAATGGGGAACGGTAATGCCACTTGGACACAAACTAGAAGAGACAATCCTCATCGATATTCTGGTAGATCCTTACCGGACAGGCGATCATATCCGGATCACAGAGTCCAGCGTAATCATATACAATCGCAGCAGTTTTCTCAGATCGATCTCGGGGCTATGGAGCATGACGCCGTGAGTCACGCCACGCGTACGCCCTCTAGCGGCAGGCATCAGTATTACGGGCAAGGCGATGGTTATTCACACGATTTGTATCGCTCGTCCCACTCTATAGCAATGTCTGTATCGCAAATTTAAAATCAAAATACAAGTTAATTGTGTGTACATAAATATTATTTAAGTGTTTATTTAAGTCTGTAGTTAAATGTGTTTTATCGATAAAATAATAATAATAATAATAATAATAATAATAATAATAATAATAATAATAATAATAATAATAATAATAATAATAATAATAGAATACTGATCTGGGGATCTCAGTTGAAGTTGTGACGTCACGTATAGCTGTGTCTGCTTTGTTGAGCAAGTTGCCCGCATTCTTCAGACGTTTTAGTGTATTTCTATCTAGCATAATACCTTTCCGTATATTGTTAGTTGGTAAAGTATAGTAAAGCAAATGTAGATGGATTAGTGAACTGAAATGTTGGTAATTTAAGCTGGCAAATGGTTGAACAACTAACCTTCATCAAGCATATACCATTGTGACTCCAGAGTATGTTAATCTTTTGCCATGTGATGATTGGACGAATTGTTTTGCCATGCCGTCTACAATGTGTTGATTTGTTCCTTGGCACATATAGTATACGCAATAAGTTATCTATATTTTGTTTTGGTCAGGTCTATCTGTGTTGAAAACAAAAATAAAACAACCATTGTTGTCAAACAACGAACCTCTACGGCGGTTCGGTCTGTCGTGTATAACACCGTTTTACTCCGCAAACGCACTGGGGATTCCGCGCAAAATAGTACTCATAAAGGAGAGGAATCACTTTTTTTATAAACGCCACTAAAATATAGATTTTAGTGACTTGGACACTCAGATGCGCCCTTTTCACCAATGTGCGAGAATACGCAACACTGAGCCAGGCACAGTACGGATAGAAGTATCCATCTGCTCTGTGTTCATACATAACAGACAGAGCTCCTAAGAGGTCAACTTTTTTATAACAACGTAAAATAACAGATTATAGAATTACAAGCTCTTCAGTTACGTTTCTGTCCAAAATGGGTGAGACATAAAAAAAGTAAACCTATACAATTTTCAAAACAAAAATAACGAGCCCCTGTAGAAAATTCGCACACGTTTACGCTTGTTGTGGGTAGGTCCTCCGTTTGCTATCGCCCTCTGGATGGTGGTAAGGCGTTGTGGGGGGGGGGGCATTTCTCCCTGTACACATTCTACATGAGTGACAACTTCAATATTGTTCTTTTGACCATGTTTACACGTGTTCACAATATTGTTCAATTTGCTTTTGAATTGGATATAATATTCACAGCTGTAAACAAAGTGACAACATGGGGCGTATATATATATTGGTCAAAACGGAATATAAGTAAGTTTTTGTGGACAGTTTCTGTTGACGTATCTGACGTATGTGGTAACCGTATCGTTAACAAGGATTGGTTTGCGTGTTAACAAAGTGAAAAGTGTGGTAGCCACTTGATTGCCATATGTGGGAAACATGCTGAGTGCCATATATGACCATATGTGATCACGCATTGTAAAAGCAAACCATATGGTTATCACAATATTACAACAGCAAAAGCAGGGTTTGTAACTGGTGCGGTTAACTATTTGAAAAGTATGGTAACCACTTGATTGCCATGTGAGAAACATGCGGAGTGCCACATATGTCCATATGTGATCATTGTTAAAGCAAACCATAAGGTTATCACAATATTACAACAGCGAAAGCAGGGTTTGTAACTGGTACGGTGGGCCATGTGCAACCAGCGGTCACCCATCTAACTACCATCCTGGCTGGACGCTTCTTATCTGTGTGTTCAAAGGCAGACGTTCCAAACCATCTCCAACAGCTTGATCCAGTGACGTGGCTCGACGCCGTGCTAATGAGTAACGGCTATTCCGTGACACTAACCCCTTCTCCACACTGCTTTCCCCCTCCGTCCCCACCCGAGCCAGTGACGTGGCTCGACGCCGTGCCAATAAGTAACAACTATTCTGTGACACAACGCAGTGATAAACATAACTTCACACCTATAACCACAGAACCACATAACCACATAACCGTATGTTGGATTACGTATGTTTACGATGTGGTTATTACATAATAACCATGTGCTAATCACGTTATTGCCACATTAAGCTTCCATTTCTCTTCGATGGCCAAGCGCATCTGGGCACGCCACCCACAAAGTGACGCCACCGGTATGATGATGACACACCCGTGATTTAAATAGAAATAATTAACATGCTGGTGACAGTAAGAAACGGCCGCGAATAACAAGTTTACCCTTTCCTACTCAACATTCTGGAACTTCAGAACTACGCTTCAAAGTAGTTCGGTGATTTTATCATTACTTTAAGTGATAAAAAACTATTATCATTTTTTTAACGCGTCGTGGGTAATGGGTGCGTTGGCGTGCGAAATTTGAAGCTCTGACTACATTTAAAAAAAACTTTTAGCTGCACAGTGGCATGTTTCGATCACGTGGTTACCACATATTTTAGATGTTGACTGTGATAACACAGTAACGTCATATGGGTAACAGGTGGTTATCATATGGTCAAATACTACCATATTTTAAAACATATGGATGATACAACTTTGCCATATGGTCTTGTATGCTTGGCAGAGGTTATTGATATGTGATTCATCGGCCATAACCATGAAAAACCCGGACGCAAAATTCCTCTTTCACAACCACTCGATGTAATGCTCCTGTGTGTTACTTTTCGCTTCGGTTTCTCGGTACAGTTTGTTGAAGCATATGATGATTTGTTCATTTAATAGTTCTGTTGCGCCTTGTGGTTTTGTACAGTGCATCTCTCAAATCAGCACATTGCATGTCAGACGGGACAGAATGGAAATAACATCGAACTTATTCTAGTCATAGCTTTCAGTGAATAAAACACGCATAAAAACACAACATATTTAATTGTTTCATATTAAAAGACCAACATTCACGCCATTGTACGTAAGATGCAAGTTAGAAATAAGAGAGAGAGAGAGAGAGAGAGAGAGAGAGAGAGAGAGAGAGAGAGAGAGAGAGAGAGAGAGGGAAAAGAGAGAAGAGAAAAGAGGGAGGGAGAAAGAGAGGGAGAGAGAGTAGAAGAAGAAGAAGAAGAAGAAGAAGAGGAAGAAGAAGAAGAAGAAGAAGAAGAAGAAGAAGAAGAAGAAAGAGGGAGAGGAAAAGACAAAGAGTACAATTTCCTACTCATAGAGCCTAATGCTTTTGAAACGTGCTTCATTTATGGCAGTGACGAGCTGCTTCTTAGCGCGTAAGAGAGCTCATTTTTCATTGCGCACTTAACACCCTATTCATACTAAATTTGTCATTTTGTTTGGCAACTGAGTACATTTACCAAGCTGGCTCTTGAAGTACTCTGAACACTTTCCCTGCAATTGTACACTAGTGAGAAGTGCCCTAGGCCAAAAAATCGCCCACCCCTCATCATATAAAAACGTTTGTGGAGAGGAGATTATTTAATTGTGGGTTTAAATTTAGTTTTTTTTTCACTTTCACTCAAAATATCCCCGACTTCATTTTTTGCAAAGAATAATTTCAATGACAATATTTGCTTTATACATATTCCCTCTCCCTTGCAAACCTTGAATCAAATTAGAATTTTGTGACACTGTGGTTAGCAAGTGGCAATATTTAATAACCCTCCAGGCACAAAATACATATAAAACAAGTGTTTGCATTAAGAGTTGAGAAAATATTTCAGGGCATATTTCTGGACAAAAGAGTTAAGGAGATGCCAGGAATTTTCCCATTGAGCATTATATAGTAGATTTTATACTATTTATCTTGCACGCCAACCAATCTTTTTGGGTATTCTATTAACATTAGATTTAGTTCTAAACCTTTACATTTTACATAAATAAAGATGTTAATTGTTTTTAATCAATTACATTAGGCTTATTTGAATTTTTAATTTCATATTGTTATAAGGTTATGAAAATGTCTCTGTGGCAAGGAACGAGTTGAAAATCTGAAAATAATTAAACGGAATAAAACGCAAAGGACAAGCATAAACGCCTGTCCACATTGGAATTACGTAGCCCTAGGGTTATTTATGGGTTGCAGGTATCCAGGCCCCGTTTTCAATAACTTAGCTCAAACTCGTACTGAAATTGAGTCTGGGAGTTGAGTTTCAACCTCACTGAAACATTTGCTCAAAATATGAGTTTAAGCTTTTCAGCTTAACACTAGACCCTTTCTGTGGGCAGCGGGAGAAATGTTTGTTTGTATAATTTAAAATGACTGCGAGAAAGTACTTAAGACATATTTATGGTGAGAAAAAAGCTCACCAGTTCAGCAGCCATAGTAGGTAATAAACGCCGGTTCTACTGCACTTTGTGACGTCATACTGTCTGGAAGTGACGTCATCATGTCTGGAAGTGACGTCATAGCGTCTGGACCGGAAGTGCTGTCTAGACCGGAAGTGCTGTCTGGAGTGGAAGTGACGTCATCATGTCTGGAGTGGAAGTGACGTCATCATGTCTGGACCGGAAGTGACGTCATCATGTCTGGACCGGAAGTGACGTCATCATGTCTGGACCGGAAGTCATGATAAGCGTTAGGATAGGCGCGACCATCTGTGACGTCATCCTGACGTCATACTGAGATGATGCTGTCTGGAGCGAAAGTGGTTTGGCCGAGTCAATCAACATGAAGCCAATGAACTCGACCTGTCAATCAGTGTAACCATGGCAACAGAGCCTAAAAAGCCACGACCCCCCCCCCCCCAGGACAGACTATGTACCGACCCCCCAGGACAGACTATGTACCGACCCCCCCCCCCAGGACAGACTATGTACCGACCCCCCAGGACAGACTATGTACCGACCCCCCCCCCCCAGGACAGACTATGTACCGACCCCCCCCCCCAGGACAGACTATGTACCGACCCCCCCCCAGGACAGACTATGTACCGACCCCCCCCTAGGACAGACTATGTACCGACCCCCCCCAGGACAGACTATGTACCGACCCCCCCCTAGGACAGACTATGTACCGACCCCCCCCCCCCCCAGGAGAGCAACAAAAACTTTTGCCGAATCAGCATGATAAAATCCTATATAAGTGTGGTGTCTCAAGGCTTAGAGACATTGTCAGACACATCATGGATAACACACCAGCTATCATCATTGATGACTTAACAGCGTTTCAAGCGAATGAATCTGTTTGCATCTGGGTAAATATGCGTGATGAAGCTGAAGCAGCTGATATTACATATGCTTTGGAGGAGGTGCTACAATTTCCAACTCAGATCACTGCAGTGAAGCCTGACGTAGTAATTACATTTATGTGGAACAACCGCATAGTAACACTGACTCAACGATACTGCAAATGTCAAGTGTGGTTGGAATATGAGGGACAACCCCATAACTGCTGCTGATATATACTAAAATATTTCGGGCCCTTTTAAGGGCCATCCTATATTATGAAATGAAGCAAAACATGTCTGTGTGTGTGTGTGTGTGTGTGTGTGTGAGAGAGAGAGAGAGAGAATACATTTTATCACATTTCAGGTCTAGTTGGCGGATGAATACCATTTGGCGGATGAATACCATTTGGCAGACCAATTAACTTCACCGTCAGTTAACTTCACCGCTAGATGTCTCTGCTGTGCAGCAGTGCAGCTGTACAACTTCACAACTGTAAGTGAGACATTCATATACACAAGTAAAATTCTGCTGAGTCAGCAATTTTAACATTTTGGAACAAGTTTGAAAAGTTACACACCATATTTTGATTACATGGAAGTAGCATAAAAGCATGAGTGAAACATGTCAACTAGTCAACTAGTGATACATTCTGCTGAGTCAACACACCATTGAAGTGGTATAAAAGGAAGAGTGAAACGTATATTTTACTTCATTTCAGTTCCAGCAGTTGAAGAAGCAACAACGATGGCACCAGTCTACTGTCATGATTGTGATGTGACATTTCCATCTCTGGAATTGTTCGTGACACACACATGCAAACCAGCTAGGATGAAACGTGCTCATGAAGAGCTTGTTGATCAGATTGAAGCCAAGAGACGAAAAACCGTACAAGATGGTGTTGACAGACCTGATCCAGTCCTCTGCTGTAAATGCGCCAAGATATTTTCATCTTTGGATGCATTTGAGACACATGCATGTGCTGAGATGGAAAATGTGTCTCATGAAGAACAAAGAAAGAAAGAGACAGGACAAATAGGCAGAGGCAGAAGAGTGAGTCTTGGTGAAAACGCGCAGGAAAGACGGTTTGAGCCTGAAGATGGATCGGATTTGCTACTCGAAATGCGACAACAAGAGAATAGAATCAAGAGACATTTGCTAGAGACGTTAAACCGTGGCATGAAATGGTACATTGTGGTACATGCACGCTTCAAGAAAATGACACCAAATGTTGAAGGCGTGATGGTAGAACAAGTGGATAATGCCTTCATCAGTAGTCCAACGTATGCAGCATACAATCCAACAGATATTGAGAAGGACTTGCCAGAAGCCTATAAAGAATTGTTTACCAGGTTTGATGAACATGAGCGACAAGGCTCTGGCTGGGTGTTGGATAACATATTATTCATTGAAGTGCATACAGCTACGTCAGCGCCACTGGAAGCAAGCAGTTTTATCCCACTACCGAAGAAAGTAAAGAGTACAAAGGCGGTGTTAAACATTCAGAATAAAGACAACAAATGTTTCTTATGGTCTGTATTGGCTCACCTTCACCCTTCAACAAATGTAAACCCAGAGCGTGTTAATCAATACAAGTCATTTGAGAACGAATTGAAGGTGGAAGGCATGACATTTCCAACACCGATTACAGACATTCCAAAATTTGAAAAGGAGAATGATGTGTCCATTAACGTGTTTGGATATGAACATGATGTCGTTGTTCCCATACAACTCAGTCGAAACACCAGTGCGAGAGAAATCAACTTGCTTTTGATTAGCAATGACAAGACAAGACATTACTGCCTCATCAAGAATTTCAGCAGACTGATGGCTTATCGATCAAACCATCAGCATGCAGCATTTTATTGTTTCAACTGTCTTCATGGGTTTATGCGACAAGATCTTTTAGACAAGCATCGTGAAGTGTGTGGCAAGCATGGCGCACAACGTTTATCATTTCCCAAGGAACCCTTCATCAAGTTCAAGAATGTAGCCAAACAACAGCGAGCGCCGTTTGTCATTTATGCAGACTTTGAATGTTTCACGAAAAAGCATGAAGGAGACAAGTATCAACATCATCGTCCAAACAGCTTTGCCTACGTGGTTGTCAGCCAGTATGAGACACGCGCTCCAGTCCTGTATCGAGGCGATAATGCCGTGAAAGTCTTTTTAGACCATATGGTATATGAACGTGATCGTATTGTGCATGGTCTACAGCAGAAAAAGAAAATAGTCATGACTTGTGAAGATGAAGAGCATTATAAGAACGCCACAGATTGCTACATTTGTCATGAGCCTCTAGGAGCAGATCGTGTGAGAGATCATGACCATATCAATGGCAAATACCGCGGAGCTGCACATAGTCAATGCAATTTACAATTTCGATTTCGAAAAGATCAGCAGGATGTTGAAGATTCTTTCATCATTCCTGTGTTTTTCCACAATTTACGAGGCTATGACAGCCATTTGATCATGGAAGAAATTGGAAAGTTCAAAAACGAAAGGATTACAGTCATTCCCAACACCGTTGAGAAATATATTGCATTCACCATGAGCAATCTGAAATTTACAGACAGCTTTCAGTTCATGAGTACTTCTCTACAGAAGTTGGTCTCCAACCTGGCAGCAGAAGGGAAAGACAACTTTTATCACATGACGTCACACATTCACGATAGCGACCAACAAGAGTTACTGTTGAGAAAGGGAGTGTACCCTTATGATTACGTGGATGAGCCATCCAAGTTTGCTGAAACACAACTGCCGTCCAAGGACAAGTTTTACAGTCTACTCAGTGAAGAAGACATTAGCGATGAGGATTATGCGCATGCGCAGAAGGTGTGGGAGACATTCCACTGTACTACATTTGGCGAATACCATGACTTGTACCTGAAATCAGATGTGTTGCTGCTGGCTGACGTGTTTGAAAACTTTCGTCACGTATGTCTCAACACGTATGAATTGGATCCTGCTCACTACTATACAGCGCCAGGACTGTCGTGGGATGCCATGTTGAAAGCGACAAAGGTGAAATTGGAATTGATCAACGACATTGACATGTATCAAATGGTTGAACAAGGTCTACGTGGAGGAATATCTGTCATCACACACAAGTATGCGAAAGCAAATAACCCCTACGTAGCAGATTACGATCCCTTGAAACCAACCAACTACTTGACTTACCTGGATGCAAACAACTTGTATGGCTGGGCTATGTCGCAAAGCATGCCGGAAAGTGGATTTATGTGGGTGAGCGAGCCAGAATCCATTGACTTTATGGATGTGGATGAAGATGACGAGATTGGCTACATTTTAGAAGTGGATTTGGAATACCCATATTCAATCCATGATCGTCATAATCACTATCCAGTGGCTCCAGAACGGAAATGTGTGAAAGTGGGAGAATTGTCAAAACATAGTCAGAAGCTACGGAAAGATCTAAACATGAAAGGCAAACCTAGTGAAAAGCTCATTCCCAACTTGTGTGACAAGAAGAAATATGTGCTTCATTATAGAAATTTACAGCAATATGTCTCACTGGGATTGAAAGTCACGAAGGTGCATCGTGCCATCATGTTTGCACAGAGCAAATGGTTGGCAAAATACATCTCCTTGAACACGGAAAAGAGAAAGTTGGCCAAGAACCCGTTTGAGAAAGACTTTTTCAAACTGATGAACAACTCTGTGTTTGGCAAAACCATGGAAAATGTAAGAAAGCGCATGAATGTGGAACTTGTTCACCAGGAAAAGCGGTTCAAGAAACTTGTGGTCAAACCTTCCTTCCACAAATTTAGAATTTTCAACGAAGATTTGACCGCGGTACATTTGCGCAAAGTGGATCTGCTTCTGGATAAACCCATTCAAGTTGGGTTCACCATTCTCGACCTCAGCAAAGTGCTCATGTTCCACTTTCATTACAACTACATCATGACCAAGTATCCCAACGCCAAGCTGTTGTTCAGCGACACCGACAGTCTATGTTATGACATAGAAACGGACGATATATACAAAGACATGCACGAAGATGCTGACTTGTTCGACACAAGTGACTATCCCCCAGATCATTTCCTACATTCCAACGTGAACAAGAAAGTGCTTGGGAAAATGAAAGATGAGACGGCGGGCATTCCCATTGAAGAGTTTGTTGGACTTCGGCCGAAAATGTATAGTATGATGTATGGTGGGAAAGAAAAACGTACGGCCAAAGGCATCACTCGCGCGTGTCAAAGACGGATGAAACATCAGCAGTATAGAGACAGTTTGTTCAACCAAACGCAAACGATGACTACAGGGCACATCATTCGAAGTCATGACCACCAGATCTTCTCGGAGAAGTTGAGGAAAGTGGCTCTCTCGCCCTTTGATGACAAGCGATATGTGATGAGTGATGGCTATTCCACTTTGGCGCATGGGCATTACAGTATATAAGGGGGAGACACTTCAACTTGAGAGTTAGTTGTGGTGTGAACACTGAAGCGTCAACATGAATCGGAAAAGATCTGCACCAACGGATATGGATACTCTTGCTGATACAGTCAAAGACATGAAAGTGAAACATCCTGATACTACCATTAAGAAATTAAAAGTGGAGACGGCGACGGCGACGGCACCAACACCACAGTCGTGGGATGGAATGCTTTCTCTAGGCAATGGAAAGTATATCAAGATTATGAAACAAAGTAATGAAGGTGTGGTAAACATTCGCAAATACCTCAGAGATGAGGGGACTGGAAAAAACCGTCCAACGAAAAAGGGAATTTTGCTGACAATACCTGAATGGAAAATGCTGAAGAAGCAGGTGAAAGAAGTGGATAAAAGGCTTCGCAGACAAGACGACAAGTCATAACAAGGTAAAAACATGAATGCACTCATGCTGAACGGTGGTGTTTACCTTACTGTCAATGAGAGGAATGAAGTGATACTAGATTCTAAGACAAGTTATCATCGGTTTAAACCTGAAGTGTGGAAAGACTTTAAAAACATACCGCTTGAAGCTGGGTTTAAACGCAGACTTGAAAATAAGGTGGAAGTGACGGTGGCTGAATATGATTCTAACATACGTGTAGAAATCTGTAGAAATCTTTTACAGGATTATCCAAAGGATTATAAGGGAGTTGTGCCAGATACACCATATACAGATTTGATCCTCTTTGATATCAAGAACTGGCGCGCAGTCTTACGATTCCTAGAAGCGATACAACATCCACTCTTCGCCATCTTGCGAGCATAAAAAACGTCTTTGCAGACAAGGAGACAGCTCATAGTTCATCTGACTGCTGGACGAGATGGAAGACTTTTTAACGGAATATAAACCAATTACGCATGGGTTCTCATATCTGAGAAACGAATATGATGACATTGTGCTAAGACATTTTGGACAGTATCTCGTCCTATCACTTGATGACCAATCCGTGTTGAAAGACCATCTAGAGAAGTTCAGGATACCTGGCTTTCTCCTAGCAGTCTCAAATGAATTAGAAGTGCGTGTGACTGAGAACTGCTTAGACGTGTTTATACAATTTCGTCAGTATGACGAGCTTACAGAAAACTATGACTACATCACCCTCAACACAGTGGAATGGAACGCGTTGTTACAAGCATTGGATTGGAAAGAACCTAACGCTTGAATTCAAAGAAACAGAAATATGGCTTATGCGGGGCACCAAATCCATTGAGCTGACACAACCTATGCGTGTGATGGACTTAGAAGAAGGATATGAACTGAAACTGTCTGAACATGTAACTGTGAAAGTGATAAAGTTTGGTGATGTGTGTTATGTGAGCTTTCATAGCATTTACAAACATGGATGTAATGTCTATGATACCTATATCAATTTAGATTCTAATGAATGGTATTCATTGATGAATGTATTGAAAAATGAATGTGTTTGTAAATAAAAAGTTTGTAAATAGTGTAAATAGACTTTGTAGTTAAGAGTTTGTAGTTAAGAATTTTGTAAATAGTGTAAATAGTGTAAATAAAAGTTTGTAAATAGTGTAAATAGAATTTGTAGTTAAGAATTTGTAAATAGTGTAAATAGCGTTTGTAGTTAAGAGTTTGTAAATAGTGTTTGTAAACTTTGTAAATAGTGTTTGTAGTTAAGAATTTGTAAATAAACGTATGTACAACACAATAAACAAGACAGTTGTTTGAAACTTGATTTGTTTTATTTAACAACAACAACAACTTAACTAATATAACAACAACAACAACTTAACTAATATAACAACAACAACAACAACAACTTAACTAATATAACAACAACAACTTAACTAATATAACAACAACAACATTAATAAAACAATGGTTTATAATGTCTATATACAAAATCCTTTACAATAAAATCACCATCCTTTCTTTTTAATATATTCACAATATCAAACATACTCTGACCTCGAGCTCTATGTAATATATAATAGACACAATAAAAACCACATGACGATGATATTGGCGTTTGTAATGAGATAGAATTATACATATAGTCATTTCTTAAAAACATGTTTAAACGATCATCGAGAGGGAACAGTCCATAAGAGTCAAAATATTCCACAGGGTCTTTATCATAATACACTGCCACCCAATGTTCTCCTGGTTCATCTTGATCGTCTGTGTTGATCACATAGGCGCCGCGTTGTAAAGACGGTAACTGGTCCATGGCAAACACGCCTTGAAACAAGTCTTTGGTCATGACATCATGACTCAATATGGCATCAATCTGCTTCGTGTTCATGACTGGTAGTCGAATTGGATGCTGCGATTGGCACTGATCTCAATAATGTTGTCAAATTCAGCATAGACAATGACATTGATGGTATGTTGCAAAGCCGTAGCAAAGTTCATTTCTAGCCGCAAATTCCCATGCTTGATCAGGGGGAAATGATCATCGCCATCATAATCCGGTGTTAAGTCAAACGAAAATAAAGCATAACCTCTAGGCCAATCTTCCCGTTTTATAATGGAACTTTTCTCACCATTCAACCGATCAAACGATTTGTAAAGCGTTTCAAAAGCGTCCAGGTATTTGTTCTGTGTAATGTCAAGCTTGAGAGGTTTGGATAGAACTGGTTCACCATCCGTGTACAGTTGCATATAGTCCAGATTAAAATGTTTGAAATCATGTGGATTCCTCAATACTGATCCACCAAAAGCTTCATTATGAACCAGACCAATGACAATACGATTTGGTAATTGACCCAAAAAGATGTTATCTTTCACAAAAGACTGAAATCCTGCTGGAATAGCCAAGACTTTACATTCTTTTCTAGTGATGATGATCTTGGCAGGACTTTTCATCAATGCATCTGTATGTCCTAACTGAATACCTGGACTCACCCTCACTTTGCGAATGGTTAAAAATGCCTCTTTCACTTCTACCTTATAGGTATTATCTGCAGCCATCAATACATAGTCATCTTTTTGTCTATGGAAACGCAATTTCAAACTGATACCATTCGGAAGATAACGATCCTGCTCAAACAAATCTATCCTTAAACCGCCAGTAAGCATAACATCACGGCTAAGACGTGTATGCAAATAACGATGATGTAAGCCATTGTTGCCTTGCTCAGCCAAGTCACCGCCGTCGGCATTGACATGAAACCCGGATACATATTGTTCATGATTAGGTCTTTTCACCTCATGACTATTCATTGACCCAGCAGTATCCTTGTACATGAGACGCATAGAGCGCTCAGAATGTAGACTTTCTTCCGAATCATGGATGAGATGAGAGATAATACTGGTATAACCATGAGTATTGTTGCTATGCGAAACCAAACGATCATTCAGAAACAATTCAATATTAGACCATAACCCATTAAACACATCATTGATGCAAGAGACATTATCATCTGCGCCACACGCTGTTCCATCAGCCTTTAGAATGCGACATACAATATGAAGTTTGCTGTTCTTTAAATCCAGATATTCTTCTGTACTCGCAGGAATGTAATATTCTATTGGAGCGCCTTCTCTAATGCTTGTAAGTGGTTGATAGTCAACATTATAACTTTTCTCTACAGCAGTTTGCGTTGGTGGTACGTGAAACCATTCCAATGGAGAAAGACTACATTCACACGAATGATTATGAATGAGAGACATTTTTTTTTCTTTAAAAAATATCTTTGCGATATTTTGATGTTATCCGTCTGGCTGTTTTTCGTCTTCTGGCACGTTTCGTCGGTTGCATACGCTTTTGTTCACCAAACACACGTTCTGCTACTCGACCCGTCACATCTTTCGCGACATTCTTTGCAGCCTTCTTAAGATGTGGCGCAACGATCTTAGCCCCAGCCTTAAGTAGTGGAATAGCTTTGCGAGCCAATGATCCCAGTATTGAACCAATACCATCGCCATACTGGATTCGCGCTCCTTTGAATCCTGGTAATTCCCCGCCCACTTGACGAAGAAAATGGTTGCGATATGCAGACGGATCGTGTGTATAAGCTTTCATATTGCTTTTGGTCGAAAATGAAGTTTACAGATCACCTTTCCAGTTTGAAATGGAACATTATAGCCTGTGTCGTCCTTAATATTCATTTCTATCACGTCAAATTTGGACGTGTTTACAGGAACATAATGCGGTTCGCCGTACGTTTTCATGATAATGTCACCATCATGGCCTTGTATGCCAACAGAACGTAGTAACGGCACATAATAATCACCAACAACTTGTGGTTCACAAATGCTACAATACACATACAGTGTATAAAATCCCTGTTTCACATCCGCTTTATGTTCAGCTATACATGTTTCTGTATACCATTGCTCTGGGATAAATCCTAAAATCTCAGCCAATCCAGCGGAAAAGGACACTTCAAAACCATAATTTAGAAATAGAAACACACGTCGTCTAATTTTATCATACTTTATCCGAATAGCTTCTTTAAGATCATCTTTCATAGAATGAGTTGCTTCTTCATTCACTGCCTGACATATTTCTTGTATGGATCTATAATAACCATAGGGAATATTGATAGTGTCAAGTGTCTCTGTCAGTGGTTGTTGTCGATACTGAATAGAATAGTCCATGTCATGTCTCATCGTTGTCCATGTATGTGGATATTGAATTTCAGCTAAAGCCACTTCATATTTTCCATTCAGATAGATGGTTCGAGGCATACGAATTTGATAATTCGAAGCCTTGTTGTTGGGATAATAGTTCATACTCGCATTGCTAGGCAAAGTGATGTAAAAGCTTGTCGACTCCATGATGGTGGGAACTAAATGGTATAGGTGCGTTGACGTTGTCTATATACTTCACGATAGCGCGCGCCATTCGACCAAGTATGCCAAATCTCATCCTCATTCACATGGTCTTTTATTTCTCCTTCACAACACGCGCTTGTACATCTGATCTTCACAGGAATAGTTGGTTTATCTTCCTCACAACAACAACATAGCTCTTTCAGCCATGTTAAAAATTTTCCCATCCTTCAGGAAACTGTCTTTGTTGACGTTGTTTCATTTCTGTTGTAATGTCGTCACGAGTGGTCTTTTTACTAAACATTGTTTTTGGAATATTCGCATCTACAATTTCCTGGATAAACGGATGCCAGCCATGTGGTGGTTTGACTCGTTCTTTTCTTCTTGTCGCCACCAATGCTTCTTTCATCAAATCAACCATGTTGGAATTTGCTATAATATCGCCCGTTTTCAAAACAAGTTCATTCTTCTCTGACCATGTCGTACCATATTTCTTCAGTTCGGCTAAAAGTTGTGTTACTTTTCCATGATAGATAGGTTGAAAATGACTTAACACTAGCTTTTCTGGCTTTTCAGGTGGTGATGATGATGAGGGCTTTTGCTGCCTAGACTGACTTGTTCGTAAATGACGGCCAAGAAGTTGAGACATTTCAATAACCTTTTCACGCGTTCGCTTCCCACGTAAAAGTTTATTCACTTTCGTTTTGATTTCACCATCTTTACCCTTCTTTTCTAACAACATTTTATATTCATATTCAGGAATGAGGACCATTTTCATCGTATGTTTCATTTTAGCAGTAGTTTGGCTAACAAGGGCAATGCCAATCTAGCAATAACTCCAATGAATCCTCCTTTCTGATTAATCAACTTCTTTTTTCGTCGAAGGGATATCTTCTTATCTGCTAGAGTACGTAGCGTATGACGTTCACGTTTAAATTCCTTAAACCGTTTTGAGCTTAAGGGTAAATGTCCTTGCAATATATTCAAACAAATTTCAAACAAGCTTGTTAATTCCTCCTTTGTAGGTTGCTGTAGCAAGGATTTACGTCGTTTAGGCCCACTGCGTGCAAGCAAGTGAAGAAACGGCTGGTTCGCTCGAATACGTTTAGACATCTTGACTGCGAATGGTTAAATGACTTGGTTCTTGTTCATACACTGCTTTATCAATATATACATAATGTGTATCTTTTGGTAAAATGCCTGTACGAATACGTAGTTGATCATTTGTCTTTGGTTTTAAATCAATGAATAAATAACCATGAGGTTTGCTAGTAGCATCTTGATAGGCTTCTATGAGAAATTGAGATCTTCTAGGATACATTTGCCGCGCCAATGTACTAATTTGTTGACTGTCTCTCGGATTTTTAAACAGAATGATATAATGTGTATTCAATCTAATATTTCGCATCTCTTTCCCATGATGGAATAAATTATGCACAATAAAAATAATGCTTAGATTTTGATGACTGCTGCCAACACTAAAGAGACGTGTCATACGCTCATCACTATGGCATTTCGTCATTAAGTCATCAATGATAAGTAAGTTTGGTTTCTTCGGGTTAAAACGCTCTTCAATGTCATCTGGAATGCCTTGGTAAAATTCCACGCCTTTCATTCCCTTGTACAAAGGCTGATCTGCTGCATAGAGCCATAAAATGCTTTTTGGAGAGGGTTGAATCAACTTTTGTTCTAGAATTTCCTTCACCAGAGACGTTTTGCCACTGCCTGTAGGTCCAGAGACTAAACATGTAAATGGATGCTTCATTGTTGAATGTCTGTTTCTTTCACCCAACTGTTAAACTTGTTTGGCCAACCTAACCACTTGACAAATAATTCTTTCACACCTCCTCCTCGTCTTTTACGTGTTTTCAAGACTTTTTCAATTCTATAAATAGATTCAATATCTTTGGTCACTTTCTGCAGTTCTTCTTCATAGAAATGACCATCAATATCTTCGTCTAAAAAGTCTTTCACACGATATAAATTTATTCCTTGCTTCTTACAACGATGTGTGACAATGAAGACTTCTTGCGTCCATTTGATGTGATAATCCCGTTGAAACACATATTTAATGTGAGAAATGCGAACATGATCACCAATGTTAAATTTGTACTTCTTCTTCTTCTTCTTAGGTTTCAATTTCAGTTTGTCGACATACATATACTTCCACACTTTTGATTCGTTGTCTTTACGAATCTCGGCTGGAGCATATTTATTAGGAAGAGAACCATGAGGTCTATGGTTGTAATTGTACACCAAGTCTGGAAGAATGTCTAAGTAACGGTAAGTTTGATTATGTAGAAAATACCGATACATCATTCCCTTCAGAGTACGAATGACTCTTTCAGCAAAGTTGGCTTTGGTTTCATTCTTTGTGGTATAAGCATGAATGCCTTCTTTCTTCAAAAATGCTTTTACCCATCTGTTTTTAAATTCTGTTCCTTTATCAGACCTTAGAGTTCGCGGTCTTCGTCGTGTGTCATGAAAAATCTTTTGGAAAGCTTGTATGACGCTGGTATGTGATTTATTAGGTATTGGCTGTACCCAGACATATTTGGAAAACACATCAATGACAATGAGTAAAAAGCGTATGTCATCATTATAGGGAGCTATGTTTCCCATATCAGCCAAATCAATATCCCACATGTCATCAATACCACGTGTAATGACACGTTGTCTTTTGAACCTGTATTTGACAGGTTGGAGTAAACTAAAAGCATCTTGATCCTGCAACCATTTCTTCACTTGTGACTGTGTGACTGGTTGATTATGTTTTCGTAAGATGTGATACAGTTTGTAAGGACCAGCAAATGCTCCAGGCTGTCCAGGTTTGAAGTAAATATCAGTCAAGTAGTCTTTCCACGTCGACATGGTCACACCGAATGAAAACCACCTTCTCAACAGAACAGCTTTTATTTTATAACTCAACCAACATCACTTAACTAACATGCATTTATAACTTAACTAACAAGTTTTTTACAAATCAAGTATAGATACAATGGTATGAATCACTTGAGACCATTGGTCTTCAATGAACACTAACCAATGACTGAGTTCATCCAATGTAATAGCATCTACACCATATTTCTCACAACGTTGATTTGCATTCTCTAACACTTTATCTAAATGCATGTAATATTTAGCTTCATTCCAATATGTATAAACAGATGCAAAATGACAAGTATGTTCTTGACACTCTTCATGTTGACAAGCAGGACAGACTAAATAGGTAAACTTTTTTACAGCGGATAACATTTCTTCACAATAAGCTTTTTGCACAATATATTGTCTCAGTGTCATGTCCGCCATTGTGCAGTCTTGAATCAATCAACACAAGTTAAACATACTTCAAATTTACATGTTCACACGTCTGCACACCATGACGGTTGGCAAGCAAATGAAAAAGTCTCTAACCCTCACACAACAGTTCTAACAACTTTCCCATAATATTCTGACCAGGATATCCAGATGACACTTGTTTCACACCAGCTCCCCACCAATGATCATACGTTGCTTCAACTAAAGTTTTGTCTTTACATTCTTTCAACTTGTTGCGAAACAATACACACTGATCCAGTTTGACTTGTAAAACATCTTGCATTTTGCTTCTCTTCACTGTATGCCATAAAGGACATGGCTTTATCACTTTAGCAATACGTTTTGCTTCATATCCATTTCTACATGAAGCAATGGCTGAAGCAATATCTGGACGGTGATGAAACACTGCTTTCTCATATTGATACAAAGCTTCACTTGAGTTGAACACATGTCCATACTTTTCAAGTCGTGTTGGAAACATGTTTGAAAGAACGTCCTTATGACTGCTGAATAGTACAAGATTCTTCATGTTGACTTTGCTTCTTTATTCTGACATGTCGGTTTCTTCCTGTAATAAAATATCTTTTAATATATTTGCTGCCTCTTCTATCATATTCTTTCTTTGTTTACGTTGAAACCACTCACATAAAACTAAATTTGCTAGTAAGAAAAACATGGTTATGTCTTTGAGAAACAATTCACTATGTTGTCATAAACATGTTTAAAAAAGGTTTTTATAACTTACCTGATAAAGCTGCTCGGTTTCCTCTTCTTCTTTACAACAATCTCTCAAATGATCAACCACGGTGAAATATACTTCCACATCAGTGCGAGCAGAATAAAGTGCAGAATCAAAGTCAAAGTCAGGATCTTCTTCTATTCCAGTTTTATGACATTCTCCAAGAAATCTTGAATGCAGTTCAATCACATCAAGACTATGATGTACAACATCCCAAAAAGCATCCAAATGATAAAGTTGATAGTCTGGAGTGCCACAGCAAGCAAGTTTAGCAATCATCAAGTCAATATAAGCATTTTTAAAACATGCGTCCATCTTGTTTCAGTGTCTTGTGGGCTTTTACTTTGCTTCACTGACTTTAAGTACTCCACACTTGCCGCAGAAGTTGCTTGGTTCACACAACTTGCAATTATACTTGTGGCAGTGGCAATGATAATCCTCCACATATCCACAAGCACCGCAATAGTCACAGGTAAGTCCAAGTTGATTTTGTACGTTCATGTTCTCCAACTGAACTTCAGCCAGCCTTTTCTTGGATAGCTTTGACACCTTCATCCGACCATCCTTTCGCAGCTTGATAGGATTTATGGTATGACATTCCGTACATGGTAACAAGACTGAGTTAATGTTATCCATCTCCTGAAGCAATGTCTCCCATTCACCATCATCCATGTTGATGTACTTCGTATATCCTTGCCCGTGAAGTAGTGTTGTATGTGCAAAAGTTATATAGCGCTTACCCAAGATTGGAATGACTTCCAGCCACTTCGTTTGTGTTAAGTATACTTTGAAACCAATGGTGTATAAATTTCTAAATTTCTCACATATACACTTCCACGAACATGGTGATAAAGCAACCCAATGCCCTCCACGTTTGATTCGTAGAAATTGTCCAAATTTTCCATGCTGCACAGTAATGGTTACGTTTTCACTAATTTTAAAGCTGCTTGTCTTCTTCTCCATGGTTACACAATGATAACTTCACTACCTTTTATGTCCAACTATATACCCAAACATTTTGCAAAGTTTTGAATTCACTTCAACTCATCCATCGTGAAATCGAGTAAGTTCTGACTTCTACTTTGCTTCACAGACTTTAAGTACTCCACACTTGCCGCAGAAGTTGTTTGGTTCACACAACTTGCAATTATACTTGTGGCAGTGGCACTGATAATCCTCCATATATCCACAAGCACCGCAATAGTCACAGGTAAGTCCAAGTTGATTTTGTACGTTCATGTTCTCCAACTGAACTTCAGCCAGCCTTTTCTTGGATAGCTTTGACAACTTCATCCGACCATCCTTTTGCAGCTTGATGATCGTTTTCTTGTCATGACATTCCTCACATGGTGATAGGGTTGAGTTGATGTTGTCCATCTCCTGAAGCAGTGTCTCCCATTCACCATCATTCATGTTGATGTGATGTGTGTATTCTTTCCCTTCAAACCGTGACGTGCGCACAAAACTCACATAACGCATATCCAAGTATGAAATGACTTCAAGCCACTTCGTTTGCGTTAAGTACAGTTTGAAGCCAATGTCGCGTAAATTTTTCAAGCTTTGGCATACAATCTTCCACAAAGATGGTGAATAAGCACACCATCTCTCTCCACGTGTGATGCGTAGAAATGGCCCATATTCTCCATGCTCCACAGTAATGGTTAAGTTAGCACTAATTTTAAAGCTGCTGCTGCGCTGCGTTGCGTTGCTTGTCTTGTTCTCCATGGCTGCTACAATGTACTGATGATGCACTCCCTCCAACTGTCTGCTGAGAAATGACTTCACTCTGCTGAGTCCACTCCCTTTTATACCCAACTATCTGCTGAGCCAGTCCACTCCTTTTTATACCCAACTGTCTGCTGAGTCAGCTCCCTTTTCAAACAACTTGCAAAGTTTTGAATTCACTTCAACTCGTCCATGGTTGAATCGGACAAGCTCTGATACATTCGTCTTCAATGGAACATCATCATCATAATGTAAAATGATTCTTGCAGCCACATCTAACATGAGCTCAACTGCCCAAATTGTATTCACGTTGATAAATGCTAAATCAATGTCATAAGTTAACGGTAAATGTAGATCTTCACATTCACGTAGAAACGAGCGGATGAAACGATCTCTTGGAATGGTCTTTCCAACAGCTTCCCAATGCTGATGTAAGTTCTTCACTTGCAGCATCCAATCCGATTCAAAAGCAGGAAGCTTTGAAAACACATAGTCAGCATAATTCACTTTGAAGACGTCATCCATAGTCATACATCTGTGAAAAAGTAAGGCCGACATTGTCAAGTCTTTTTCTCGTCACACAATATCCACTTGTTGACTTGTTGACAGAATGTATTACTAGTTGACTAGTTGACATGTTTCACTCATGCTTTTATACTACTTCCATGTAATCAAAATATGGTGTGTAACTTTGTTAAAAAATTGCTGACTCAGCAGAATTTTACTTGTGTATATGAATGTCTCACTTACAGTTGTCGAGTTGTACAGCTGCACTGCTACACAGCAGAGACATCTAGCGGTGAAGTTAACTGACGGTGAAGTTAAATGGTCTGCCAAATGGTATTCATCCGCGAAGAAGCACTGTAATGGCGGTAAAAATGCATACAGCCAGCTGCGCAAATAGCCTATGACTACTTTATAACAAAACTTTACATAAAACTGAATCAAATGGTGAAATTTTCATATAACGAAAGGTATTGTTTTACAAAGTTTCAATTAAGCAAATAACCAAAGTTTGTTTACAAAGTGTGTTTACAAATTTTGTTTATAAAGTTTGTTTATAAAGTTTGTTTACAAATTTTATTTATAAAGTTTGTTTACAAAGTTTGTTTACAAAGTTTGTTTACAAATTTTGTTTATAAAGTTTATTTACAAAGTTTGTTTACAAAGTTTGTTTACAAAGTTTGTTTACAAAGTTTATTTATAAAGTTTGTTTATAAAGTTTGTTTACACAGTTTGTTTACAAAGTTTCAATTATGCAAATAACTAAAGTTTGTTTACAAAGTTCACTTTTTATTTATAAAGTTTCAATAAACACTTACCGAAATAGTTGTCACTGGATGCCATCCCTTGATCTGATGTGATCCAATTGTAGTTCTACAACTTGTACTTCCTTGCTCCACTCACCGAAATGACTGTCACTGCTGTATGCTCATCCCTTATATACCCCTCTGATGGAACTGAAGCTGACTTGACAGAATGTTGCTCGCCTAGGGGGGGGGGGGTCGAAAAAATGAAAAATGTTCAGAATCGTCTGAAACGGATAAATATGCAAAAATCACAATTTCGAGGGGGGGGGGGTCGAAAAAATGAAAAATGTTCAGAATCGTCTGAAACGGATAAATATGCAAAAATCACAATTTCGAGGGGGGGGGGGGTCGAAAAAATGAAAAATGTTCAGAATCGTCTGAAACGGATAAATATGCAAAAATCACAATTTCGAGGGGGGGGTCGGTACATAGTCTGTCCTGGGGGGGGGGGGGTCGGTACATAGTCTGTCCTAGGGGGGGGGGGGTCGGTACATAGTCTGTCCTAGGGGGGGGGGGTCGTGGCTTTTTAGGCTCTGTTGCCATGGTTACACTGATTGACAGGTCGAGTTCATTGGCTTCATGTTGATTGACTCGGCCAAACCACTTTCGCTCCAGACAGCATCATCTCAGTATGACGTCAGGATGACGTCACAGATGGTCGCGCCTATCCTAACGCTTATCATGACTTCCGGTCCAGACATGATGACGTCACTTCCGGTCCAGACATGATGACGTCACTTCCGGTCCAGACATGATGACGTCACTTCCACTCCAGACATGATGACGTCACTTCCACTCCAGACAGCACTTCCGGTCTAGACAGCACTTCCGGTCCAGACGCTATGACGTCACTTCCAGACATGATGACGTCACTTCCAGACAGTATGACGTCACAAAGTGCAGTAGAACCGGCGTTTATTACCTACTAGCCATCTTATTTAACTTTGCTTCATTTTAAGCCACCTTCTAGTCACGACTTTGCTCAAATCTAGAGGTGGAGCGTGAGTTAGGGTTTGAGCCACGTTATATGGGAGCAGGACTTTTTAATGGTTGGAGGGGTTCACAAATGGAAATATAACAATGTGCTCATATATGGAACAAGCCATCTAAGAATGACTCAGTTCAATGCTCCAAGTGTACTGTCCCAAACAGAACCCGACTAAACATTGGTATATTTTTATTATGTTATTATTCATTTAATATTCCACATTTATTGTGAGTAGTATGAAAAGAGGGTTTCCACTGCAGTCAATCATCGTGACGTCATGAATCATGTGACCAATGAAAGGCCAATGAAATCAATGGAGACAATGAAGCCCCGCCCACTTTCTGTCTATCACCTGTCAATCATCGTGACGTCATGAATCATGTGACCAATCAAAAGCCAATGAAATCAATGGAGACAATGAAGCCCCACCCACTTTTTATCTATCACCAATCAATCATCGTGACGTCACACCCCCTCATATCTATTTTTAGACTGGGAGATTTTACAACATTTATTTTAAGTAACTTTTTAAAAAGATAACTCTTATTGTGTTCAACCGATTTGTATGAAAATTTCACTGTTTCATTCAGTTTTATATCTCGTTTTGTTATTAAGTGGTCACAGGCTATTTGCACATGTGGCTGTAAGCATAATGTATATTTTAGTAACGTTTGAAAAAAGTAGATAACTTTCAGCATGTTCAACAGATTTGAATGAAAATTTCATCGTTTGATCCAGTTTTATTTCTAGTTTAGAATAAAGTAGTCACAGGCTATTTGCACATGTGGCTGAAAGCATAATGTATATTTTAGTAATTTTTGAAAAAAGTAGGTAACTTTCACCATGTTCAACCGATTTGACTGAAAATTTTACCGTTTGATCTAGTTTTATTTCTAGTTTACAGTGGTCACAGGCTATTTGCACAGGTGAGAAGAGCACACCATTCAAACATGTGTTCGAATGGCAAGCCCATTTAAAAGACGTGTTCGAATGGCAGGCCCATTCAATACACGTGTTCGAATAATTTTTGGAAGATATTACGTCGTGGTATTGTTCAACAAATTGTTCAACATGTTCAACATGTTCAACAAGCTGTTCAACATGTTCAACATGTTCAACAAGTTCAACATTTTCAACATGTTCAACATGTTCAACAAGCTGTTCAACATGTTCAACATGTTCAACAAGTTGTTCAACATGTTCAACAAGTTGTTGTTCAACATATTAAGGCAACTCACTATAGAGCATAAAAGGCACCTGTCCTCAGACATAACGTACATTATGTATCAAGATACTGAAGAGTGAAAATGTCTACAGTGAGTGAACAACAACTACCATCTATGGCAATGCCTGCAGAAAATTTTATGGCAAAGCCTGAGACAATACCTACAGCAAAGTCTAAGGCAATGCCCATGGTAAATTCCAAGGTGAAGTCACATCAGCAGCGTCAAAAGCGACCACATTTTAGAAAGATAAAACGAGATGAGTTACCAGCTAAGACGGCGCCGTGTAAAGTGCGAAAAATTAAGACAGAGCCTAATATGAAGCGAGAACCGGAGCGTAAAGCTGATACCTCCTCCTCCTCCTCCTCCTCCATATCTAGTAGCTCTTCAAAGAATGTATTGTTTTTCCTTATAGCCGCCTTTAGTGCCTTTGAATACTTATAATGTTTTTCATTAACAAAGTAATTAAAGCCCTCTAAAATCTTTTGATAATGTTGGCTTTGTTCTAAACGCTGGGTATAGTTGAACAGTCTCATAAACAGTTGTTTTAGTCCATGCTTATAAATGGGTCGAAGGTCATAACTTGCTATTTCACGCGCATCTTCAAGTCCTTGTTCTTCATATTCTAAAACCTTTTCTTGAAATTTGTCATCATAGTCATCGTAGACTTCTTGAACCATATCATACCAAACAGAGTCTATTTCTGGCTCACTTTCAGAGTCTGTTTCTGACTCACTTTCAGAACTCCTGTCATCAGCGTCCTCACCACACTGCTCCATATGTTTGACCAAAGCTTCTTCGTTGTTGTATAATGCACCACATTCTGTACAAGCATGTGCATTCTTTTCAGCTTTGTTAACGCTTGACTTTCCATAGAAGACTCATCTAAAGTTTCCGTGAAAGGTAGTTTTACAGGGTTTTCCATATCCGATTCTTCATCCACTTCTGACGTGTGAGCAACCTTTAAGTGTCCGTTAAGACTTTGTGGCCAATTGTAAGATTTCAAACAAATGTTGCATTTATACATCCTTTCGGTTCAACCTACACTATTCAAATGATGAGAAATTCTTTAAACATAGCTTTATATACATTAACTTGTTGAACAACAACATGTTGAACATTTTGAACTTGTTTAACGTGTTAAACATGTTGAACAACTTGTTGAACATGTTGAACAACTTGTTGAACATGTTGAACATGTTGAACAGCTTGTTGAACATGTTGAACATGTTGAACAATTTGTTGAACAATACCACGACGTAATATCTTCCAAAAATTATTCGAACACGTGTATTGAATGGGCTTGCCATTCGAACACGTCTTTCAAATGGGCTTGCCATTCGAACACGTCTTTTAAATGGGCTTGCCATTCGAACACATGTTTGAATGGTGTGCTCTTCTCACCTGTGCAAATAGCCTGTGACCACCGTAAACTAGAAATAAAACTAGATCAAACGGTAAAATTTTCAGTCAAATCGGTTGAACATGGTGAAAGTTACCTACTTTTTTCAAAAATTACTAAAATATACATTATGCTTTCAGCCACATGTGCAAATAGCCTGTGACTACTTTATTCTAAACTAGAAATAAAACTGGATCAAACGATGAAATTTTCATTCAAATCTGTTGAACATGCTGAAAGTTATCTACTTTTTTCAAACTTTTCAAATTTTCATACAAATCGGTTGAACACAATAAGAGTTATCTTTTTAAAAAGTTACTTAAAATAAATGTTGTAAAATTTCCCAGTCTAAAAATAGATATGGGGGGGTGTGACGTCACGATGATTGATTGGTGATAGATAAAAAGTGGGTGGGGCTTCATTGTCTCCATTGATTTCATTGGCTTTTGATTGGTCACATGATTCATTACGTCACGATGATTGACAGGTGATAGACAGAAAGTGGGCGGGGCTTCATTGTCTCCATTAATTTCATTGGCATTTCATTGGTCACATGATTCATGACGTCACGATGATTGACTGCAGTGGAACCCCTCTTTTCATACTACTATTGTGCGACTGACACATAATTACACTCATGAAACTGCTGATCCCGAGGTCACATGATGCCATTTTCTCAGTTTTTATCAATGGCAGTGAAACCGTTTCGTTTGCTAATGGTAGAAAACTTTTATTAGATGCGGACACTCAGTACGAGTCAACATAAAGATGTTGTTAACATAGTAAGAAGTCAACAGTTTCGTAACTGGTCAATAATAAATTCATGTTGTCTCGAAATAAGTCAACATGTGCTTTGTCACTTGATTTATATGGCATTTTGATCATAAACTACAACCTGTGTCAACATTTGCATTCCAGAATCGCTTAGACTACAAAACTATCCTTAACCATTTAACAAAGACATCTATAAGAAACACATTCAGGCTGATGCTACATCGTTTAAAATAAAGTTGAAAAAAAATTGTAAAAAAAAATCGAAAAATGCTGACTTTTTTACCCATGACTGAATGCCCCCCTTCTAAATAAATTTGATTCTCCCTAACCTAAAAGTATTTGCTCATCCTTAATTTCATGTGGTTTTGTTGGAATATCTATGCCCAAATATATCAAGGCCGCAAGTTTTTCCCGCTGCCGTCTCCTTGTGTAACAAGGCTGCGTCGAAGTAAAATAACTTTGAATGTAAAAAGTAGTTATATAGCAATTTGACAATTATCTAATGATTTTATAAACGACATGTGAAAAAAACAACTCCAGTTTTTAAGTTTCTTTTTCATTAGCCGATCGACAATTAGGACGCTGGAATTTATATAAATAGTTGACTTTAAAACATTAATGTGTAACTGCGACAACTGCGTCAAAACTTTGTAGCATTACTTTGAAATTCGAATTTCTGTCAAATAGATTAAAGTTTAATGACATACATTGGCTGGGGAGGGGGGGGGGGGCGGGTGAGGGATGACTTAAGATTGGTTACCAGGGATGTACATGACTTTTTTAAAACGAGCCCTAAACGCGAAGTTTTATCACTAACCTGTATTTCACCGAACGCGGATATTGTATTAATTTTGTGCTATAAAATTGTAAAATTAAAAATAAAAACACTGTCTTTCACCAAAATTATATATTCACGAATACAGGAACAATTAGAACACATACGTGACTGCAATTGTGGAAAGAAAAAAAAACAGACACTTGAGAAATCTGTGTGCAGTTTTTTAGGTGAGCCCTTTCCTTAGGGGCTAGATGCAGTTTCAAACCACTTCCCTGTTGTGGGAAACAGGAGAACTGAACGAAACGAATGTGGCAGTCCAAGCGGTTTCGGTATGACCCCAAATTGCCCCCTTTCTGTCGCTAGTTTTTTTTTAGCACACGTGTTAACATATATGCCTCAAAGTATTCCCTGGAGGGGGGGGGGGGAGCACTTAGATACAAATTCGGTACCATGAGTGTCCCTGTCTCTTTGAAACGACCCCTCAACGCGGAATGCTAAGTTTAAAATGATGTCCCCTTTTTCAACTAAACGCGGAGTGCACTTCCGGAGAATCCTTTTTTTGTTGGAAACGCGGAGTACTAAACGAAAATCACCCCTTCCCTTTAACGAAATTGGCAGGCATCTGGCCTCAAAATTACCCCTTTCTCCGTGTTTCTGGACATATATGTTAACACATATGATACCAAGTGGCCCCCGACAGTCCCCACTTTATCGTAACGACCTTATGATGCTGGTAACGCATGAGACAACAGTTTCAATTTGTCACATGACTTGGGTGAATGCTGCAATCTGATTGGTTGATTCCCAGGTCAATAATTTTTCAGTGTTGACCGTAACGCAAACGCTGATAGATTTGACCGAAATTTGTGAACAGGCATATACTGATTTATTTTGAGTCAACATCACGTCAATATTATTAACGGAAAATTTGCCCTTTAAGGTACATATCACTAATAAACACGACAAGAGAACAAAACTTTCGTAAACTTTCAGAATTTTCAAGGGAGGAGGAGCACAATCCAGTCTATCTTCTTGTCCCGGGGATAATAATAAGAACTTGTATCCGCATTGTTTAACTAAATGCGATTTTACCGATTAGTGTAGCATAATCGTTGCGCATTTAATTTCTTAATAATTTTTCCTTTCCCTTGTAAAATAAACCATGTTTGAAAGTAAAAACACAGATATAATGCAAAATCCATTACTTTGGTTTCTTCTTTCCAATTTCTATTTGTGCTCTTTGACTAATAAATGAAGTGAAAAATTCGTATATCATAGCTCAGAGGTAGTGGTAATTGTACAAATAAATGTAACATGAAAACAGTTCATAAAAGTCTTGTTATAATCCTATCCAGTTTGGAGGGTAGTAATCCGATCTGTCTGGAGAAAATGCGTTGTCTAACTTACTACCAGGAGTTGGAAAACCTTTGAAATAGGTCACGTTACCACCAGCCAGCCAACCAGCCCACCATGAAAAACTTCCAGATGAAATGATCGAGTGATTGCATTGTGAGTGTATCGCTAAATCCACGTGATCTTCAAGCCCCGAAGAAAAGAAGAAATTTGATGGAATATCTTCGAACTGCTGTTCACACCAGGGTATATCATCACTTGTCACTATGAATAGTAGTTTCTGTGTTAGTAATGTTTTCTTATAGAAATTGATAGCGCGAGTGTAGTAAGGCTTTTCCGCGGCGTTATATCCAAACTCTCGCGCGCTCCGAGAAACCATGTCCCCACGCCTCGCGTGTATTCCCACATAAACACATCCGAAGCCACTACCCGATTTGGCAAACACAGATTTACATGCATCTCTTAGAAATTGTTGAGCTTTTAATTTTATATTGTCATGAAACTCTAATGCTGTAGATACTTCCGGAAGTATACTGTCAAAATACTTGAATGACTGAAAGTATCCAACCAGTGTGAGATTTTCACATGCATTTAACTTGGTGACTAAGTATTCGTCATAAGTATTCGAATGTATCTCGTAATAATGTGGCCAGTCACTTGTATCCGTAAACTGGTAATTGTCGGTATATGACATTTTAAAATACATGCGGAGGCGGAAATCGGGAGGAATCAGTGGCTTCAAGGCACGGGATTTTGATATTCCGAGTATCGACGCATATTGAAACATTAAATTTCCAAGTCCGCTTCGTTTTAAATAGGCACAACTTGCGAAGCTCTGGCGGCAAGTTTGTGGGACTACGCGCCTTGATATGTCGTTGGCGGCTGTTTGATAAATCACCATGGTCATAGCAACGGTTGCTATAAGCAACGAAAATACCATCCCTAGTAACAGCAGCAGCTGTCGATCCTTGGGCATTAGTCGAATGCTCATGGCCTTTCTGTTCAGCAAAACATGTACTTCGCTTATCACTTCCGGTGTTCACGAATCACTTCCGGAACTCATGAATCACTTCCGGTGCTCACGAATCACTTTCGGTGCTCACGAATCACTTCCGGTGCTCACTAATCACTTCCGGTGTTCAGTCTCTCATCCATTAATCAATCATCTTTGTGTCTTTCGATGATTTTCGTGATAGTCACAAAGTGTAAGAAACTCATCGGGTAACACACGACACATGATCGTTCGAATAAAATAATTTTCAAATTTGTTTATTTACTGCGTGCCCGAAACTCACAAGGCAAATTTATAAATTTATTTCGCAAACTGCGAAATGACCTGATTCTAAAACACGCTAATTTAGCATCAGTCAGCCACCAGCTGAATCATATGAAATGATTTCTACAGTTTACAAGAAACTACAGTACTACCTCTCTATAAGACAACCAATGCATAAGGACCAACTTCCGGTCTCGGGCAGTTCCGTGCGGTATCACTGTCATTCGCTATCATCACAAAAGCTACGATAACATCACCTCTAAATTAAGACCCCGCTTTTCTTTGGTTGGTCTCAATGATGGTCTTAATTTAGAGGTAATGCTGTATCTGATTAAGAATCAGCTGATTTCACGATCGCATATGTTAATATTTGCATGTAAAAAATGACATCACAACACTCTGGCCCCACTCCACTCGCAGGCGCAACAAGATAAGAAGATGTGATAAGGCTTCAAACTTATTCTACGCCCAAGTTTGCAGTTTATTTGAGCCTAATTAGGACTTACATTCTTTGGTGCATTATATCAGCCCTTAAGAGCGCAATGCAGAAATCTAATCTCTCGTCTCTCATTTTCTAAGCGGGTCATAGTTTAAACTTAAGGCAAGCCAATAAAGAAATGGGACACAAAACACGAGACAAGTACCTCAGTAAATACATCATGTGATAAATATGATTTGGATAATTTTGCATGAACTGATAAATGGTTAATATGCTTTAATATTTGGCCCAAAGAACTGGTTAAACTCAAGCATTTGCCATGATCATTTAATTTAGTTTTCACTGAGTTTTGAGGTCAGTTACCAATGGTCCACGGGAATCCATCAAGAACATAACCTCGTCTGGTCTTACCCGACACTTCGAGCCTGACTCCCAGCACCTACCATGGTATACCGCCCACAAGTAAGGTTTGACACCCTCGTGCAATCCATTATTTGCATGTCTGGGCTGGACGAAATTGACACTGCCTTAACAAGGAATCTGGCCGCACCGCTCAAGAGCTGGGATCATTACCGCCGACATGTGAATCTATAGCATGCCTGATACTGTAGATTTGTAGTCCTGGTGACGTCGTAACGTCACGGGGTCGTCACTCACGCTTAGCAGCAGTTCGTGGAGATTACTTAGGTGCTGCTGTTTTGAAAGGTATTTGGTGGCTGATGTTAAAATTCAGCAGTTTTTCTCCGAGATGGATAAACCAAATAGAAACAAACCAAAGATACAAAACACCCGGAATGCGCAGTCTAAATTACCACAATTCGCCGAAATAATTTTCTTTCGTTTCTGTTTGTGTTTATTTTGACGCCTTTCCCTTTCCCGTTCTTCCTTAACATTGTTAAAGGCAGCCGGATAATGCCACGGTTAAAAGATAAAAACAATGTATTCTGTTGTCAAACAAATGCCGAGCAGCACATTTAAATCTCAGATTTAAATACAGATCACAAACAGTCAATTACAAATCAAAAGCAAGGTCGTGAGGGCTGTTCCAGACACGCTACTGATTATTGTAAACAAGCAGACTAAGAATTATAAAATGTTCTATGCTGCGTGGTGTAGTGGTTAAGGTGCTTGATTGTCAAGGTAAGGGTCGCCAGTTCGAACCCAGCCTGCTTCGTTTTATATACGACTTTACAAGTTAAGCTTTACAAGTCCACGACCGGGGCGACGAAATTCAATTGGGCACCAACCTGCTGACTGATTGAAAATAGATAAATAGATTGCTTATGCTTGCTTTATATATTTTTTATTAATTCTTTTTATTAATTATGGTACTTTCACATTCATGGAGAAATACAGATATACCAGTTGGATAAAGAAAGTGAAACAAGTGCATACCAGAAAGACTCAGAAAGCACCAGTTCCTTTAGGATGGAACAGAGACTTGGCGTCAGCATTTACGAAATGATATCAGCATTGTATTTTTACTTCGCAAAACCTAACGTTGGCTTATCTCCACCTGATTGCCTTATAAGGTAATTTCTGAAACAGTCGAGTATTTGAGACTAGATGACATCAGATTACACACATTCCTTTTTTATACCCCGAACTGATAAGACTGATAAAAGGTGCTTATTTGGTTTTTTTGGATACATTTATACTTACGTGTAACGAGTTTTATGGGAGTTATATGGGGTTTGGAAATCAAAGCTAAAGGGACCAGAAATCGTAGTGTTGACCTAGAGTAAACAAACTCGATCTTTGTCACCGTACCATGTTTTTGTATTTTCTCCACGGGTCAACGGATTCAGTTTTAACTGGAGACACTAAGAGCTGTATTAATCGGACTCTCTGATGCGGCGTTATTGTCAGATTAGGTGTTGGAAAGGCACGGAAACAGGCAGCGGTGCTCGTAAGTTCCCTTGTTGCCTTGCCTCCACGCCGTTCCACGTAACTCCAGCGCCATTGGCTTGCCAGGGCAGCTGAGTCTGAATTAGAAGAGCGTCGACTGGGCTTATACGTTTCTAGCTAAACGCACGGGTTTACAGCTACCCCCTGCCCTGCCAATTCGGTAGCAGGGTTAGCAAGAGTGGGTATTGCCTTGTGGCTCCACCCACGTGGCGCTACCCACGTGGGTATTCCTCTTGCCTATATCCCTCCCGAGGTCGTGCCTCATCCTCTGTCTATGCGTGGACAGGAGAGAGGGTATATTAGGGGTAATTAAAGGGGTTTGTTGCATGATTACTGCAGGCACGACAGAGACAGAAACTTAAGTGCGCAAGGCAGTGTGTGGTTATCCATCGTTCCCTAGCAACCCCACTGCCTCTGTGGCAAGTGTGGGCTCGCAGAAGCACTAGTTCTATGTGAGGAGCAGAACACGTGTATTAAATGCAAGCACCCAACTCATGCGGAGTCGAAGGCAATAGAGACAAACCGCATTAAGAACCAGAAGCGCAAAGAACTGCGTGAAGAACGCAGGAAGCACAAGATCTTTTAGAATCAAAGGATACGCCTCTAGCAGAATCTTTGCCAGTTCTGTCTTCAAAGTGAACCCGCGATGAACAAAAGCCAGAAAAGGGCTAAAATGAACCGCTTCCTATCTTTAAAGACTGTGGCGGAATTAGACACAGAAGAAAAAGAGGCATTGAGAGACTTCTGGCTCTCACAACGTCACCCCTCCACTAGGAGTGGAACGCTTAAGAACGGAACGGTAACTGTGAAAAGTGTCACCCGTGGTGATTATGCAGAAGGAGAGTTAGGCATCACCCTGTCACAAAATCTTGAGCCATAGAAGTCTACCAACTCGAGCGCCACCGTGAAATCAAGCCAGGGTGGCTTCTAAATCCGAACGGGAAAACGAGATGTCAGCTATGAGAACACTACAGGAGCAAACACAGGCTCAACCGGCCTTTATGCACACTCTCAGTGAAACGCAAGCCAGTGTTGAGGAATCGGTTGGCCTCCCTCTATTAGGGCATGTATCAATGCTGCATTCCAAGGATAAAGACTCAAAGTCAAGAACCAGCTCCCCTCTCCTGGTCACCTCAAGACATGTGGATGAACTTTTTTCCAGTAGAAGACGACCAGAAGACAGACGAGGATAAAGGTGGGAGAGGATATGGGCTCAGATAACAAATTTTTGGAAAGGAAAGTTGAGGCAGTAACCCAATCCATCAGGCTCCTATATGGACTGCGATCAACTAATAAAGGACAGCGGTATTGAAGGGACCCCGCCAGTAGCAGAAGCAACGCCAGTCTTACCGGAGGATATTCCGTTTGGAGATGTAATTAAAGAGTCCCACATGGCTATGCCTATCAGACACTTGATCCCCTATGCATGGACTCACTTCAAGTAACTGGCTCTTCCCATGTGGTCGGAGCCACACGGTGCGTTTATGGCAACGTTGGAGTCAACCTTGGCTATGGCTCCACCCACATGGGCCTTTGTCTATCGTTCTTTTAGTAAATTCGTCTTACTTTTGAGTATATATGTTATTGTACATCGAGATTGTTAATTCTTTGAAAACTCATTAAAAACGCAAAGGTAATTCGGTGGCTTTTATTTATCCCGTGCAATACATATATCGGTTAAAGTGTAGTCCCATTGAAAGAGCTTTTCTGCACGAGGCATGGAGATAACTGAGTGTTTGCTTTTGCGAAGTAAAACTATCGTTGTATTTCAAAAACGCTTTTTTACGAGAAATCGCTTAGGTGGAGGAGCACTGAGATAAAAAATGAATGTATGTAATTTGATGTCAACCAGTATCAAACACTCGACTGTTTACAATATTACATTCGTCAACCATTAATGCAGACACCACCACTGGGGTCCTCAGACGAAACACTGTTACGTTATTTAGCGTCTTTTGGTCTGAGAGGAACAAAGAATTTAGCAAAGGCTGAAATATATGCAGATATTACCTAGCTGTATTACTGTATAACTGTACAACTGTATGACTGCATAACAGTATTACTGTACATCTGTATTACTGTGTTACTGTATAACTGTATTACTGTATAGTTGTATAACCTTATTACTGTATAACTACAACTGTATTACTGTATAACTGTATTACTATATAACTATATAACCTTGTAATCTCATTTTAGCACATTAGCATATTTTATTGCTTACAGTTTTTGGTTCAGATTCTGTACGCAAAACGAGAGATTAGCAGTTAAAATTGCTGAACAGAATTTGTTCACCCTGAGCCAATCAGATCAACAATTTGTTCACCCTGAGCCAATCAGATCAACAATGCTTGAGGTGACAGATAAAGAAAACTGATACATATCCATTTTTGTTGAAACTCTGTACATTTAAAATTATTTTTTCTTGGGAAATGAGGTACAGCACAACAACATGAAGAGAACAAGAACAGCAAAAAGTATCCATTGCTTTACCAAGCTTGTCCTAACAGACCCAGACAGTACAATTAACGGATAATAATGCTAATTATGTAGTGGATATATATAACGCTTTTGGATATATAAAAATATGTCTAACAGTAATAATGTTTCTTGGTCATTAAGACTCAAGTAGCAGAACTGCTTTCTGCATTGTTAGTGGAATCAGTTCATGTAGAACACGTTACCAGTACGGACTCATTCCGATCGCATAGATAGCCGAGGAAGGGTCATACGAACAGATGTATATATTTAGCATTTTTATGTTTTGGATGAGGTAGGCAGGGGTGGAAAAGTGTTCACATTTCAGTAAAGCGTCGTAAATGCAACCAACACTGCACATCGCAGTAACATTACAGACAAGAATGAATTCTAAATTCGATAGCCACAAACAAGTTGTACTAGCTATGATGTATAAGTTTCTGCACTGAACCGGACACGCATACCACAGTGATAAGGATGCGAGTCCATGACTTTATAAAATAACTCTGCACTCTGAGTAACCAAGAAAAAACTAGACAACTAAATACGTCAACCTTCATAACTTCATACCTCTGCTTGGGATTGTAAAGCTTTAATTGCCACATATTTACAATGCCACGTGCAGTGGGATGACTCGTTTACTGCAATCATAAAACGAAATATACATACCAACACTTGTAAATGCATGTAAATGCATAGTTTTTAGACCCCCTATTCGAAAGAATACTGACTGTAGTTTACAACAACCCCCTTTTGGTCCATACAGCAATCCCCCCTCGGCACATATATTTGTACATTTTATCCAGATGCATGGAAAATTCGCCTCCCCCACTTTGTTTCCACCTTGGAAAACAAAAATTTTTACCCTGCGAAACATTTGACGCCATCGGAGAGGTGTGAAGTAGAACTCTGGTGGTCAGCTGTTACTGAATGATTCCATTCCATTAACAAGTCGTTCTTTTTCAATACCTCTCTTCATAAATACTTCATAAGTACTTTAATCCTATTTGAGGCCATTACAACCTGCATGTGCATATAGCTTTTGATGGCATCAAATTTGCAAAAACGCAAGAGAAATGTTTTTAAGCTTAAAACTATACTCAGAATGAGGTTATGTTGGTTCAATCCCCAATCAAAGGTTCTGTTTTATCATTATGTATCTTACGCTATGGTACAACCACCTAAGAAAACAAAACACAAAATATCACTGGCATGCCAAAGTTAAGCGTTATAGGAAAATATTGCTGACTCAGCCAACCTTTGAAACTGAGTAACAAAAACACACATGTAAGTAAACCAGAAGGCACCTAGAATTTCAAGCATGATATATGTTACGTTAACAAAAGTCATTATTACTGAACATTTCAAGGCTATGGTGGATAGTTAACAGTATTGAATAAACCGGCAAATTAAAGTATGAAGTGCTGCTTCTAAATCACAGAATTAATTCACTAACATGGAGAACAATCTGATGTGCTTTAGTAGCACTGCAGTAAGCAACTCCCTGAAACTGCCAATGAACAATTATAAAAAATGCAAAAAAAAAAAAACAACACACTAAGAATAAAAAGCATATGTAAACATGACAAATGCATTTGTTGGGCGGAATAAAATGCAGTTGTTAAACAGAATAAAGCGCACTTGTTGAGCAGAAAGAAATATATAATAATGTATATATAAATATGCACAATAAATGTAAAGATATGTATATATTAGTTACAAGATACTTGTCCTGACTGAGCATACTTTAACCTATATATCCTAAGTACATTACCCTAGAAATACTTACTTTGATTTTTACCACGAAAAACATTGAAAATACCTCAAAATGATTATTTTTATCGCGACTTAAAGTTTTCCTCAAACTATTACTTGATCACATAGCGATGGCGAAGTTGGTCCCAGACTCTCAAGAGGTCATAACAACCCGTTTTTGATTGATCAGACACCTAGCTTGATCCATTACTTTGATGCCCTTCTTCTTAACGGAAATCTGTCGATGCCTGTCCAGCGCGTTAACTATGAGCTTTTCTACCCTGCTGGAACTTTTGCCGCCACAGCGAGAATCTTTACTGCCATAGCGGGAACCTTTGAAGGTGTTTAAAAGTTCCGCCATGAAGTATTTTTCTGTGTTGTCATTTTTGTCGGTATATTCAGACTCTTATGGCAATTGGCTTGATGTACGACCGAATAAACTTAACTAGAGCATTGTGCATAGCCAACATATTCCCCACAGTTCCCCTTCAGTTATACATGGCCATCAGTGGTCAATCAAGAGCTGAAATTCCAGTTGGTGCATTTTCCTTAGACGAACCTGGCCCATTTACAATACCGATCTGTATTTCTTCCCATAGAAGCTACATGCCAAGTTTCATTTAAATCCTTACAGCAGTTACAAAGTTATCGTGTTAACAAGCTGTTGATGACAGACCGACAGACTGACAGGCCGATAGATCGCTACACGGTCGATTGCATATATGCCCCCCCCCCCTGTGTGGAATAAATCACAAAGTATCACAGAAACTGAAAGGAGTACAACTACGCACATAACAATTTGATTAACACGTCACAAGACAATCTCGCAAGCATAATGAAACTCAGTAGTTGTAACCGTATTCATGATAAAATTACCTGTCTCGTATACTGGTAATTACTAATTTAAGATAAATGGGGAAAAGGCGCATTTTATATGAAGTTAAACCATTAAATGTCAATGCAAAATTTGATAAAAGTGGTAGTTACCTGTAACTCTGAACCATTTATGGTGAATGATAACTTGATTAAAGTGCAATCATTCATTGTGGGTGGCCACATGCATGACTGCAATCACTAATTGTGGATCACAACTTGCATGACTGCAATCACTAACTGTGGATCACAACATGTATGACTGCAATAATTAATTTAGATCACAACATGCATGACTGCAATCACTAATTATGGATCACAACTTGCATGACTGCAATCACTAACTGTGGATCACAACATGTATGACTGCAATAATTAATTTAGATCACAACATGCATGACTGCAATCACTAATTGTGGATCAAAACATGCATGACTGTAATCACTAATTGTGAATCATGACATGATAGCAATGACTTTCATGTATACATGTCCTGTTCCCATACATAATAACAGTTCCATTGAAGGTTCATTTCATGGATCTTTAATGTTTTCCGTGGTAAAAGATTAGGGCATATTAACCAACTTGGGTTACCATGTTTTCTAAGTTTTTTGGGACAACGACAATTGTGTTACTACGTTTTGGTACATTTTCCACTTAATGCTGCGTCCAGGCCCGTGTCTTAATCAGTATAGGAATGCTATTTTGATTTTTTAAACAACGAATATCCCGTACCACTTCTTAACAAAACAGAACTTTTTATTGATCTTGTTTTTACAAATATTGGACGATAGAGCAAAACTAATAGATTTCAGATAAAACCTGTATTCGAGGAGAATAAAAGAACAAATGGGAAGCTGGTCGTTTAATCTGTTTTAGAGCCGAAGTGACAGTTGCTTTGCCCTGGACCTCACACCCCCTGACCCCTGGAACGCACCACTTTATAGCACTATGCAGCGGAGCTTCAGTGAGCTGGTGTGGGTCCTGGGGTGTTTCCTTATTACTGGGGTTCAGCCTGAACCAGAAGTGAAATACATCTGCACTTACCACATTAAACCGAACAACTATGAGATGGCTGACATGACAGGTTGTGACATGACAGGTTGTGACATGTCGTAGCTTCTCTACATCATACATGGGATTTATTCGTGTGCCACCGTGTCACCATCCTGCGCTTCCACCATCAATGGCGTATTTGTATCGCTGATAGCATTGTAATCTGTGAGGTTATCTCGTTCTTCGTGAGCACCAGCAGGAACCGGGAGGATGTTCTCGTCGCTACTGCCCTCAGCTTTCACTTCCGCTTTACCGTCTGGCCCACCACAGCCTTGACACCTTCCTCTGGTCCAGCAGCGACGATACACAACCCTCACGACAGCTGCCACTGCGAACGGCAGAGGCGTGAAGACGGCATACGTCACTGGCACCACGGCGGCGATGTGGTTGTCAGGGCTGTCTAGGCTGAAGAGCAACACTAGGATAGCAACGCCGACTTCTTGAATACCCGTTTCTATGGCAATGGTAACAATGCGATCACGTGACTGTTTGAGTATCCAGGCAATGAGTGCACCAAGTGTAACACCCGTGTAGGGGAGAATCATGCAAGCTGGTAAGATATACCAGGCCTGAACCATGCTGGAGAAGATGTGAGAATGGACTATAGAGCCAAAAATGACAAACCACATGATAAAAACAGCCCCGATGATTTTGACGGCTCTTGAGATTGTGAGCGCTACTTTGTGTCTCCACCAGCGTAGCGCTATGCCAAGGAAACAAGGGACCGCCACGTAGAAGAGACCGAGGATGAGGTTTCTGTACGGAATGGACACAGAGATGTCGCCATAGAGACGGCCTGCCGCAAACAACCACAGAGGCATGGTCCCTGAAAAAAATACATCATCGTCGTCGTCGTCATCATCATCATCATCATCATCATCATCATCATCATCATCATCATCATCATCATCATCATCATCATCAACAACATCATCATCATCATCAGCATCATCATCATCGTCATCAGCATCATCATCATCATCATCATCATCATCAACATCATCATCACCATCATCATCACCATTATCATCATCATTATTATTATTATTATTATTATAACTATTATTATTATTGTCATTAGTAGCAGCAGTAGTAATAGTATTAGTAGCGGTAGTGGTAGTAATAGTAGTTATACAAAACCACCGATGCAAGGGAGGGGAAACAGTTATTGTTCTTATTATAGACATTGCTAGCTAAAAACTGAAGCCATACAACATGACATAATGAGGTGATACATTACGAAACAGTGAAGTGAAACATTGCGACACCGTGAAATGGTACGATACGACACAGTGAAATGGTACAATACGACACAGTGAAATGGTACAATACGACACAGTGAAATGATACAATACGACACAGTTAATGGTACGATACGACACAGTGAAATGGTACAATACGACACAGTGAAATGATACAATACGACACAGTTAATGGTACAATACGACACAGTGAAGTGAAACATTACGACACCGTGAAATGGTACGATACGACACAGTGAAATGATACAATACGACACAGTGAAGTGATACATAACGACATAGTGATATCAAAGATAACTGAATCAATCAAACCCAAAAGCATAGCACAACGTGACAAGACTCACGATGCCTTCATTGCCCACAGTGTCTTTCCTATCGACCTAAAGTGTCGTCCTATTCCCAAAGTATCTTTCCTCCTGTTCGTAATATCTTCCAATACCCAAAGTGTATTCCCATTCAGCCCCTAACATTTCCGGCGCCCAGAATATCTTCCCAATCAACCCGTAACGCCTTCTCATGCCAAAATTGTGCTTCCGAAAGTGGTAAAAGTTCACGATTCATGCAAAACAAGATGGGTGAAAATAGAAGATGCCATTGTGTGTGTGGGGGGGGGGGGGGGGGGGAGACGGGGTTGGTGGGGTGGGGCAGTTGTTCTTTTTTATGGGTCTCCGACTTCAGACGTCATGTAATACTTTTTCTTATCCTTGATAAGAAGCTTTATCATTATATAATGTCAATATTAACATTTTTTTAACGAAGAAATGTCGTTTTGAAAAATTGAATGGCCTCCAATAGAAAACTCCGCTCCTAAATAAAAGGCTAATTAATTTTTTATATTTCAACCCAATTTGCTATTAACAATTCAAATTTTTGTCATTCTGTTTTTTGAGACAATTTTGATAGTTATTTCAAAGAATAAGAATATGTAACGTCTCCTTGTTTTATTCCCTGCTAAATCAGCTGATTTCCTGTGTGCAGTGTACAGTTAAGTGCACAGTTAATTTAAGTGAATAGCTGGGGTTGGTTTTAAGGTTTTAAGGTGACCAGCGTTTTTACAATTACATAGGGAGTATCATTGAACTTGAAGATCTGTCATGTGTGGGTCTGATAGGGAAATTTAACATGAATATATTTCTCTTTTCTCTGTTGTGTATGCCAAAGGAATGAGACAACAGAATATTCTGGAATACTCCTATTTTTTGTCAAATATATTTGTCAACGCCTGTGTAATGTCAAATGTTTACTAGCTTCTCTGTATCAAATTTATGTTTCTAACTATGGTAACAGAGTAAATATACATATAAATGCATAAATATTTTTAACATGTTTTAGAGCGAAGTAATTAAGTGTTGGAACTGAGTTGGAGACCGTGACTACTTGAGCAAAGATTTTCGCGTGTAGACTGGAATGAAATAGACCGGAATGGAAGAGGTACGAAACTGCCGTTTTAGTCTCAGCTATTTCCAGTGTTCATAATAAGGAACAAGTAAGGATATAAGTAAGGTTTGAAGTCGTTGCTCTGGTACCGAATCTGATACTGAAAAACCCCATATCATGGTGTTAGTGTTCAAAATCAACACAAATATAAAAGTCTTTCTATCCTTATTATATACCGCTTTTTATAAAGACCAGAAAAGTAACTCCAAAGTTCATTGCCTGTAAATAAAACAAAAAAGGAAGTTAATCCATAACAACCCCTAGAATAAGACCAACTGTGGGGTGATCCTGATTCCGAGGTTCTTCGTTATTATGTAGAATCTCGGAATCAGGACCACCCAACAGTGGGTCTTATTTCAAAACGCGACAAGAGAAAGGTGGTCATATTTCCTGGTGGGTTGGGGGGAGGGGGAGGGGGAGGGGGCGGGGGCGGGGAGGTCATACCAAGGGGTCCTCGTGTATGCATTCACTTAGAATGGTATCCCAACAATTTATCTAACGTCAGTTTTTTTTCAGTGACAATTGATCAGACAACAATCGATCTAGCGACAATTGATTTAGCGACAATTAATATAGTGACAATCGATCTAAATGGGCAGGGTATGACATCTGATCTGGTTTCACAAACTTTTCTCCTTTTATAATTATTTGAGGACTTACAAATGATTGATATGAATTCTCACTTAATTTTCTTTTCAGCCAAATCAACCCCACTGTACCATAAAATTTTTAGAGCTCAAGTTTTAAAATTTTGAAATCAGAACTCTTCGGATTTCAAAGCGCTTTTTAAAGAGTTTGAGGCCTAATTGGTCTAGAACTAATTAAAGATCAATCCACGCTCAGTTCAAAAAAGTTATTGCCACACAAAGGTACCTGTTAATGCCAAGGACTGCCTAACCTATCAGAGTTGAAGGGTGGGTGGGGGAGGGGTGATTTTTCCCGGGACCTGTCTACTACTTATCAGTTCATGTTCATGTAAGTAATATCACAAATTTTATTGCTGCCTTAACACTCAAGGATACTAAATCAATAATCCTTGCGCTTAAACATAAAGAATAGGGTTTTGAAAATATAGATCAGATCAGTTGCCGTACCCTGTCATTCAGGTCAATTGTCGCCAGACCAATGGCCGCCAGATAAATTGTTGATGGATCAATTGTCGTGGATCCACTTAGAAGCATTTCCAGGAAAATTTTAGTATTCATTGAAAAAAGTTGTGAAATAATATTTATGAAATAAAATGCAGTCCTTAACTTGTATTTAAAACTGGTAGACAGTTACTGACTGAATTGGAAGACACTTCAAGGACGGAGAAGACATCATAGACAGGTAGGAAGAGACTTTAGCCACAGTATGACAACCTTTTTCGTTGTGACTAGACATGCCTTATTTTCCGTATCCAGACAGTCCCCTTTATTTTTGGCTTTCAAACATTATTTTTACAACCGTCAGTTTCTGTTTCTCACTGTAATAATTCTATTAAATGTCCGGCAAACAAATTAATTTTCTGCTGTTAAAAAACTATTTCTTTCCAATTCCTGTTTACCATTTTTACTTCATTCTTATCCTACCACAACTGACATTTTTATTCCATTTTGTGTTCAGAATGTTTTTTTTTTATTAATTAAGTTTTTAGGTTAATTTGTTTAAGAAAAAAAAAACAACTTGGAAAAAAAAAGAAAACGAAAAAGAGAGAAAAGTTTAAGTCAAACAAATCCTCAGACAACAAACCTCAGCCAAACAAATACCCTAGCAAACAAACCCCAGTCAAACAAACCCTAAGGCAAATAAACCCGAGCCAAACAAACCCCATCCAAACAAATGCCCAGACAAACAAACCCCAGGCAAACAAACCTCAGGCAGACAAACCCCAGGCAGACGAACCCAGGCAAACAAATGCCCAGGAAACAAATTCCCAGATAAAAAAACCCAGGCAGACAAATCCCCAGACAACAAATCAAAGGCAAACAAATGCCCAGGCAAATAAACCCTAGGCAAACAAACCCCAGACAAACAAATTCCCAGGCAAACAAATCCCGAGATAAAAATTCACAGGAAAATAAACCCCAGGCAAACAAACCTCAGGCAGACAAACCCCAGGCAGACGAACCCTAGGCAAACAAATGCCCAGGAAACAAATTCCCAGATAAAAAAATTCCAGGCAAATAAACCCCAGGCAAACAATTCCCAGGCAGACAAATCCTCCAGCCAAACAAATCCCCAGACAACAAATCAAAGGCAAACAAATCCGCAGGCAAATAAACCCTAGGCAAACAAACCCCAGACAAACAAATTCCCAGGCAAACAAATCCCGAGATAAAAATTCACAGGAAAATAAACCCCAGGCAAACAAACCTCAGGCAGACAAACCCCAGGCAGACGAACCCAGGCAAACAAATGCCCAGGAAACAAATTCCCAGATAAACAAACCCCAGGCAGACAAACCCCAGGCAAACAAATCCCCAGATAAAAAATCCAGGCAAATAAACCACAGGCAGACAAATCCTCCAGCCAAACAAATCCCCAGACAACAAATCAAAGGCAAACAAATGCCCAGGCAAATAAATCCCGAGATAAAAAAATTCCCAGGAAAACAAACCCGAGATAAACAAACTCCAGGCAGACAAATCCCCCAGGCAAACAAATCCCCAGGCAGAAAATCCCCCAGGTAAACAAATCCCAGACAACAAACCCTAGGCAAGAAACCCAGACAAACCAACCAACTCCCCCGGCAAGCAACTCCTCAGACAACAAACTCCAAGGCAAATAAACCCCCAGACAAACAAATCCCTGACAAACAAGCCTCCAGCAAACAAACCCCAGGCAAACAAACCCCTCTTTTGTTACCTAAGTCTTGCGCCTTAATTTAATGCTCTTGAGACGGTACATCTCCCTTTCAGTTTTGCCCCTGAAAAATGTATAGAAAATAACTAGACGGGTGGTATTAGTTTGTTGGATATCAAAACGATAGAAACGATATCCTAGATGAGTAGAAACGATTCAGCCCAAATGGCCCAGTAAGTTCAGCGAATGATGGAATATAGTAAAAGAACAGGATTGAAATCTTTAGTTGCTGGTTGAGGTTTTTGATAAATGCAGTATTTATCAGCAGTTTTTATATTTCTTTTTTATTGCAAAAATTATATATAAAGAAATAAGGGGAAACAAAACAACACTGACAAAAATATTGTTTGCCTGGAGGGGGTTTTTTCGCCTGGAGGGGGTTGTTTGCCTGGAGGGGGTTGTTTGCCTGGGGGGGGGGGGGTTGATTGCCTGGAGGGGGTTGTTTGCCTGGAGGGGGTTTTTTCGCCTGGAGGGGGTTGATTGCCTGGAGGGGGTTGTTGGCCTGGAGGGGGTTGTTTGCCTGGAGGGGGTTTTTTCGCCTGGAGGGGGTTGTTTGCCTGGAGGGGGTTGTTTGCCTGGGGGGGGGGGGTTGATTGCCTGGAGGGGGTTGTTTGCCTGGAGGGGGTTTTTTCGCCTGGAGGGGGTTGTTTGCCTGGAGGGGGTTGTTTGCCTGGGGGGGGTTGATTGCCTGGAGGGGGTTGTTTGCCTGGAGGGGGTTGATTGCCTGGAGGGGGTTGTTGGCCTGGAGGGGGTTGTTTGCCTGGAGGGGATTGTTTGCCTGGAGGGGGTTGTTTGCCTGGGGGGGGGGTTGATTGCCTGGAGGGGGTTGTTTGCCTGGAGGGGGTTGATTGCCTGGAGGGGGTTGTTGGCCTGGAGGGGGTTGTTGGCCTGGAGGGGGTTGATTGCCTGGAGGGGGTTGTTTGCCTGGAGGGGGTTGATTGCCTGGAGGGGGTTGTGGGCCTGGAGGGGGTTGTTGGCCTGGAGGGGGTTGTTGGCCTGGAGGGGGTTGTTTGCCTGGAGGGGATTGTTTGCCTGGAGGGGGTTGTCGGCCTGGAGGGGATTGTTTGCCTGGTAGTGTACAGTGAAGGATTTCTTTTAAAATAATAGAGCTATTATTCTCCGGATGGAATTAACTCGAGATAGAAATGCTTCAGTCTTATTTCCGCCTGTACGGAAAGGACAATCGGCGTTTTGCGTATACTTACCAGCTTCTAAGTGGTTTTGTGCATTGCCGCTCGCTACAATTGTCTCTATTTGCTTGGGAAATGAAAATAATCTTATTTCTCATCCTCCAATGATACGGCCGGGTGTAAAAATGTCGAATAAAACAAAAAAAATTGATATTCAAGTCTGGTGAACCAAATGTGAAGGTAAAATAATTCTTCCTCAAAGGCAAAAAAAAAAAAAAAAAAGTAAACAAAAAAAAAGAAAAACAGAAAATGATTGGATAGATTTTTTTCTCAAAATTGTACACTTGCCCCTTCGTCTCTCCCAGTGTTATGCAATTTCTCGTAATTTTTAAGAATCAATATTCGTAAAAAATCCTGAAATAAAAATAAAACATCACATTTGGCTGATCTAAAAACCCTCTTTTAGCCTTGCTCGTACTCGCGTCTCAGGCTCGTGCTACCAGTGTAAGTCTATGGGAAGGTTTTTGGATCGGTCATCATTTGATGTGTCCTTCCGTCTGTCAGTCTGACGCCCCCTTGTAATCATTTAAATGCCATATTTGTCCGGACCATATCTTCCAAACTATTTTGTCGACAACTTAATTGGGGCAATAAAATATATTGTAGAGATAAAATTGAATAAAAATTGACAAAATGGCATTCTATCAAAAAAAATCCATAAATATTTTGCATGGTGAAAGTGTATGAGACATGGTGATGGATGTGGGCGTTTTGGATGTGACCTCCCTGTTTTCCTACAGCTCAGTTGGCCTACGATCCATTTGTCGTACGATTTATAATGCTGCCCAGTTGTGCTACGATTGTGTATTCCCAGTTGGATTGTTGGATTATATGTTGCTATGGATAACGCTGAACGGAATTATTTCGTGGATAACTTTGGTTTATTAATTGAACAATGCGCAATAACAACGGCCTATTATGGTTAAAACACGAGTTCTGAAACAGAGACTATATTATGTCCAAGTAGCTGGAAACTGTCGTGGGCTGCGTATGAATGTTGTCCTTGCAATGCATGTAAGTCATTAGAGCGAGTAACGCCAAAATCTGTGTGGTTAAACCTGCAATATGCACATGTATTGTTGACCGGGTATAGTACATGTGTATTGTTGATCAGCTATGATACATATGTGTTGTTGGTCGGGGACAATGCACGTGTATTTTTGGCCCGGCATGGATGTGTATTGTTGACCCGACAAACGCCAAGTCTTGATAGCGCCACTCAAAGCAAAGTCTCTGCACGGCAATTTGTGAAGCGATTTGTGAAGCGATCTTCACAAAGTAGCTACAGCATTTAAAGTCTTGTTCCGCTCTATAATTTCTATTGAATATTAAAAAAAGTACATTTTCCGTCTTATGTAACGCCTAGTTGAAATATGAAGGTATGTCATTGTCCAGCATTACTGTCCAGAAAATAGTCTCATGTGGTCTACGAATCCGGGACAGAAGGGCCCTGGACAAAAGGGCCTTGGACATAAGGGCCTTTCCTAAAACGGCCTTTTCCAAAACGGCCTTTCCCAAAACGGCCCTAAATGAAAAGTTGGACAAAAGGGCCTTGAGAATTTTTTCTGGATATGGTTCTCAAAATTATTTTTATTTTTTGGGTAATAAAATAACAACTCCAAAAACAAAGTTTATTGATTTTATTGCCTGATTCATCGAGACAGATTTTTGGCTGTCATTTAATGCTTTGTCTAGTATCCATTGCTGTTGGTCACGGTTCAAATAAAGACCTCAAATTCAGAACTCATTTATCGGCAAGACACTGACACATCAAAATCATCCGGTTCAGCGCGTGCGTTTAAACAGCACAGTACAGAGGAACGAAACAAAGGACAGAGATTATCTTTTGTGGCACAATTACTCCGAAATCTGGCATCTAAAGGCAGTGATGGGAAGTAATTGAAAGAGTCTTTACAATAAGTAAAACATCAAGGCAGTGATTGGTACAAACAAGGATTAACCTGTGGTACAGTGCTTCGGAAATTTCAAGGTAGTGATGGGGAGTAATTGAAACAAAACATCAAGGCAGTTATCTTTAAAAACACAATGAAGTCTTTTTTATTTTTTATTTTATTACATATTTTATTAAATAATTAAAACTCAAAATCCAAGAAAAAATTTCTCAAGGCCCTTTTGTCAAATTTTTCATTTAGGGCCGTTTTGGGAAAGGCCTTTTTGGGAAAGGCCGTTTTGGGAAAGGCCCTTATGTCCAAGGCCCTTTTGTCCAAGGCCCTTCTGTCTGGATACCGTGGTCTACATCACAGCAGCCCAATGAAACAAAAGTAACCCAAAAGAACATTTCTTGTTTTCACATTTTCTTTGAAAAAACCACTGCACCATCCTTGTTCAACATAAGACCACAACTGATAATTAGTATCTAGAAGTTCCGCCGTCTCAAATCTATCAGTAATACCCAACCCGATTTAATCAATCAAACTTTTATCAAAATATTTCCTTTTAAAAGCATGTGGATTTTTTTCTGTCGTGATTTTTTGGCACATAATAATCAATGCATATAATATGAGTTCCGAAAAATAAAATCATAGAATACAATCTGCGATAAATTTCCAACGATTATAAAAAAAAACCTCGCTGTTTGACACACTACCGATTCAAGAAAAAGAAAACAACCGTAGGACTATGTCATGGAAGATGTGATAAGAAAGGGATTAAGTCCTACTAAGGCTTATAATGTTGGTACAGAAAAACAAAAGAATAGCCATTTGAAGATACATCGACGGTATGTCTTGGAAGGTAAACGGCGTAAAGCCCCCCCGGCGAAAAGCCCCCCCGGCGAGAAGCCCCTCCATTTTGTCAACCCCGGCGAAAAGCCCCCCCGGTGAAAAGCCCCTCTGTCGGGGGGGCTTTACGCCGGGATTCGTCTTGGAAGGGTTGGCTTCATTTTCTAATTCTCTCTCGGAGATACTTTATTTTCAAATAGCCAACAAAATCGGGCTAGGGCGAACGGAAAGATGGGCGCTGATGGTATAGCCCTAGGTGGCGTCTTGCCACACAATCTAAAAGCCAAGTAAGCGTCTCCCCTTTTACTGTTTCTTTGCCTGTTGTAATATAGTCCGAGATTTTCCGAAGAAAAGCAGTTACGCTACAATAATTACTTGATTTACCAGTGACATGTCACTTTGGTCACTTTGGTCACTTCGGCAGTTTTTGTATATATAATACGATTGCACATATTACTGTGTATTGTTGGCGAGGTAGAAATGTTGTATTTCACTTTTTCCCTAAGGCCTTGTGGCAGAACAGGGGAAGCTACAAAAGAAAGAAGTGCGAAGCAGATATCACATTTGTTTTATTTTCATAACAAAACTGTTACGTCCAGAAATATATAGATCGATAACAAATTCGTATTCCAGACAACCTGTGATTGACACTTTACAAAATAGAAAATCTACTTGTACTTTGTACAATTCAAAACAATAAGTGGATCATCGATGAACATACGAACGGTGAGCATATGAACGGTGAGCATACGAAATGTGAGCATATGAACGGTGAACATACGAACGGTGAACATCGAAAGGACAGCCGCGCAACCGAATCGCCGCCAGTGTGGCCAGTAACATCGTATTATTTAAATTAAGAATTCTGAAGCAAATAAGAAACCAGATATTTTTTGGTAAGCTATACCGGAATAAACCACCGATAATCAAGATGTCACAGAAATCAATAATGCTTCACTTTTTTATACTAAATAATGAAAATAAGTTGAACCATGTAAATTTTTATCTTTTGGCGAAACGACAATAAAAATATTGAAAAACTGAATTAACCTTTGACTGTTCATTAAAATGTTGGTAGTTCAGTATTGAAATACCTATTAAAATTTAAAATTTATAAGAATTTATTTGTAATTTCATTTTTTTAATTTTTTTTTCATTTATTAGCAAGAAAATAAGTTGTTTATATAGTCTGCAACATAAATTGATAAAATAATGAAAAAATTGTGGTATTCCATTTATCGGTAGTCTATTCCGGAACAGCCTACCAGAAAATATGTGGTTTCTTATTTGCTTAAGAATTCTTATTTTAAATAAAACGGTGTTAAGTGCGGCCAGTGCATACCAACAACAGTGTACTCGGGTATGTAAAACACTTTTATTATCCAGCTGTTGCCTTTATGTTTTTTTTTTTTGAAAACAAGGCTAAATGTTTCCCCGACTCTGTCTTTTTTATCTGGGTCCGGAATGTGGTCACGACAGGCAGGTTTTGTAATACATCGTTTTATCCGAGTGTGGAGGGTGGTCACCAAAACAGGTTTTACTGTACGTCTTTTTGATCCGTTTCGCAAGTTGCTCATTGCAGCAGTTCTACTGTACATCTTTTTTATCCGATACAGGAAGGTGGTCAAGACAGGCAGGTTTTACTGTAGTTTTTTTTATCCGAATCTGGAAGGTGGACACCACAAACAGGTTTTATTTAACGTTTGTTATCCGGGTCTCAAAGGTGGTCGTTACAAATAGGTTTTATTATCCAGGTTTGAAAGGTGGTCACTACACCACCGATTCCCCATTTCATTGGTGATTATTCTGCCAACCGTCATCCCCCATTCCGGCCATCTTATATAGGTACGACTCTAAATGCAACCCTAACCCTTTTACCCAATGCCACAGTAAGGGTATGCACCCTAAGTGTTAAGCCATGATATATACCTTGTCTTGGTACATTCCCATCGGCCAAAAAGCACTAGAAAGGCATTCTTCATAACTGTGCAACAGATGACTCGCATCGGTGGGAGGGAGAGGGGGGTTTCGGTGAGCTGCTTGTCCTAACACAAGATATCAGCTGACTTACTCAAAAAGCAAAAACAAACTTCCAGGTACATAACTCCCATATACCGAACAGCTTGGCAACAAAATGAAATCAAGTTTGTGGCGAAAATAAAATCAATAGCTGGAACTTGCTGAGGCCTGAAAATACGATCATAACATCCCGTTTTCAGTCGTCTCTGAACAGTTGGTAAGGGACTACGTCTTTCAATCTCTGTTTTATCCGGGTCTTGAAGGTGGTCGCTACACCACCCATTTCCCCTTTTCATTCACTTTTACCCCTTTCATTGAATGGGTCTGAACCCAAAGTGTACTTTCATCCATGATGTACGCCTTGTCTCTGTACATTATCACCGCCCAAAAAGTACAAGGAAGCTGAGCAAAATGAATAGCTAGACCCCCATCGGCACCGAAAACGCTACGCCATGCTATGTCCAGTCAACAGCGATAACTTGCGCGCTGCTTGAGAAAGGCACCGCCTTCAGAGTTAACCTGTTAACAGAATCTAGTGCCCAAAACACATAATGATGTCATAAAAGGCACACGTTGCACTTCACAAGCCAAAGACAATACCATGGGACCCACCTGAGGCATATTCCTGCCAAGTTTGAATCTAATTTTGCAGTTACAATACTGACGCAATTGTCACGTTTTGACGTCCTATGACATCACGCCTTGTCTAATTTACGTCAAATACAATCACAATCGGCGGTCCACCTAAGTATAATCCCACCAAGTTTGAACGTGGTCCCACCTTTCGTCTGAGAGCTATCCAGTTAACAAAATCACATGCCTACAACAGACACACACACACTATATACACAGAATGCACAAAAACAAAATTATAAGTGTGAGAGTAACAGCCGGTGATGGACAGAGGTCGGACAAAAAACTAGAGTCCTCCTCCGCGACCTAAAGCCCCGGTTGGGGGCTCAAAAGTCAGAAATTTGAACTTTTTACAGGGTGGCGATTGACTCATGATTTACGTCTATGTACCAACTGATGGGTCTGACTGCAAAGTGCCGCCCTCGCGCATCTCCAACCCCCCCCCCCCCCCCCCGCCAGCTTGACGCCCTTTTCACACAGCATCCACAAATTATATATACATGTATTGCGACGCGCGACAATTTATGAGCGCCGGAAGGGAGGGGGAGGGGGAGGGAACTGGGGTGGCGCTAAATGTATACCTCTCTATTCGATTCAGTCGGACGTATAAAACTGACATTCGAAACTCTCCTACCCAAACAACTAATTGCCAACAATATTGAGTACTTGCAGTGTTCCGCACAATTTTACGTGAAAGAATATATACAGCGTTAAGCACTAGGCACAACAATGTGGCTGGAAATCAACCTACGGATCTTCATCGAAGATTACTGATCACCTATTGGATAACATATGTCGTAAAATATAAAGCCGTTCTCTCTCGCGTGCAAACTGCTGTTAGAAGTGTGCGTGAAAGCGCCAGAGGAATAATCATAGTGAACGCTCCCTGTTTCTGTGTCAGTCTGGGTGTGGGTTGTTGCAAAAACTAGAACGCCCCCTGTTTCTCTGTCAGTCTGGGTGTGGGTTGTTGGAAGAACCAACTAGAACGCTCCCTGTTCTGTGTCAGTCTGGGTGTGGGTTGTTGCAAAAACTACAACGCTCCCTGTTTCTGTGTCAGTCTGGGTGTGGGTTGTTGCAAAAACTAGAACGCCCCCTGTTTCTGTGTCAGTCTGGGTGTGGGTTGTTGGAAGAACCAACTAGAACGCTCCCTGTTTCTGTGTCAGTCTGGGTGTGGGTTGTTGCAAAAACTAGAACGCTCCCTGTTTCTGTGTCAGTCTGGGTGTGGGTTGTTGCAAAAACTAGAACGCCCCCTGTTTCTGTGTCAGTCTGGGTGTGGGTTGTTGCAAAAACTAGAACGCTCCCTGTTTCTGTGTCAGTCTGGGTGTGGGTTGTTGCAAAAACTAGAACGCCCTCTGTTTCTGTGTCAGTCTGGGTGTGGGTTGTTGGAAAAACTAGAACGCTCCCTGTTTCTGTGTCAGTCTGGGTGTGGGTTGTTGCAAAAACTAGAACGCCCCCTGTTTCTGTGTCAGTCTGGGTGTGGGTTGTTGCAAAAACTAGGACGCTCCCTGTTTCTGTGTCAGTCTGGGTGTGGGTTGTGGCAAAAACTAGAACGCCCCTGTTTCTGTGTCAGTCTGGGTGTGGGTTGTTGGAAAAACTAGAACGCTCCCTGTTTCTGTGTCAGTCTGGGTGTGGGTTGTTGCAAAAACTAGAACGCCCTCTGTTTCTGTGTCAGTCTGGATGTGGGTTGTTGGAAAAACTAGAACGCTCCCTGTTTCTGTGTCAGTCTGGGTGTGGGTTGTTGGAAAAACTAGAACGCCCCCTGTTTCTGTGTCAGTCTGGGTGTGGGTTGTTGGAAGAACCAACTAGAACGCTCCCTGTTTCTGTGTCAGTCTGGGTGTGGGTTGTTGGAGAAACTAGAACGCTCCCTGTTTCTGTGTCAGTCTGGGTGTGGGTTGTTGCAAAAACTAGAACGCCCCCTGTTTCTGTGTCAGTCTGGGTGTGGGTTGTTGGAAAAACTAGAACGCCCCCTGTTTCTGTGTCAGTCTGGGTGTGGGTTGTTGGAGAAACTAGAACGCCTCCTGTTTCTGTGTCAGTCTGGGTGTGGGTTGTTGCAAAAACTAGAACGCCCCCTGTTTCTGTGTCAGTCTGGGTGTGGGTTGTTGGAAGAACTAGAACGCTCCCTGTTTCTGTGTCAGTCTGGGTGTGGGTTGTTGGAAAAACTAGAACGCCCCCTGTTTCTGTGTCAGTCCGGGTGTGGGTTGTTGGAAAAACTAGAACGCCCCCTGTTTCTGTGTCAGTCTGGCTGTGTGTGGTTGGAAAAACTAGAACGCCCCCCGTTTCTATGTCAGTCTGGGTGTGGGTTGTTGGAAAAACTAGAACGCCCCCTGTTTCTGTGTCAGTCTGGGTGTGGGTTGTTGGAAAAACTAGAACGCCCCTGTTTCTGTGTCAGTCTGGGTGAAAGTTGTTGGAAAAACTAGAACGCTCCCTGTTTCTGTGTCAGTCTGGGTGTGGGTTGTTGCAAAAACTAGAACGCTCCCTGTTTCTGTGTCAGTCTGGGTGTGGGTTGTTGCAAAAACTAGAACGCCCCCTGTTTCTGTGTCAGTCTGGGTGTGGGTTGTTGCAAAAACTAGAACGCTCCCTGTTTCTGTGTCAGTCTGGGTGTGGGTTGTTGCAAAAACTAGAACGCCTCCTGTTTCTGTGTCCGTCTGGGTGTGGGTGTGGTATATATACATATATATATATATATATATATATATATATATATATATATATATATATATATATATATATATACATATATATATATATATGTATATAGCTGTATATATAAACGGTTTGAACGCCACTAAAACTCATGCACACATTTGATTCTTAAAACACAAACAGAATACGTGCAATGGTTTACACGTAATTCAGTACAATTATTCACTACTGATAACTTTTTTATCGCCAGTGGAGGAACTCTTGCAGGACGCATCTCCAGACTCCTTTCATTCTCTCATTCTCACTGCACAGTTATCGCAATTTGTTTGATAGTGTCTTTTTCACAGGGTTTTTTTTTTTTTTGGGGGGGGGGTAAGATAATCAAGAATTCATGTTAAAAAAAGTGGTATTTAACTACAAGGCATTTCCCACAAAATTTGGAAACTTGCATTTTCATCCGAACCAACTAAACTTCTGGTAAATAAGTCCTGGTATTTCCTATCCATCGCAACGAAACAAGTTTCTTTCTGTCGAAGAATTTGGACCGCCATCCCTGCCCCCTGCGGCTGGGAGGACGGAGGGGGGAGGTTTTCAATTCAAGACACATGCGCGATTATACGACAATGCTGGGATTATCCGACGCGGGATTTATTGGGTGCTGGACGAAGCCTCGCGGACGCCGCGGACGCCCGCACCCGTCCTTGTTTTACCCGTCCATCCGTGCTTCACGAGACTCCGTGCGAGGATTACAATCAGAAGCGAATCTCATTAAATCGGTATGTCTTTTACTTTGATTCTAATCTTCGTTCTTGGCGTCGACGCAAAAATGAAAACAATGAACTAATCTAGCAGACTTAAGTAATCAAACACAAAATAAACCCTACGTAAATAAATGAAGTACCAATAAAAATGTGTACTTTTTTCTAAAAGATCATCACTGCTGAGCTATTTTGTCACGGGTTTCATAAAACAGAAAACATAACTGAACACACTGAGAGTATCATTAGACACAAAATCTACTACCCAGTGAAATACATTTAGTTTAAAATGATACCAATTCAAACGGCAAATTATAACATCATACAAAACTGTATCGTTGAATATTTCATTAAAAAACATTAAGACCGTCAAGTGCCAGACGGTGTCCAGGTGCCGTCAGAGTAACTACAGCGGAATACTCTCCCCCTCCCCTCCCCCACCGCCCTCGCCCCTCCCCCCTCCTCCGTGGGATGCAGCAAGTAACAAAAGCCAATAACGCCAGCCTCTTAAAATGATAACAGCAGTGCTGCAAAATAAGCGGTGATGTTGCAGATTATCCAGCTCCAAATGAATTACTTCACGACGATTTTAAAAATGATACGACTCGAAACTAAACCTTTACAACTTATTGAAGATGAGTTGAGGAAGACGAAATCGAAAATTAAAAACACTAAAATACACTCTACTACTTTGTTGACTTTTAAAACAATAAATAATGGAAACAGCACTACATCTAGCCTTTTTTTGAGTTTTTTTTTGTTTTTTTTTTGTGGTTCCGTTACTTCATGTCCGGCGTAATCATTTGTGTTAGTCCACACTGCCCACCCCCTTCCTCCCGCCTAAAAGGTCCACAACAAAAACGACCCTGAATGCGGTCTATTTTTCAATATTTTTGTTTATCCTAATTGTTATGGAAACACGGATATCTTTGGAAACACGTCGCATTTGACTGGCTATGTTTAGGTTGTAAAGAATGGCTCATCAATCGGAATATACGGGGTTATTTTTGCACACGTCGCTTACGGAAGGGACACATAAATAAAAACAAATTGCACACGTTACTCAAGGATGTGACACAAAAAGAAACGATATGATACCACGGAAATGACACAAAAATAAATAATATTAAACATGGGAAAATGCAATATAAGCTGACTGTTACCACCCGAAAACTGTACTCTTAAAGAGGTTTGATTCCCAGCTAGTCACTGAAGATTGAAAGGTTAACGAAACCCGATGTTTCAACCAGGCTGAAGGACGGACGACAGAGCCCACACAGCGGGTATAGCCCGTGTGGTAAAAGGCTAACTGGGCTACAAGATCTGCTTGACCTGATCAATGCCACGTTGTGTTTCAAGTAGATGAGAAACGGGAGATCCAGAACAGAGAATGTTAGAGATGAGCAAAATTATAACGATGAAAACAAATAACTAGAGCGGCCAGTGCACTCAAAACAAAAGAGCAGAGAATGTTAGAGATGAGCAAAATTATCACGACGAAAACAAATAATAATAAAAACAAGCCATCATCGAGAGCACAGCCCCCAACCGAAAACGGCGAGGGGGCGATTTTAAAATTAATGTACGATCCGACTATGACACTGTGAATAGTATAAAGCGATTTGTTACAGCTCAACCTGACGGGGACTCCGGTCGGGATGGCAGCTTAAACCAAAGGTTTAAGTATTGCCTAAAACACGTGCAAGCAATTTGCCCATCGTCAAGCTTTTTTCATTCTTCTTATAGCATTGCCTTGTGACTAGCAAAGCACGAAGTACCTGTTTGTGAGCCACATTACACCTAGGTAATACGCAACCGCAGTTACCAAGCTTCGGTAGCATTCAGAATTCAGTTTGTATAACTGTGACGTTGACCTTTAACCCATGGTCACCCTAACCTGCTCGGGTTGTGACACCCTTTACATACAAGTTACAGACAAATTTTTGCTGAAATCCGTCCAGCCGACCTTGAGATATGGTGTCCAAAATGAACAGAATTGCAAAATTTCAGTCTCACAGTGATCATGACCTTTGACCCAAGTTCACCCAACCTAATCAGGTTGCGACACCTTTTACATACAAGTTATAGACAAATTATTGTTGAAATCCGTCCAGCCGACCTTGAGATATGGTGTCCAAAAGCAACAGATGTGTATAATTTCGAAGTCACAGTGACCTTCACCTTTGACCCAAGGTCACTCAAAGGTATTCAGGTCTCGACCCTTCTCCACACAAGCCACATGCCAACTTTGGTTAAAATCCGTCTAACTGAATTTGAGATATCGTGTCCACAAGAAAAGCTTTACACACTTTGCCAAGAATCCAATTTTTAACGTACCGCCAAAAAAAACTGGCGTGCATCAAGCTACGACCATGGTGGTGAGTCCTGTAAACTATCAGACAAAATGGCCTACACATCCAAGAGTAACTAGTGGTAACAGACAGACGGAACGGACAGAGCCCAATCCAAAAGCCCCCCTTCGTTGCATTTAGACCCCCTTGGGGGTTAATAAAAAATAAAAATAAATTCATTGCCCGTTGAAACGTGACTTACATAATTAAAAAAAAAACAATACCACTGTTTTGTATTAGAAACCTGCAAGGCTCTTGTGAAGTTTGTTGGCCTATTTCTATTTTTCTGCGTGATAACGTAACTCGCAGAGCACTCCGCAACCGTGGAGGGTAATGGTAGGTGGGTTGCCATTCTAGTGGTAAGTTCTTTCCCTGTGACAGTCTGCATGTTGTGGAAATTTCCGGTCATGCCTTGACATCATGGAAAATTCCATAACGCAACTTTTTTTGGCACGAATGTTCACTCAGTTTTCGTGAATGTTAACTCAAAGAAGTGTTACATAGTAAAACCTCCATTGGGAGAAAACCAAACATTTAGGCACAATGCCTATATCCTCTTGTACAATCGCATGTATTTTGGTCCCAGAGCCTTTTTTTTCACAATCTCACCTGCGTATGAGGAACCAATTTCTCGGTCTCCAGGGTGTTCCTTTATACGAGGTTTTACTGTGTGGGAGTATTGTATAGCAATCAAAGCAAGAGTTCAGATCTGTTCCTTTATACGAGGTTTTACTGTATGGGAGTACAGATCTGTGTTCTAAGTCTATCTGTATATCCTCTACACACGTCGCCTGGAGCAAAAGCCGTCTATGAGGTCTCCAATAAACACAGCTACCTACTGGTCATACGCCATGCATTCAAGTTCGCCACTTCGCGTACGGCAATGTGAAGGTCACAGAGCGAAATAAAAACCCGAAATCGTTTCCATCAGAACTTATTACTGTTTAACTCAATGCTGTCTCCGCCACTGTATAAATCCTGCTTAGTCTTCGAGCTTCCTGTAATACCATTTTTACTCCTTTTTGTGACGTCACTACTGTTGCTTAGCATACCACTGACGACATCATCCAAGTAGCTAGTATTGTCGACAGTGACGTCACAATTGAATCGTTCTTGGCCCGAGTGTGCGGCATCGCTGGCGTTCGAGTTAGCACGCAGTCCTATACCCTCGCTGAAGTCTTCAGTGCTGACGTCACACTTGCCGTCGGGTCCACCGCAGCGCCGACACTTCCCACCCAGCCAGCACCGCTGCCGTACGAAGATGGCCAGGGCGGCGAAGGCAAACGGAAGCGGAGTGAATATGGCGGCCGCTATGGGAATGGCCGCTGCTATAGAACCATCCGGACGGCCAAAACTTGACAGCAGCAGGAGAATAGCCACGCCTGTGTCCTGGACACCCGTCTCTATGGCAATGGTTACAATACGAGCCCGCGGCTGTCTGAACAGCAAGGCCACGAGTCCGCCGACAAAGACACCCAAATAAGGCAGCATCATGCTGGCGGGCAGGATGTACCAGCGCTGTACCATCACAAAATACACGTAGTAATTGGCGATCGAGCCCACGATGATTAACCACAGCAGGAAAAAGACGGAGAGAATTTTCACACTGTTGGATACAAAGTCTGCAGCTTTAGGCTTCCACCAGCGCAGTGCCATGCCGAGTACACACGGCACTGCGACGGAGAAGAGACCTATGATTAGGTTTCTATACGGAATGGATACAGAGATGTCGCCATAGAGACGGCCTGCAGCAAACAACCACAGGGGCATGGTCCCTAAAAAAAGAAAAAGAACAGAAAACCAAACGTTAACTGAAACCACCGGTGCCTATTTACAGTAAATGCAAAATTATATACTGTATTTAAAAAATTGTTAGTGCTACAGTCAAAAATATTTATTCTGCCCATAAAATCCTTTAAACACTCTACGTACGTTGGTTCTCACCTTCATACCAGCGAAGGTGTGACGTAGCATTTCCTGGAAATGAATCCCACCCCACCTGGATCACTCTCCCGGGACCATCCTTCCCGTAGGATAACTCGGCCAGATCGACCCCCCCCCCACCACTACCACCATCCTTGTGTTTTTTGTACGGTATCGGATACAATTTTGATCCAATAATTGGATAATCCATTCAGGACCTGATGCGGTATTCAAAAAAGTTCAACTGTGCAGTTACATGTACACCGCACAGGGGAAATCAGCTTATTTAGCTAAATTGCGAACACACGAAAATGTTTTAATATAACAGTAAAATTTATTAATCAAAGTTTCAAAGTTCTGTTAGCCACAGGAGCAGCAAACGGAATTGGTTAACTGTACAGGGGAATACGGTCCCGGACAGTTAATATCGGATCTTTATTGAGGATCCGTTTCACAGACGAGGGTTGGGGGGGGGGGGGGGGGTTATGGAGACATGACTCTGGTACGAGGTAAGAATATGGTTATATACACCGATCCCCGCAGTTAATGCCACACTGATCAATCGCAAGTTAGGTAAATAAATAACATGATACATATCAATACGCTTTGTTATCCAAGTATAAAATAAAGTACGATAAAGTATTCTGATATCTGCAATTTCATGACGTCACTTTTTAGGTCAAGGTGTGGTCAGTAATATCGCAGTGTTCTTGTGTTAATACAAACTACAAAAGGTATTCTTTGTACGTTACAAAACAAACATCTTTGCACTACATCCCCCGAACCCAATGTTGTTTTCTTTTTTTGTAATCAGGCTGACTTTGTGACGTCACGTAATCAGAGCACGACAACGATTTACTGTTAAGACAAACAATTTGACATTATTAATACCAATTTAGCGCTTCTTCAAGTTTTCCTTACTAATGACTCGTGTGGCAGATGTAGCACGTGTTGACTCGACTCACCCACGTGCCACAAGCTGCACGTGCCGCCAGTATGTCTCAATCCTTGGCCCGTATTTAATAACGAGGCTCAAACTCAAAATTGAGCAAAGTATGAGCTTCACTGATTCGATAAGTAAAACTTAAGCTCAAAATTAGTCTAGACTACAGGACGTGGCTTAAGATAAAGGAGGTGGCTTAAGATAAAGGAGGTGGCTTAAGATTAAGGAAGTTAAATAAGATAGCTGGGGAACTTTTTTTCTCACCATAACATGTCTAATGTACTTTATTTCAGTCCTTTTAAATTATACAAGCATTTCTCCCTCTGCCCACAGAAAGGGTGCTGGAGTTAAGCCGAGTTTCGATGCTGAAAAGCTCAAACTCACATTGTAAGCAAGTGCTCAAGTGAATTTTAAACTCAAATTTCTGACCCAGTTTAAGTATTAGTTTGAGCTACGTTACCGAATACGGGACAGATGGCTTGAAATTAAGTTAAGCCAAATAAGATATCTGGCGACCTTTTGTTCCCATAACACGTCTAAAGTGCTTTATTTGAATAATTTTCAAACTATACAAGCAAATATCCCCCCTCCCCTCCTCCACCGACAGAAAGAAGCTAGCACTCAGCGGAGTTTCGACACTGAAAAGCTTAAACTCATATTTCGAGCAAATGATTTAGTGAGTTTGAAACTGAAATTTGAGACTCAGTTTTAATGTGAGTCCGAATTATTGAATACGGGCACGGGAGCGCACCACCGGCTTGATCCCTCCCCGGACACCGCGAAAACAAGCAGAAATGATCTCACACATGCAGCTGAAATCTCGAACCTAAGTGCCACCCAAGTACCCACGTCAGTGGCTCAACATCAATTCCTCTTTCAATGGGGATAAGTCTCGCCTTCTCTTTTAGCTCACACGCTTGACGGAAAGAAATGGCATTCTTATTTTCATATTTTTTTTATAGATCTAACAAAACCTGAAGGAATAATGAAAAGATCCGGCATTTTCCTGTTACATACTACACCAGGAACGCGCTCGAAATTTACTCATATACTTGCACTTCCCCCCCTCCCCCACCAAAAAAAAACAAAAACAAAAAACACCGATATTTTATGAATTGGATTGGATGGAGTGGATCGTCATGATTTCATTGTAGATTTTTAGGGGCTATTATATGTATTCCGAACATAAAGACGACCACCCCCTCCCCTCCCCCTTTTTCTATCCGTACCCGAGAAACTCGTCAAATCGATCACAGCAAAACACAGCAGAGAGAACAAGGTGTGGTGGCAGCAGGTCCCAGTCACGAACCAGACACCCTCACGCAGTCACGACCCAGACAACCTCACGACAAACCGGAGGTGTCTTAGTGTAGTCACAGCAGAGCCCAGTCACGACCCTGATAACCTCACGACAAACCGGAGGTGTCTTAGTGTAGTCACAGCAGAGCCCAGTCACGACCCTGATAACCTCACGACAAACCGGAGGTGTCTTAGTGTAGTCACAGCAGAGCCCAGTCACGACCCAGACAACCTCACGACAAACCGGAGGTGTCTTAGTGTAGTCACAGCAGAGCCCAGTCACGACCCAGACAACCCTCACGCAGTCACGACCCAAGCAACCTCACGACAAGCCGAAGGTGTTCATGACAATTTACGTTTAATTGGGTGGTACGTTTTTTTCTGCGAAATCATCTTACACCAAACTTAATTACCGGGAACGAATATAAAACTGAATGTTCTGCCTCGATAATGAAATCCCGCAGTAAGCCGCAGAGATAAATCATAGCATTATACCACGTCTATGAATTTTCTCTCGCAGAACTGTCAAATCTACTAGCCAAGAGAGGGGTTTTGAATACGCTTTTTTTGGACGAGGAAGGGGGAAAGGGGCTCGTTCGCTTAATATTATTTTCCACCTAAACTTTCCATAAAAACAATGAAGTGTGTTGACCTCACACCCGACCCCCACCCGAACCTCAACAGCTTTCTTGGCACCCCTGGACCCCTATGACCCCGTTTATAACAAGCACACATACCAAGAGCTAGGGTTTTGCTAAAGAAGGTCATGGTCATGCTCAGTTCAAGGTCACCGTCCAGCAGGACCGTCCACACATTGCTGCCCCCGCCGCCTGGAGAACAGGACACGACAAACAGGCCGAAGCCAAGCACTTCATCCATGCGTAGCACCTGCGTCAGGGCAATCCCTAGCTGTAACAAAGCGAGACACAGAAACGCCATTATATTTCTATTATACAGCAATATCTATGGTTACTATGCTAGTTTTTTTTTTTTTGGGGGGGGGGGGGAAGGAGGGGAGGGGGGGGGAGAGGGGGGTTGTTTTAAGAAAATGTGTTTGCACACACTGTAAATGTAATGAACTGACTTCCTTGTTTACGGAGATCTCTGTTTCATGCAGTGTTCCGCATGAAAATCTCTGCGGGTACTACGGTTATAGTAGCAGACCTCTGCGGGTACTACGCACACAGCAGCAGACCTCTGCGGGTACTACGCACACAGCAGCAGACCTCTGCGGGTGCTACGCACGCAGCAGCAGACCTCTGCGGGTATTACGCACACAGCAGCAGACCTCTGCGGGTGCTACGCACACAGCAGCAGACCTCTGCGGGTACTACGCACACAGCAGCAGACCTCTGCGGGTATTACGCACACAGCAGCAAATTACTGTCCCACCTTCTCTAGGGTAACTGACCGAAAATCAATAAACTTATTTTTTTTCCTTTTGATTCCGATTTTGAACCGAAGGGAAAATGCTGTAAATAATTTTTTTTTCATTACAGTACATGTTTACCAAACTAAAGAGGTCGGAACGTAATGTCGAAGTATCCTTTTAGCAAGTACCGGTACGTAAAGAACAACAATTCAGGTTCGATAGATACTTTAATATTTGTCATTGCTTTAAGTTCTGTTCTTAAAGCTGCAACAGGTTACAGAACAGTTTGCAAACGCTTTTTACATCGAACCAAAATAAACATTCTTTCCTGCCGCATGAATTCATTTCAATCACAATACTACAGCTAACGTTCGCTTAGTTTTCATTTTCTGTTTAAATTTGTTGATTTATTTGTCATATACTATCGGCGTCAAAGAAACTACTCACCAAGGGCATGAGGAGGAACTGACAGCATAATCCGATAGCTGGAGCCACTGGCTTCTTCAGAATTTCTTTTATATCGTTGACGTTTATTCGACAACCGAAACCAAAGCTTAAAATGATGACCATAATGGCTACCACGACGATAAACACGTCATTCAGTATGGTTTTATTGTTCTCAACTGTGACCTGGAAAGTGGAATGCACAACAGACGTCCCGCCGTTGTAAATGTGTTCCATAACGCGCAACTGCGCATGACCAAGCTGCGCGCCGTACACTTGGAACTGCACTAACTGGGCCACGGAGCAGTTGACGGCAAAGCTGGACGTTCCTTTCACGTAAGCCACATCGGGATCGTCGGATTTGACTTGGATGTGTCTCACGCCACCTCCCCACGTACTGTTGCAGGTGATGTTCATGACTACCGATTCGTGACGTAGCCACTTGAGATTGCCGAGCTCCTCGGGTGAAAACGCAACGTCCAAATCACTCAGTCCCGTCTCTTGTGCTGATAACTGAAAGGCCATGTGGCTCAGCGCAGTCACTACAAAACACACACTAAGCGTATGTGACGTCATCTCTGTCTGTCACTACAAGACACGCAATTAATTGAAATCAAAGTATGGGGAGAGAAATCAACAGACAATGAGCAGATGCAGACACAGTCACGTTGTCACACTTTAGTCAGCCGCGTGACTGTGTGGAATCACTATTTACCTGTCCACGCTAAGAGGCAGCTGTGTTGTTAAAGATCTCCCCCACCTTAATTACTCGATCAAATGTTGTGTTCATGTCTCCATCGTAAGGAGTGCTTAATATATCGCTTTGTTTCACAAACAGTTCTGCTTCACTACGCTAATGATTGCCTCGTCCTAGTAATCCAAATAATACAGCAACTCTATCCTTCTCATCATGCACCGTCTTAGAAACTGTCTCTTTCCCCACATAAAAACTGCAACAGTTGTCCCCCCCAAAATGGTTCGCCCTCATCTCAGCAAATGAACTATGTGCCGTGGGAGTTGACTTGCTTTTTGCCACCACAGTATCGTTTACAATGTGACTACTTTCCACGTTGACATACGACCATTCGTTCAGTCCTGGTGACAAACGGGACACATCCGGGTTCTCTCTGTTTCCTTTCTATAAATGTTCGTCATGAAAATCAGAATCGCCCATTTACTTTGATATTCTAATGGCGTTTGTACGAGCCTGCTATTGTGTGACGTCAGCAAAGTATCAACAACACTTTGATACCGAAAAATCATGCCACCCTTGGGGGGCTGGTAACACTTGGAATGGTCTTGTTCCGGGTTCTGGTGTGTCTCATCAAATCTCAAATAGCAGTCTTCTTGATTCAAGTGTCACAACGTATTCCAAAAAAAAATAAATAAATAAATAAAAAAATAACACGCTACAGCAGAAGAGGACAGCGCCCCCTAGCGGGTGTTTATGTCACGCGGTTATGACTTCATACAATGCCATCATGAAAACAACACTTTTAATTTTACACAGTGCAAGGACGATGGTAAATATCACGTCACGGGGCCAACAACCACCAGTTTACAAAGGCCATCAATTATATGTCACTTATTGCTAGTTTCTACTGAGAATAAGTTTGTTTACAGGTAACGGTCATAGATTGAAAAACATGCCACTTCCGTAAAGGGCAAGCATCTCTGCCCAACATGTGCATGTTTTTCTTACCTGTCCACGGAAAAAGAGAAAAAGAGAGAAAAAAAGAGGACCTCTGAGATCTACCTCTTATGTATAAATATGCAAATGGCCGTGCAAATGGACATTTTGAAAAGTAGTACCTCTCTTTTATGAGTACTATTTTCGCGGAATTACAAGTGGTTCTTTGAAGTGAAAAATGTTACACACAACGGACCAATCCGGTGTAGAGGTTGGCTGTTGGACAACAACGTCTGCTCCCTGAAGACAGTGTGCACAGGCACGCACGTTTTTTCCCCTACACGTGCACGTACCCACACGTTTTTCTCTGAACGTGCACCTGCGCGCACGTTTTTCTCTACACGTGAGTTCTCCTCTCACGTTGAGCACTCTGGCAGCACTGAGCACGCAGCCGTGTGTACATTTACCACTTCGCTACTCTTTGATGTAATCGATTCCTTCACTGGAACGCCGGCTGTGATGCCGCTGGTTTCTTGGTTATTAAGCCAATATAAGACATGTTGTCAGGTGTCGTCCCTCACCTCAGCTATTTTCAAACAGAACAGATCACTTATTAGCACATCAAATAATGGTAACGTTGATGGTTCAGGAAATGTGAAATGCATCCCATAAAAAAGGTATTTTTCAAATTCTGTTTAAATACTAAATGTGAATAATAACCCCGCCATCTGACCCCGGCTACGGAGAAAAGTGACTTGTATGATGGCGAAAGAGATTTTATTGTGATGAGGGGACCATCCAAGGATGATTAATACAAAAATCCATCAGCAATTCGATCAAACATTGTAGGAAGCAATTTGAAAACCGATTACTGAAAATCCCACCCCCCCCCCCGAAACAGAAGTAATTTCCACGAGATGCCTAAAAATTCTGAAATGCCCTCATTTGACCAATTTTGTGCAGTTCGTCATAGGACTAACCTAAAGAACATTTATACAAAAATTGAAAGCAGACAACAACAACAGTAGTAGTAGTAGTAGGAGTAATAGTAGTAGTTGTAGTAGTAGGAGGAGTAATAATAATAATAACTATAGAGACAACAGCTGTTATTTACTGATGATACAGCGGTTATTTAATTATTCAAAACATGACGTCATAGAGGTTTAAGTGCACTTTATTAAACTATTTTATAACCGAAAAAAAATTTACAGTATTTTCTTAACCTTACATTTTTAACACTTGTATTTTTAATTGGCTCGAGAAGAAATTAAATATTTTCTATTTAATCAACTCAAGGAGATCTAAGTACTGAAATTAGCATTCTCTCTGAGCTATAAGAAACACACGTGTGCGTCATATGCAGACAAAACCTGTGGCGTGTACGTCACCTCTCAGGCAGACGAACTCATCCCACTGATTTCAAACTGAACGTATAGGGACATTGTGACCAACACAACACTGTGATCACTGATTGTGATCCAGTGAATCAAGTATCATTAGGCTTGTATTGTCGCTAAAAATCTGGTAGTCATATTTTAAAAACCAGTTACTGAATTTTTCTGAAAGGCCGGCATTTCCTTAATCTCTAGCGGATCTCAGAAAAGCAAATTTCAAAGAAGCCCTTAGGTTTGGACTTCGCCTAAAAATGAAAACAAGCTGACAAAAATTACTTACAGAAGAGTTACTTGGAAAAACGTGGTATCTTGAAAAACTTGATCCCTATAACTTTCGAACGGCGGCCAAGTTTTGGAGAAGTAATCTTTAAAGGAAACATCATATGAAGAACATTAGTCTAAAATATGCAATTAATCTAATCAAACTGCAGCAGGCAACGAATTTTGGAAAACAAAAAGATTTAAAATGTCGCAACTCTTTGGAGAATCATCATAAAAGTATTTTTTTAAAAGTGGGTCTAGGGAACATTCCTACAAAATTTTAAAGGAATCCGGTCAAAAATGTTAGAGAAGAAGCATTTTGAAAATCGGCTAACAATAAAATTAAAATGGCACCATATGGCAAAAAAAAAAACAACAACAAAAAAAAAAAAAAAAAAAAACAAAAACGGTACAATATTTGAAAGGAATCCAATTAAAATTGACGAAAAATTCCAAAATAACACCATTTGGCCAATTTTTTGCGAAACTCCAAAAAGAATTTTTCAAGAGAGAACTACCTGAAAAACGTTACGCAAAATTTGAAGGCAATGCGATCAAAATTATGAAAGAAGCATTTCGAAAATTGGCTACCAAGAAATTAAAATATATTTCCAATTTCGGCGGATCGCCAAAAAAAAGTAAATTTTCGAGACATTTTATGACAGGCCTGTGTAGTGAATATTACTGCAAAAGCTAAAAGGAATCCAATCAAAACTGAAGGATCATACGTACGATCGTACGTACACACATACATACAGATGACGGATACCCCGTCATGTGTCTCCTGTTTGTTATAGCAACAGTCGGCTATTCTAAAAACTGATTCGGTCTCGAATAGAAATAATGACACGGAAAAGACAAATTTGGTAATTTAGGCAAATCATATCGCATCAGACATGTGCTGTCACTCGAAATGCCTCTCGTGGGTGTTGTGACATGTGTGCCAGACATGTGAGCCAGACATGTCAGCCAGACATGTCAGCCACACATCTGTGCCAGACATGTGACACACGTGTGCCAGACATGTGACTCGCACATGTGAGCCAGACATGTGACCCACACATGTGACCCACACATGTGTGCCAAACATGTGAATCGCACATGTGAGCCATACATGTGACCCACACATGTGTGCCGGACATGTGAGCCAGACATGTGGCACATGTGTGCGAGACATGTGACTCGCACATGTGTGCCAGACATGTGACACATGTGTGCCAGACATGTGACTCGCACATGTGTGCCAGACATGTGACCCACACATGTGTGCCGGATATGTGAGCTAGACATGTGACACATGTGTGTCAGACATGTGACCCACACATGTGAGCCATACATGTGAGCCAGACATGTAACACATGTGTGCCAGACATGTGACCCACACATGTGCGCAATACATGTCAGCCAGACATGTGTGCCAGACATGTCAGCCACACATGTGAGCCAGACATGTCAGCCACACATGTGTGCCAGACATGTGACACACGTGTGCCAGACATGTGACTCGCACATGTGAGCCAGACATGTGACCCACACATGTGTGCCAGACATGTGAGCCATACATGTGACCAACACATGTGTGCCAGACATGTGAGCCATACATGTGACCCACACATGTGTGCCAGACATGTGAGCCATACATGTGACCCACACATGTGAGACAGACATGTGTGCCAGACATGTGACACACGTGTGCCAGACATGTGACTCGCACATGTGAGCCATACATGTGTGCCAGACATGTGTGCCAGACATGTCAGACAGGCATTTGAGCAATCACCACGCACCCAGCCAAGCCTTCAGAGCGGTGCCACAGGAAGCTCAAACCATATGCGGTATCAAGCAGTACTACTGTTGTAAAGCGCCGTTTCTGTCTTCCTTTTTTTCATGATTGAAATAATAAGCCATGGCGATAACCGCCAGCACAGTACGAGGCGCTAACAGAATGATCGGATTCGCCAGCGGAATTACGCCAAATGACGTCACGCACACACCTAACAGCATTTAATATAGCTCCGGGTTCAAGGCTGACACTCTCAGCTCATAAAGACCAGAAATTACTTCTCTAAGCGGATGTTTTTTTTTAAACATATATTCAAATTCATTTACAAACAACTTGAAAACCAGACTTCAGTGCCTTGCATTAGGCAGTGGAGAAATCAGCAGGAAACACTGAAATGACCTTCGGTTCGTCTGGGCCCTTTTCAAGTTGACCACACGGGTCCACCTCAGTTATGGTTCCTGAACGAACAGGGTGGAAGGGAGGGGAGAGGCGGAACAGTTAACGAGAATGGCAGTACAAGGATACCATCTTTTTACAGACTTCCATTTCCTGTTTCTGTGTTACCGTGTTATATATATATTTTATTACAAACCTCGGATGTCGCCCACCGAAAATATCAGGTCGATTTTTTCTCACGAAACTCTAAATTGCTACACTTAACACCTCAGAAATAGTTCTCCCCCCCCCACGCCCCTTGCTTCTCTCTGTGGTGCACAAACGACCCACACCCATAGAAAGCACGCACACATTTTATGTACAATTTTATGTACAATGCGCATTGAAAAGCGCAGGACGAACTGAATTCCACAACACTGCAAGCTGTCACTGTATTCTCCACCCCCAACCCCTCCCCCCCCCCCCCCACCCCTCTTGTTACGGAGACCACTGGACGACCAATGGCCCAGAGAAAAGGTGTACTACTTTCTTCACCGTCCATAGTTTTCCATTTCTAAATCGTGTTGAATCAATAATGTTTCATGGAATATCCTGTTATTGGAAATGAACACATACATGTTGAAATGCGCGCTGTCGTCCAGTCAGAGACTCCGGTTCTCGTCTGTCGGTCCGTCAAAGGAATTTGAACTTGGGCTGATATGACTTAAATGAAACTAATATATGTCATGATTTAACAAACATGATATTTCTTTTACATATTCAAAATGAAAAAAAAAAAATAGGTATTACATATTCAAAATACAAAAATCAACAAATATTTTTTTCTTTTTCAATATCCAATGGACAGCAGTCGCCAACTGATCGATAACACAAACCTTTAAACCAACATTAGAAACATGCCTCTGCCCTCTCAGTACGTAATGAAACCAGTGTCTCTCTCCGGTCATGTAACATTTCCTCACGTTTTCAGGCGTATTCAAACAATGCTGTAATGGTACATCGCCGCGTGATAAGTAAACAGTGACTGCTGTAACTTGGTAGTGTGCGGCGGTACTTCGAATGGCAACTGCAATCACTTCGCTTACGAACTGGAACCCTAAACTTACTGGGGATGACCAAATATGTATCGACTTTTTTTTGACTGGCTCACGGGCATTAGTATCTATAACAAACCGCCATCGGCCGCAAAGTCCCTACCAAAGCGGGTTTCCATTAGAGCGACCACTTGAAACAAAACTTATATCATACACTTTCAATCGACACCTATTTAGTCTCTTGTGGTAAACTAAAAACAAATGTCCAACTAAACCCATAATTCCCCCAACAACTATTTTCCATTTCTTTTACTGAAATGGAAGATCAAATTCTGCAAACATTATCATAATTCATTGCCAAAAATTAAAAAAAAAGTATAACTTGAGCGCCAGTGCTCACAAACAATAGCGTACCCGAACCTGTCAAACAATTTTACTTGCCAGCCGTCGTCTTTGTTGTTGTTTTTTTTTTTTTTTTTTGCAAACAAAAACAAATGTTTCCACCGACAGCCCCTTCATACAGTTTTATTTGAACATGTTTGAGCTATTTGCAGAGTAATACGACCGTTTACCTTATATAAATGTATCTCTGCGCCCAAAAGTCGGATTAGGTATCACCTTTGTCTAATTTTTGAAGGGCTGGTTGGGGGGGGGGCGACTTGTGGATATCTCAATCCTCTTTTTTCTTTGAAGTCCATTAACAATTGTTTTATCCGGGTGTAGAAGGTCGTCACTAAAAGAGGCTTTACTGTACGTTTTTTTGTTCGCTTCCGGATAGTGGTCACTACAAACAGGTTTTACTGTACATCTTTTTTTTTGGGGGGGGGGGGCTGGTCACTAAAACACGTTTCACTGTATGTCTTTTTTTATTCGAGTCTGAAAGGTGGTCGCTAAAACATGTGTTACTGTATGTCCTTTTGCAGCTGGTCATTACAGCAGTTTTACTGTACGTACTATTTTTTATCCCTCTCTGGCAGGTAGTCCAGACAGCAGGTTTTATTGTACGTCTTTGTATTCGAATCTGTAAGGTGGCCACTACAAACAGGTTTTACTTAACATATTTCTTCCCGAGTCTTGAAGGTGATTAACAGGTTTTACCGCAGTTTTTTTTTTTTTTTTTTGCTTACCTTCACCTCCCACCCCATTCCGGTCCACGGCCATCTGATGCAAGTGCGGCTCTAAACCAGGGCTGGTATGATTTAAAACAACGCAAAAATCATAGTTTTTGATTTTTTAAAAATCCATTTGTTATTAGGCCTCTATGTGCGGTAAAAGCATTCATCAATCAATCAATGAGCTTTGGATGCAGGAGGGGCGATTAACAGTGGGCAGCAGGTTACGACAGGGCCAGTGCCGGTAGCTGCAACTACTCCGGTGTTGGTCAAGCATGTCTCAACCCCATGTGCTTGCACACAAAGTATTAGTGTTAGGGCAACGCTTGGGTTTCGTCGAAACTTTAACTAGCATCGCGCTTAAGTTAGTTTCTGCGATAGCAAACAGTGCGGGACTCGAGAGGCAATTGAGCACATTGAAGTTCACCTATGGATCGTTGCGAACAAGTCTCAGAGTTTGAAAGACCGGGAACTCGCGTTTTGCTACCGATGGCTCAATACAGCTGAACTTGAGTAGTTATCTGAACAATTGAACTTGCGGACAGCTATCTGAACAAATTGAATTTGCGGATAGTTATCGAAGATATTGTCAAATGTAAATATAATTAGAAATGTCTTACAAGAGTGCGTTATGACGTCAGCAATAAATTGCTAAAAGCGTGGTATTTTTTCTGCTTTCATTTTTCGAATTTGATTTTAATAAAAAAATCCGATTTAAATAAAACTAGAAGTGTGTCCTGGAGGAACACGAATGAGCCGCCCTAAACGAATTGATGATACGGTAATTGTAACATGTAACAAGAAGCAAAACTAGTATAAATTCAGTCACCTACCACATTATATGCACAGTCATTCTCAATGCCTTTGGCATTTGTACGTACAAATGACTAGCACAACCTCATTAAACAAAACTTCGCGTTCACATTTGTTTCATTAAATACCACTAAAAAAACTATCTAGGTTCAGACATTCACCACGGTTACACTTACTGGTGGATTTCAATCAAAAGCGGAGGCGCACATGTTCATTATACACAAAATCATTCACAACGGCTTTGGAATTTATAGACAGAAATCGCTAGCACAAGTTCGATTTCTGTCGAAAGGGGAGGTGCACATCTTCATTGTATATCTAATCACTTCAAATGGCTTTAAGATTCATAGGTGCAAATCTCTAGCGCAAGTTCATTACACAAAACTTCAAGCTGTTCATTAAATATGACTGAAAAATTGACTAAGTTCAGACACCCACTACGGCCTGACCCACCGGTCGATTTCGATCAAAAGGGGAGGTGCACATCTTCATTGTATATTTAATCATTTCCAATGGCTTTGGGATTTATAGGTACAAATCCCTAGCACAAGTTGGAGATGGGGGAGGGAAGGGGGGGGGGGCATTTTGAGGAGATGCTTGTCATCAGATGACCAACTTTAAAAGCGAAAAATACTTGCAGGTACTGCAAACAATGCTAACCATTATATAATTACTCCCATATATGGAATGGCTTGGCAACCAGGTTTGCATCAAACAAAAAAAAAAAACACACAAAAACAAAACCAACAGACCTGCAGAGCCCTGCAAATACGATCATAACATTCCGTGGTCAGTCGTTTTATTTCTGAAGTGTGGGTAAGGCAATAAGGGGATTCGTGTCCCTCCTCACGTCCCCAAATCCCGACACACCCCTGACTAAAACGTAAATGGGATGAGTGAGTTAGGGGGATGCTTTTTCCTCAAATACCTCCCCGAATCAAATGCATCATATTTCTTAGCATAAACATACAACTCAGGTTTCTATTGCAGATAAAGACTTCATAATGCAGCACAGCTGACTCACCGCTGACTGAGTGACATGTTACGTAATAGCTGTAGGTTAGTAGCGGTCAAAAACGGTCAAATGGACATTTGTGTTGCCATTGTTTTCAAATGTCTAAAGAATGCAGGAACATTCAAGGATCGTCAGAAAAGGCTGAAATTTCAACTACGCTCGGATCACTATGCTTGGTTAACATAAAAGGGGGATCTTAGGTTCAGCGAATGCAAAATATCCAGCATATTTTGATATTTTTGTGTGTCATCTAAACTCTGAGAGCCTATGATGCTTTTCTAGTATTTCCTCGCATTATGTTACAACCCGTTAAATATTATGCCTTTTAAAAACTTACAAAGCAGAGTACAATTCTGTTTTCAGAGAACCTCGTTTCGGCACACGAAACCCTTGTCTGAAGGGTAGGCAATTTTTCGTGTATTGCATAGGGATGGCGGTTTTCACCGGTGCAGGGGTGCACCGCGGTTTTTACTGTGAACCGCCGTTCGCGGTTCAACATTTAAAAAAAAACCCGGTTTTTTGGCAAATATGTTGTGTTTATTTTTTTATATTTTACACATCATATTCGTTGAACATCCAAAGGCTGCAGAAGCAGCAACATTTTCGACTGCCATAGCATTGTGTTTTAGTTTCAGAAATGCAAAATGTGGATAATTATGAAATGAATGGATAGTTATTACAAGTGCTTTTAGAAATTGGATATACTGAACAATAATAACTAGAGCAGTGTGCATAGCCCACATATTCCCCACAGGCCCCCATCATTTAAACACGGCCATCAACAGCCAATCAAGAGCTGAAATTTTCCAAGTCCAGTTGGTGCATTTATCTTGAACAAACCTGGCCCATTTACAATAAAGATCTGTGATTGTTTCCATAG